>OX031015.1:21526502-22126502 GCA_943736025.1 Tenthredo mesomela
CATATCAAACATGGTATAGGATACCTATCTGTCTATCTTTAAAAATGTGTAGATTTAACTCATACGATTTTGAGATCAGTTGGGGTTTCAACGAAGAAAGTGAAAAATGAAGCATGCACAGATCGACGACCATCAGATCACAGGTTTACAACAACAACATAAAATGTAAAAACGAAACGTGCACGTACTGCACGACAAGATTATAACTTTCTTGTATGTATTTCTTCAACATATTTCGGTTCATGTTACCATCAGAAATGTTCAAATTCTTATAGTTCACATCAAAGTGAGCTGTTGATGAAATCAATAAATATAGGGATTAGACGTTTTGTTACAGTTTCAACCTCATGAGAGTTTTTGCAAGCAATTTGTAGGACAAAAGATAATTCAACAAATATAGTTTCATCAATCTGTCGCACTGGCAGATACAAAGATAAAAATATTCCTGCGATAAAAATTTTATGTAGGATCAAAATCGTCGAAGAAGTCAATCTTCAATTAATGTACTGTCTACAGGCGTCAATATTTATATAAATTCGGTACCGAACGAATGTATTTTCTATCAGTAACATGAATGAAGACACAAACCCTGTCAATATCGGTGATATTTACAGCAATTACACCACTGTGTATTTGTATTACTTCTTGTAATGATTGCGAAAATTCACTGGAGCTTGTTTCTATCAGATTACATAAAACTAATTGTTTATCTCTTTTTTCGTCAACAACGAATTTGATAATGTGAATGTAATTCTTGTTTACAAGTTGAGCAAATGAATTGCATGAACGCAAATTAATTTTTTCACGAGAAGCATGTAAACAGTCATTTTTCACGATTCTCATAAAGATGGTTGTGCTTGATGACAGCTGAAACTTGTTTAGTAAACGCTTGTCGATTACGTGAGTGTTTCCGAAATATGTGATGCCACCTTTTTGCAAGCATTTTTTGGTTAACGGCTTAGCTAAGCCAGAGCAATACTGTTTAACAGTATTCGATGAGTATGGATATAGGGATTTTTTCAGAATATCCACAGACCGCTGCATGTTGATGTATCTAAGTATTTGATGGTTGACACCTTTGGCACACTGGATCGCACTGAGCAATTGATGATTGCCAGACTCGAATGGAAACGTAGAGTGTGCCCATAATGGTCCCCAATTATAATAGTATATTATGCACCGAGGGAAGAAAGTAGGCTGTGCGCTCCCGCGTGTAGTTGCCGCCCGAGCGTAGCGAGGGCGGCACGTACGCGGGAGCGCGGAGCTTACTTTCTTCCCGAGTGCTATATACAATTTTTTCTCATCCCCAGCGGAAAGTTCGTTCACGCTAAATGTATCTCATTATAGTCTGAATATATATATATTAGACCGGTTCAAAAAAATCGACTATTCTTTTTCTTTCAATTTTCGCATTGAAATACTTTCGGGGGGCTGAGAAAAGATGCCTGTTGAAAGCGGAGCTCTTAATATTAAGATTTAGAGGTCGCTCATCGCGGATTTCTATTTTCCATTTGAATAGCATAGGAAATTTTTTTTTTTTTTTTTATAATTTTGTAGCTCACAAACCAATGAACAAATCCAAATGACTCAGACATATTTTCATAGGAAATTGAACACTCTACAAAAAGCTTCTCTTATCATTTTTTGATAAATTGACTCCTTCCAAAGTTATTCAAGGTCAAATTTCGATTTATAGTTGAGATAATTATTTTTTTTTGTGATTTTTTTTCGACAATGATAGATACATTTTTTAGAGTGTTCAATCCCCTATCAAAATATGTAAGAGTCATTTGGATTCGTTCATTGGTTTGTGAGCTACGAAATTCTGAAGAAAAAAAAATAAAATTCCTATGCTATTTAAATGGAAAATAGAAATCCGCGATGAGCGACCTCTAAATCTTAATATTAAGAGCTCCGCTTTTAACAGGCATCTTTTTTCACCCCCCCGAAAGTATTTCAATGCGAAAATTGAAAAAAAAAGAATAGTCGATTTTTTTGAACCGGTCTAATATATATATTAGGGTGTGCCAAAAAAAAAAAAAAAAAAATTTGAACGCACATCAACATTCCGGTGGAGCATCTCAAATAGAATATCTCAGCCAAATATGAGCTCTTAATATTAATATTTAGAACTGCCTAACTCAGTTTTCCCATTTTTGATTTGAATAACACGTGAAAAAAAATCGGAAAATTTTCGAATTGTTTTTTCTCGTAACCGGCTTGATTTAGAAACTTTCTGAATACAGATTCTTATAGGAAATTTCAGGCTCTACAAAAAAGTACTGAGATAGAATTTTCCTAACTCTTACCGATTAAGAGATATTCGCCTATAAACATTGAGTCATAGCGTCATAGAGTCATACGACTCTGGAAAAAAAACAATTTATTTTTCAAGCATCTCAAATAGAACATCTTAGCCAAATATGAGCTCTTAATATTGATATTTAGAACTGCCTATTTTAATAACTAAAATTAGTGATGAAAATTAGTAACGAAATTAGGCCTATAGGTGTGACGCATCGGTTGTGTGTATCACGTTGAAGTTAAGAAACACCTACGTAACACACAACCAGGCGTCACACCAACGTAACACACGCAGTCGCGATCAGTTGATCGTAGTACTAAAATCAGCCGTTGCTTCGTAAGGTCACGTCACATCTTGGGTATATGGGCTAGCAGTCCATAGGTATGAAAGGGCTCTGTACGAAGCGCTAGACACTCGCGCATGCGCGTGACGCCGGGAAGAAAGTAAAACCAGGGACTGAATATAGCACTTCTTTCCCTGATCAGCGGAAAAGAAGTACGAACTTTACGGTAAGGGATGAGAAAAACACTTTTTGCTATATGCAATAACTGGTGAACATTATACGTCATCGCGGTTCTCGAATAAATTTCCTCCACCCCGCAAACAAATTCGTGGAGCCTTCGGTCAGCGTTATCTAATTCCTTAGATGTGATGTCAGTTCCTAATAATAAGTGCAAACTTTCCACAAGTAGGCTCCAATGTTTCAGTATCTTTGTATCCAATAGTGATTCAAGTACCGGTATGCTATAATATAGGATCCAGTTCTCCCATTCGCGCGCCTTCCACTGAGCTCTTTGTTTTAAAGGCCTCGACAAACGACCAACCTGGTTGGGGGCTTTAATTTTGGATAAGCGTTCCTCAACTATCTTAAAATCAGCTGCAGAAATGGATTTCACTGAATATTCAGTCAACTGTTTTCCGGCACCATCAAGCCAACAGTGTAAATGATCCGCAACAAAACCTTCAATATAATCAAAACTGTTTAAATATATTAATGGTGAGGCATTCCTGACACCACAAATGGGAAGCCCTTTCTGCACAGCCTCTTTCATCAGCTTGATAGTACTATCCCGGTCTCTATTCTCAACTACATAATCTAAAACCGGATATCGCATACTCCCATTAAGCCATTCTCCTGGATGCAGACACCAATCACACCCAAAAAAAGCATTAAATTGCATAGTACCATTCATCGGTGCACGAGCAACAGTGTCGACGCAGCAAATTAATGCATACAACTTTATAGATAGTGTTTCTCCCTTAATTGAGCAACGTATTCCACTGGTTGAGATCTCGTTCATTTTTTCAACAAATGAATCCAAAAATATACTCATTTGCGGTTTACATTTGCCAAACCACAGGCCGCATACAATCAAGTGATTGAACCGATGTTCAGCTGGTAATTCGTTTATCATTAAGTATATAGGCCAAATCGAATACGAAGAAGACTCAAACACTGGAGCTCCATCAGTGTTAAATGTTACCGTAGCATACTCTTGTTTCGTAGATTCAGGTAAATGTCTACAAAACGTCGATAACACTTTCCGTCATAAACGTCTTTGAAGTGGCCTTTCTCGTGGCATCTTTCTCGCATCACATAGCTAAAGTGGTCTTCATATGCATTCAAGTAATCGGCTACTGCATCTGACGGATCAACAATCACGAAGTAATTTGGAGATGATGGATTCGCGACATCGATAACCGCTCTACAATTTGTACATTCTGCAGTTTCATTTAACGCTGTTAGCTTACCTATATACATACTACAATTCGGGCATGTAGCATGAAATTCTGCATTATCTTTAGAATTGCAAAATTTTTCTATCATATAACGTGATTCAGGTGTCACTGGCGTAGTAAATATACTATTAATCATGTTTAATAAATTCGATGTTGACGATAGCGGTAATTTATGGACTATTGAAAACTTGAGAATCATTAAGAGTAACTCCGCTGGGCTTCTTTCCACAGGTGTTGATATGGGATCACAAAACCCTGGCGTTTGTAATAAATCCTGAAGATTTTTGGGTTTGCTGGTACAAATCATCGAGATGTCAAACTCTTCTTCGTCGCTGCTTATCCCATCTTCTCTCGAGTCGTCATCTGATGTTATAATCTATACAAACAAATCATTGCTCAATTACTCGTTATTGATAGCTCGATTATTTGAGAATGTCATACGTATTTCTGTTTGAAGACTTTAAAAATCCTTCAAGAATCATTACATGACGGTATTTTTTCCTCCGTTCCAGAGTAAGCCTTTTAAAGGGTACACCTTTAAAATAATTTTTTTTAAATCCCTGCTACGCTCTTAGAAACCATTATAGTGACTCAATTTTTCTACAGTTGATAAGTGCTATTTTGATACATAGATCATGATTTTTCCAGATTTTAGGTCCTCCGCTGAACATAGATGTAGTCCATCGAAGAAAAAGCAGTTGTCGTAGGTTACAGGTTGCTGCGTTGGATGAAATCTCTTCAACTTTCCAGGGAATATTCTATATGAATGTAATTTTGGACCAAACCAATGATATTTGATGAATTTAATTTTTAGACATAGAAATTTTAGGATTCAAAACATTTTTTTCTGGAACGATGGTAAAAAAATTATTACAATAAAAAATGTCTACGTCTAAAACTTGAATTCATCAAATATTATTGGTTTAGTCCGAAATTACATTCATACAGAATATTCCCTCAAAAGTTAAAGAAATTTCCTCCAACGCAGCAACCTGTACCCTACAACAACTGCTTTTTCTTCAATGGACTAAATCTATGTTCAGCGGAGGACCTAGAATCTGGAAAAATCATGAACTATGTATCAAAATAGCACTTATCAACTGTAGAAAAACTAAGTCACTAGAATTTTTTCTCAGAGCGTAGCAGTGATTTGAAAAAAATTATTCTAAAGGTGTATGAACCCCCTTGAACGAGCTAAAAATTAAAATAGACTGAACTAATTTCCACTAAGACCCACAAAACGTTCAGCACGTTGTTGTTATTAAACCAGCTGTAGCGGATAAATCACGACTCGAAATAGGTCATAAAATCTTGATATCCAATATCTCTGACATGTTTGACCCACGTTTCTTGTCACTGAAACTAAGAACTTACCGCATTGGGTTCCTCACTTTCGATTTCGAATGGAATATTGTTGTCTTGTGTCTGGTTTTGATGAACGTTACTACATCCTGCAGTCTAAAAATAAATTCATCACTCATTAATCATTATTGGTAAGCATACATATCATGGATCATTATTTTTACTATGAAACTGCTTTTCCAAATTTTCGATGTTGTAGTTATTTTAATGAAAATTTTACTCAAAAACTAAAAACAACACGTCTCTGAAATTAATTAACAGGCTGTAGTATAGTTCAAAGTATATGTCAGTATTTTTATAAAAATTTTAGATCATGTCACTGAGTGTTTTAAAAATCTTTGCAGAACACTCAATTGTTGACTGAATAATGGATAAACAAACTTTTTCTGAATTAAATATTTTTTATACATTATAAATGACACTTTCCGCGTGAGCGAAAAAAAAAAATTGAGTCCAGCATCTATTTTGGCGGAGTCATGAATTATGAAAAAAAAATTTTCGGTTGAATTTAAATTGATTCTGAACCGAAGGTCATTCATCGTATCCCAAATGCCTATTGTAACGTGTTCGAACTTGCCAGCAAGCAGAGCGACCGAATAACGACCATACTACCGCGCAGATAGCCACGCGCCGATCGCCGATCAGAAGACCCTGACATGACGTCACAAGTAGTATATAAGCCGGCACGCTGAAGCAGTAGCCAGCGATTCGTACTAAAGCAGTCAATCGACTCATACGCGTTATTAGAATAATTCGGTAGAATTAAAATCACTTTCACATAACCTCAAATCAAATAAATTCAGTTAGCTAAAGCAGCAGCTAGAATAAAATCAAACACAACCTCAAATAAATTCAGTTAGCTAAAGCAGCAGCTAGAATAAAATCAAACATAACCTCAAATCAAATCAGTTAGCTAAAGCAGCAGCTAGAAATATCAAATCAAACAAAAAAAAAAAGAAACAGAAACAGAACCAGAAACAGAAACAAAGCAATTAGAAATAAGAAATAGAATTAGGATTTATCATTTTATTATTAAAATCAACATTTTTAGTTTACTATCATTTCTTGTAAATACTGTAAATAATATCAGCTACGCAGGATATAATATAAAACTGTTATATAATCGAATCCTTGCCTTCTATTGTGTGTCTTATTTCTTTACTTAATTATCATAAATTCTTTCAGAGTAAAATCATTAGAATTAAAATCGTGATTAGCTAGCTAGCGTAGGAGGCAGCTTTGGTTGCCTAAACTAAATGCGAGCTCTGTTAGATCATTACGCATCTATCCGAGTCTGTGCAGTTGGGCTAACCTTAGTCTGTAACACCAGCTTCGGTGAACTATATCGATACCAGCTCTGATAGATCAATACGCATCTACCCGAGTCTGTGAAATTAAGTGATCCCAAGTCTGTAGCAGAACAGCTTCGGTGCGACAAACAGATACCAGCTCTGTTAGATCATTACGCATCTATCCGAGTCTGTGAAGACAATCAATCCCAAGTCTGAATTAGGGAAGCAGCTTTGATAGATCAATACGCATCTATCCAAGTCTGTATTAGGGACGCAGCTCTGGTGGACCATAACGTGTCTATCCGAGTCTGTATTAGGGAACAAAAGGTTTTTCACACATTTTTCCTAAGAGGAGCTCCAAAAATCATACCCGTGACAAAGAACACACGCGAACTCGCATAATTTCACGAACCTTCTACCGCGAAACATATGCAAGAAGTTACAATATGTGTGAACATATTGAACCCTTCGTCTCGAGTGTTAGAGGGTTAACGAACCTCATAACCTTATAGAATTCACATATATATCAAGCCTTGGGCCGTGTTTCAACTGGCAAGGATGCACCCTCGTACACTTGCTCTTACAGTAGATATATCTATATAAACATATAGATGTGTATAGATATACATCAGTGGTCTGAACCGAGGGCAATTGTGCATCAAGTATACTTCGCTGCCCAATTGGAACACAGCCTTGATAAGACTAGCTGCGAATCGTTTCAATTTATTCTTAATATAATAGTAAAATTCTGAATCGTGATTGAACTTACTTCATCAGGATCTTCAGCATTACTCTCAATTTTTATTCTCGTTCGGAATTTTGCAGTGTCGTTGACGCGATCGTCACCTTCTAAATACATTTTGCGTCTCTTGATGGACCTCATTACGTAAATATATTATGTATTTTTCTATGGTCTTCGACGTGAATTTCGCGAAACTTTGTCACAAGGTTTTTGTTTCTTAAACGGAAAGATTTTTTCAATATTTATCACACTTAATGCAAACTCTGCAGCTAAAACACGTTGGCCTTGGCGCTGGTAAGACGCCGATGCCGCTGACTATGGCCGTGAAGGTGAGAATAAAAGTATGACTCAAGGTTTCACGTCTGCACTACCGCTGTAACGAACAAATTTAAATCAACCAATCATGTCGAAGATAACGGAACGTCTTGAACGAGGTTTGCACGTTGAACCGACAGTACACTCAGGGCTGCGTTTCAAAACGCCACTAGGGTGTTCTCGGGTGTGTGTTCATCCTTTCTTCACCCATGACGATAGATAAGGAAGAACATACCCGTGAGCACCCAGGTGACGTGTTCGAACGCAGCCTAGATGGGCCATGTGTACTAGACACTGTAGCGCGCGAGCCCCCCTACCCCCATCACAAGACACTTCTACTTGTACAGTTGAGGTTTGTCGTCGAGTTTAGCACGAGTTTAGCACGTGGCTGCATGACGATGGGCCAAATAACCCATGCGTACGTAACGTACAAAGATAGTAAAAACACGTGTTACACTGTTCCCCTAAGTGATGTCAAATGTAAAAAAAATTCGGAAACACACCTAAAACCGAAAAATGAAACAGATTTTGACAAAAAAAAAGTATACTATGTCAAATGGTCCGATTGCCACGATGGCGAGAAGTGCAAGAAGGAACACGAACACTTCGGCTATTATGCTTCTTTCATACATTATCTGGGAGGTAAGTGAGAAAAATTTATACCAAATACATACATTCCAGCAATACACGTGAATAAAATTCTCTAGGAGGCAATAAACCCGTTTAATTTTTATTGCCATAATTGTATCTTTCGTTCCCTTTCAAGAACCAGGCGGTAGCGGACGTATTTATACATATTACCTATACTACACGAAGCAGCGAGTCATATCGTCGCATGGCCGTAACGCAAACGATACGGCCGCGTGTTGGACACGTGGCCGATTGTTTATTTCCCGGTTTTTCCGAATATATTTCGATATTTCGCGATTTTTTCCTGTATTGCAACTCTCGACTGGTTGGATAACATTTTTCTTCATTCAAGTAATGCACTCTTCCAGTTTTTAGTTATGAAATATTTAAAATTATGCACGGTATATAGTACTGAAAAATCAACATTACACAGGGTATCCCATTCTAAACAATCCAGCTGAATATCTCGAGAACTAATGGTTATAGAGAAAAATGTTTGAAATGAAATTTATTGGGTTTTGAGGGGGACATTTGATAATAATATGGGTTTTGAATTTTGATATTATTTATAATAACATTCTCAAAGTGAATAATGAATTTAAAAAATAACTTGCTGTGAATGATCAATAAAAATAAGAAACTTTTTACTCTTGAAATTTTTTCCCTTTCCTCATATTTTTGATATAACTTTTTTCATTTTATTGGAACAAAAATCCTTCAACAAAAAAAAAAAAAAAAAAGTGAAAAATTGAATTTCTAGAATAAAAAGTTTGCCACCAAAGAATTGTATTTTTTTTCTGTAGATTCCGAAGCTGCACTGAAAAATAGGGGTCTTCTATTGAAAAAAAAACTAAAGTTACCTCATAAAAAGCGCATAAAACCCCATCAAAATTCAAAACCAATGTTATTATCAAATATCATCCTCAAAACCCAAAAAATTTCATCTAAAACATTTTTCTCTACAACCATTAGTTTTTGAAATATTTAGTTGGACTGTTTAAAATGGGACACCCTGTATTTTTATGATCGTAAGAACCTGTGTTACCATCCTTCTTTCGGTCAGTTTCTGTCGGTAGAAAATCTCGTAGGGCGCGAGACGACTTACAGACACCTACCATGAGTCAATGAGGATTCAGTGCTACCTGGAAGGCTAGCCCAGTTTTTGCGTGTTTGGTTCATAAGTAACAAAGCTTTAATTAAATTCGTTGGTCCGTCAATTTCTCGATCGAATGTCATGATTCCCATTATATCTTGTACTTTTACTTAAGTATACTGTGTAAATCGCCCGATCGAATAAATTGTTTGAAAGCAGGCAGAAATGTTAATGTTTGTACTAAACGACGTATTTCTTTGCTGTAGAAAGTTTACAACAAGTGCAGGAAAAAGTGGCAGAAGGACGTCGCATCATCATCCCTCATGGGATACAGTCTTCGGAATCTGAAGAAAATATCAAACCGTCCCAAGTAAGTTGACCTCCAGTAAAAATGATTAAGCACAGGCATTGACTCCTGTAGTCGCTAAACATCTCTGGTAGACTTGAGAGATTTATGCGATACTTCATAGTGATTTCTGCGACCTAATGAAGATTAGACAGAGACTACATCGAGATTAAGAATTTTTACTCTGGCATGATAAGAACTGAATTTTCGAATGAAATTGAAAGTCAATCCAAAGTCCCGAGTCCGCGATTATGAAGTTGAAATTTTTTCAATTTCTTGAAACATGTATATAAATATATGAATTTATTCATCAGCGTCTGAAACATAACACAGCTGCTCAAGATGTCCAGAGAAAGAAAAATGTAGAGGTCTTGAACAAACTAAAATCACAGACCTTCGTATCATCTAGAAAACGGCTGATCGACAATTCAGATGACGAAGTTAATGAAGAAATTAATGAAAAAATTAATGACAACAGTAATGAAGAAGAGTACGAAACAGAGTTATCAAAAAAAGACAAAGAAATTCACGATTTAAGAAAGATGATCCTTGAGTTGCAACAGAGACAGGACAGGTCACAGCCCGCAACGTTGGCATCAGGTTAGCATTATTACCTGTACAAATTCCCCCAACCCAATACCATATTCACATTAGACATCCGATACACGGCATCAAACACATGAGTGTCCGTATTATGCGCGACAGTAGAGAGGGTGCAGTATACCGTTTATGACCCTCCCCTCCCCTTTTTTTTTACTTTTTTTTCCCTTTTTTTTTTTCTTTTTTTTTTCAATCCTAACCTGAGTTAATTTCAACTATCCTAACCTAAGAGAATTTCATCGATCCTAATCTAAGAAAACTTATGTATACTTATCGAATGGAAATATAGTATATTATGCAACAAGTGCGTAAAATGCGATTTTACGCACGAGTTGTGATCGCTGCGCACGAGGGCCGGCAAAGCCGGCCCGAGTGTCGCACCGATCACACGAGTGCGCAAATCGTACGCACGCGTTGCATACGCTATTTTTTGCAATAGTGTGCGCAAAATTCGGCACAAATGTGCATAATATTATGCATTTATTCAGATTCTACAACGAGACAGTGCATATCGAAATCGAAAAAGATAGTAAGGCGTAGAAATGCGAGTTCAGGCATCCTCAAACAAAATACTCGACCCTGAATAAAAACTTTCAATTAGTTCATAATCAACAACGAAATGTAAATTTCCACGCACGCTGAAACGGTGTTGCATGCGAAAGGTGTTTGCTAATGTTCAGGGGGGTCCAGGGGCGAAGCCCCGGTAGGGGGTTCGGGGGGCGAAGCCCCGCGAGTACCGAAAAAATGAATTTAATCTGATACAATAAGAATAGTCAACGTGTGAATAATAAAATCCAAAGAAAAAAACCAATCTTGGGCACCCGGTTAGGAAAAATATATCAAGAAATACATACAAATAATATATGAATAAATTAATAAAATGAATTGAAAAAAACAGATGAAGATATCAAATTGAAAAGAAGAACAGATGCTCAAATGAATGAAAAAAACTAAATGTTTTTTATTAGCGTTGTCAACTGATAGAAAAAGTTTTTTTCATTGAAAAATGACCGACATAAATGATTTATCGTCCAAGAATGAGTGATTTTAGAAATTTTCAATTTTACGGACCTACGTCCGTGAAAACTTATTTTCCGGACCTACGCTCGTGATTAGGTCGATTCTATTGTTTATTTTCGTTACAGCTATGGTGACAGTGTCGTACCGTATCGAAAAGTATCATTTTACGCATCGAAAACAGCAAGAGACACTGTATCGAAATGTTTCATTTTACGCACTGAAAACAGTGCGTAAAATCGAATTTTACGCACACTATTGCAAAAAATATATATGGTGAATGTAGGGAAAGGATAGGGTTGGTAAAAAACGCACAGGTGAATATTGTTATAATGGTTGTTTATTCATATCATTTAATATTTATAAAGGTAAAGATCCAAACTTATGTTTACTAAAAAAAGGTTCAAGCTTATAACTAAGATTTATTTAACAGTATTGCGTATAAAAATTACAACTAATCATGCTAAGGCTTATTCTAGAGAAAAAACAGTCGTTTCTTATGCTAAATGCTCAACGTGGGTATACACTATATGTTGAATCCATGGATCCCTTAATTTCCTCGGATATGTCAAGAGCGAACAGAGCCTTTAGTTCAAGCAAAACAATTTTATACATATACGTACTAAGATTCGGTTTCAAATTCGACCGTACCCCATCCAGCCGCTCGTTAATATCTTTTAAGACAAGATCTGTGAAACGATAAAGAGGTGTATCCGTAAAGCCAAACGCATTTGCCAGTGTAGAGAGTTCCCTTACCATTTCGTCTTTTAGTTCGTTCACAGGAACCGCATGTTCTCTTAGACGACATAAATGATTACAGACGCACCCCGATATGGCATTTAGTCCATCGAACGATGTTTTCTGCAGCACGATGGACGGCGAGTCCAACCTCCGTTTCTTAAGACTGGTGGAATTGTAAGTAGATGACTCATCGTCTGTGTCACGATCTTCTTCCTTTTTCCACTGCTCAGCTGGTTCTGTTAGCTTGATGGCTCTCAAACCGTGAGCCAAGATGAAGGAAACAGTATAACCGTTCACATCTATGGTCGTAGTATCGGTAGAAACGGCTGGAGTATAGGCTGTGGTCGTTGGTTTAGCGAAGTAATCGTTGATTTTGCTCAACATTGTTAAAAAGTTCCACCAAACGTCAGTTTTCATCGCGATGATACTTCCACCTTGACCACTGAGCTGCACAATAGGCTCGAAACGTTCACCGACTAAAGAATATCCAACCGAGACTGCCGTTGAAAACGAAGGGTTTATTCCATATGTGGCTGATAGTAGCATCCGCCTGGTTGGTCGCAGAGGGTCAATTATGAGTGGTTTATCAACTGAATGAGGTTTTTGTAATGCACGCACAGATTGAGAGTTAAACATGATGAAATTATGATTCAGACACTGAAGAATATTGATGCAGAGTAACTGTTTTTCACTGTTGCAAGCACGGGCTATTCGTAACTACTGGCGTAGATGCTTACAGACCCCTTAATATTTCAAGAAAAACCCCCCACTACTGGGTGAGGTTTTATTATTCCTCAGAGGGTAGGGATAAGTTTTTCAGCTAGGCTGAGGGATTTCACGGTTGTAGCAGTGGACGCAGTACTTACATATAAAATCAGCGTGGCTCTGGGATACCATAGGTGCCGACCCCTGCATTATACCCAGGCAGTATGCCGTTTATGGCTCTAAGGGTTTGCAGGTAGCTGTAGATTTTTGCCTAAAAGTTTGAAGGAAAAGTTTGCAAGGCTTCAATCTGCACGGATAGGTTCAAGTAATTACTTTTGGGTTATATTGCCGTCTGTTGTAAAACCGACCCTAGAAAAAAAAATAAAGAACCCCACGTCTCTTTGGAAACTATTTGTCAGGTCAGGCCTACCAGTTTCAGCCTGTCTAATAGTACGACGTGACAATGGTCCGGTAATAATTACTTTTCTTAGCAACCCAACAATATGAATGTATTATACGGTGTACGCCTTTCAAACAGATAATCGGCCATTTACGGTGCCATTGTTCAAGTAACGTTGGAGAATAAACACTGTATTATATACCCGCAAAATTCGTCGAAAGATGGCAATTATACTCTGCTGGTTAAACATTGAAAGATTTGTTTGTCAGGGGGGTAGCTTAAGACAGTGAAAGGAAATAGATAGTTGTACGATGCAGCTGTCTTTTGTAATTAGCCTGCCCCAAAAATGTAATTAACTGATTTCTATTTTCAAGTTCACGCTTCGGCTACCCCGCAAAGGTGCAAGTGTACGTTCTTTTGTCTCGCGTACCATGGTACGGTAGAGGATTAGCGATGATGGCTATGCCGGTTCAGACTTGCGGGTGTAAGGGACGCAATAGTAAATACCGATTTCCATGTGCAGGTTCACGCTCCGGCTACCCTTGCGAAGGTAGTACATTCTTTTGTCCTGTGTGCAGAGGTGCGGTTGGGGGATTAGAGGCGCACTGCATGCAGGTACAGACTTGCGGGCGCAAGGGCCGGTCGGGTGAAAAGCAATATGAAGGTGACGTCAGTCAGGTCGAAGTATAGTGACAGTGTTTCAGGTAGGCAAAAATGGTCAAGGATTGGCGGGTGGTAGTAATATCAACGATTGGTTCATTTACACTGAGTGGGGATGAGCAGGGTACCAAGCATAACATATATAGACTCGCCAAAAACGTGTCATTTTATCAGTTTGAAAAACTATTCAGTAGGGGAGACTCTGCTGGTTGTGATCTTCTGATTTCGAATGGTTTAACAATTACTGTTGCGTTTGTTTTTTCATTCGTGAAAGGCATTGTAACCAAGCGAACAAGTTTGAGCTTCGAGAAAATTCTGGACAAGTCCTTATTTTTCTTTTGTTTGAATTTATTTTGGCGGATATTTTTTGCGATGAATCGTGTTGAGGATAAACGTATCATATCAACCGTGAAAGGTATAATCCTGACGGTGATACGGTACCTCGAAACTACAAGACCGGAGGTTGTTACGAAGCGTATGCGTGAGTGGTACCATCGAGTCAAGGGCATGAATACTGAGCAGGAGGTGACGACGGTTCTACGTAATATTATCGGTACCCTTGAGTTGTGGATAGTCTTGCAAATCGTGACGTGTTCGACCTTAGTGGACAGACCTTTTTGGATGAGACAAATGTTGAAAATCGTGAAAACTGCCCTTATACCGTCGGATCTTCGAATAGTGGCAAATACCATCAAGCGGCGAGGACAGGATCTGAAGACGGCAGCATGTCAGCATGCCACGGCTATAGCACGAGAAGAAGCGGATGCTATAGAAGCTGTCGAGGCTTATGAATTAGCGGTTGAAAGTGCGATGGCATTTACACAGGAGGATCCTACTGTAGATACGGACGGTGCACCGGCGATAGAGGAGACTATGGAGCGGCTATCACAAGTCTCGATGAAGGATGCGGAGGATGCGAACGAGACGGGGATGATTGCTAAAACGACGGATGAAATTTGTCGATATGCGCCGAATTTATCGAACGAAAATACGCGGTATACACCTGTGAGCGGTAAGTGTTGTTAGAAAATATGCCACGAGTACACTCCTACACGAAAAATGCTGAATCTTATTCTCTGTCATTCAAATTTATGTAATTTTTTTCATAGTTTTGAATAATTTTACAGATGTTGTACCGAGAACGAAACCAGCGACAGGTCTGTTCAACGTTAACGCTGGAGCTTCTACCTCAACGTCAGGAATTCCAGTCAGAATATACGCGGTCAACGAAGGGGCTAGCACTTCAGGAATACAGCAGGGTGGAGCAGCTCGTCGTGCAGGAAAGCGTAATGCTCCATCGGACGATGTACCTGAACAGGAGGATCGATCGGAGGTTGTCAGGCGGGTTAGTGTACCGATTCAGGATGCAGGGTTAGATCCAGAAGTAGAAGACGTAGAAGGCAATAGATCAGGACGATTTAGAATCACACAGTGTGTGAATAAAAGATATCCGCGTTTTGGGTTAGCTGGAAATCAGGTCACGGTAAAAATCATAATTCCGCCAGAGACGGAAAACTCACTACGTTGGTTAGAGGACGCATTTAGGGAACTTCATAGTTATTTCAGATCATTGTGCGGTCAGGGGGATCTAATGGGTATAACATTTGTTACGGATGGTTTCACGAGGGGTGCAGCGGGTTTAAACTTTCGACCGGCACGCGATTTTCAATTCGAGGATTTATGGGGTCTCGTGTTTAGAATCACGCAGAGTGCGCGTGAGTTTTCGATAGATCAGCCTTTTACTATCAATATATTTACGGTCAATTTACCTGTCGGGAGGGGTAAACGCTTACGACTGGACGGGAAGGGAATATTAAATAAGCGGTCGATCTTAAAAATTAAAAACGATGATAATTTATGTTTACCACGGGCGTTGTTCGCAGCTGGGGTATACGCGCGTAAGGGTGCGTATCCTGATTTTAAAAATATGTGGAACAGGGCTAGGGACAACGAAAAATATCAAAAAGAGAGGGCTGAGGAATTAGTTAGAAAGGCACACGTCACGATACCCGAGCAGGGCTGCGGGTATAACGAGCTCCAGCAGTTTCAGCAGTATTTGGCACGATACGACACTGTCATAACTGTTTACTTTTGGCGTACACTTGGAAAGGGCGGAGAACCTTTTTTTAATGGCGAAGATATTGTGGTAGGCTTGGGACGGACTGCAACCTATAGAGTCAACATTATTTACAGCGAACGAAACAGACATTATGACGTAATTTTAAATATCAGTGCAGCAGCCGCCTCTAATTTTTTTTGCATACCGTGTAATGTAGGCTATTCTCGTGGTATGGAGCACAGGTGCTCTAACATATGTCCTCGTTGTTTGACGACGCCCGCTTGCGATACGAGGGCTGATCGAAGGGAATGTATCTCGTGTAGACGTGAGTTTTACGGCGTTGAATGTCTTAATAACCACGCAAAGCCCGGTTCGTTTAGCGGAAAGCGGTCAATCTTCAGTACCCTGCGGATTTGCCAAACCTGTGATATCTATATGGATAAATCCAAGGGGAAACATGTCTGTTGGGAAACATACTGCAAGACCTGTCGTTCAAATCAAAAGATAGAGCATAGCTGCTATATGAGACCTGTGAAACATACCGTAGGAGAACCTGCGAATTATATATTCATTTTTTATGATTTCGAGACACAACAGGACCAGACACTAGACGGAGACGATGCAGTGAACGTACACGTGCCAAATCTGTGCGTCGCGCAGCGGGTCTGCACGCGTTGTATAGATGAGGATTTTAGTGAGGGTTGCGCAGGGTGCGGTGCTCAACGAGAATTTGTTTTTAGTAGGGACCCAGTGAAGGAGCTCATCGAACTCGTTGATAGGAAAGTTGACGGTTATAGAAAGATTATATGCATAGCACATAACGCCAAGGGTTTTGAGGCGCAGTTTATTCTGAAGTATCTGGTGGAGAACGGAGGCGAACCGCCGCGGGTTATACTCAACGGGAGTAAAGTAATACTTTTGGAGACAAACAACACCCGTTTCTTAGACTCGCTGGCGTACATGCCAATGGCTTTGTCGGCATTGCCAAAGGCATTCGGTTTACCTGAGGCCACCCAAAAAGGGTTATTCCCACACTTGTTTAATACCCCGGCTAATCAGGGGTATGAGGGTCCCTTACCTGCGGTCGAGTTTTACTCACCAGATACTATGACGAGAGAGGCTAGGGAAAACTTTTTTAAATGGTATAATAGGTCAGTTAGAGAGAATTATATTTTCAACTTTGATGTAGAATTGCTAAGGTACTGTCAGTCAGACGTGACAATTCTACGACTCGCCTGTCTAGCTTTCCGGAAGATCTTTCAACGTACAGGAAAGGTTTGTCCGTTTACGGAGAGTACGACTATTGCGTCGGCTTGCTCGATGGTTTTTCGAAAGAACTTTTTACGTGACAATCAAATCGGGATTATTCCTCCTGCCGGGTACAGGCTAGGCGATAAACAATCACGTAAAGCCATCGAGTGGTTGGTATGGCGGGAGCATGAGCTCGGTATTGAGATCGAACACGCTGGTAGAGGAAGAGAGAGAGTGGTACAGGGACGCCGAGTTGATGGCTACTACGCGGAGCCTGATGGCGTAGAGCATGTGCTGGAGTTCCATGGCTGTTACTGGCACGGTTGTCCCCGTTGTTTCCGCGTCAACAGGGATAAGCGACCACCGGTTGGCGAGAGCATGGATCGGCGGCTCGAACAGACTATAGCCAAGACAAGACGCCTGCGGAGCCAAGGGATGATCGTCGAGGAGATATGGGAGTGTGAGTTTAATAGGATGGTTGAAACAGATGCAGTGCTGCGTGCATATATCGAGGATAACGCGCTTATTCCGATGTTAGGTATAACTAAATTGAATCCTCGTGATGCCTTTTTCGGAGGTAGGACCGGTAATACGTCGCGGCTCTACGAAGTAGATAGCGAGGGCAGTGAGCAAATACACTACGTTGATGTTTGCTCGCTGTATCCGTACGTCAATGCGACTGGTGAATACCCGCGTGGTCACCCAAAGGTATATGTAGGGCAAGAATGTGAGTCGTTAATAGGGAAGCAGGGTGTAGATCTTACCAGAGTCGAGGGATTGGTTCAATGTGTCGTGCTACCACCTCGTAGACTTTATCATCCCGTGCTGCCGTTCCGCATGCATAATAAGCTAATGTTTCCGCTTTGTTACACGTGTTGTCGCGAAT
Source organism: Tenthredo mesomela (assembly GCA_943736025.1). Classification (NCBI taxonomy): domain Eukaryota; kingdom Metazoa; phylum Arthropoda; class Insecta; order Hymenoptera; family Tenthredinidae; genus Tenthredo; species Tenthredo mesomela. Next base: position 21,544,647 of record OX031015.1, read on the forward strand.
TATTACAATATCCATGTCCGCATCATGAAGAACACAAACGATATTTATCCGGCACTTGGGTTTCGATTGAATTGAAAGAGGCTGTAAAAAAAGGGTACAAAGTCATATCGGTATCGGAAATCTGGCAGTACGAGGTCACCAAGTTTAATCCAGAGACCGGAGAGGGTAGGCACTTCACGGGTTATATACGTACTTTTCTCAAACTTAAACAGGAGGCCAGCGGCTGGCCCGTTGGTTGCGACACCGAGGATGCGCGATCAGACTATATCCGGCAGTATAAGCTAGTAGAGGGAGTAGAGTTAGACCGTGAGAAAATCGAAAAAAATCCAGGGCTTCGCTCTGTGGCGAAGTTATGCCTCAACTCATTCTGGGGTAAGTTTGGTCAACGGGCCAACATGTCAAAGACGACCGTCATTGATACGCGGGAGGGACTGTTGGCTCTGCTAACAAATCCAGCAATTTCACTGGAGGATCTAGTCCCCGTCAACGACGACGTGTTGTACGCCCGCTGGTCCTATATAGATCAGAGTATTGAGCCATCCGTCCTCGCGAATGTAGTCATAGCGGCATATACAACGGCACAGGCGAGGCTGACATTATATTCTTATTTGGAAAAGTTAGATCGTCGTGTATTGTATTATGATACAGATTCTATTATTTATGTTCGTTCGGGTAGGGTTGGAGAATACGAACCGCCGGTCGGTAATTTTTTGGGTAATATGACCAACGAGCTTGAGCAGTATGGTAGGGGTAGCTACATACGGGCGTTTGTATCCGGTGGCGCGAAATTCTACGCTTTCATAGTGGTGTGTCCAGACGGAAGGGAGGTAGAAGTTTGCAAGGTTAAAGGAATTAGCTTGAACTATTCAACTCGCTTGAAAATAAATTTTAAATCTGTCAAGGAAATGGTAGAGGAGGATGCAGCGCCGATTCGAGTAGAGTTTCGAGGAATAGGACGAACTGTAACACATGATGTAGTGACCAGGAACCAGACGAAGACCTGTCGGCCTGTTTTTGTAAAGAGGCGATGCTGTAGAGATGGTTGGGATACTCTTCCCTACGGTCACACCGATGAATAGTCGAAGTAGGTCGTGTCGTGTTCGTAGGTCTAAACTCCACTATAGGTCATGACGAACAGATTCACTGTTTCAATCATCCTGTTGAGCTCTTTGCATTTCCGTACTTTTCGCTATCGTTCGTCTTATTTATAATATTAATCTTGCCTATCTTTTTTAGCTTATTTACAGGTGATATTTATAATATTAATCTTGCCTATCTTTTTTAATTCCTTTGCAGGTGATATTTACATTATTTACTCTGTCCATAATACTCTTATATTATTTAAGTAACTCAATTGTAATATATGTAACATCGATAATAATATTCATCTTGTTCGTAATATTCGTATATCCTTTATAGTATCTGTGTCATAACCTTGTTATTAGAAGTGTAAAATAATAGAAACTGTGTAAATATCAGCTTTAAATATAAGCCAATGCATACCTACTTTGTCACGGTCTATCGCTGTAATAAATAAACTGTACCCTAGTAACCCCATACCTAACCATTGTAGAAATAAGTACAAGATATTCTATGTAAGATTATTGACCGTATAACGACGCGGTCAGTTTTTCTTTAAATATACCTGTGGGAAAACTTCTGTTTATATTGCTACCTCCCCAACGAAATAAACGTCTGAATCCGAACCCCCAATCAGTTCATATTAATAACTCCCCGCCCACCAGTCAATCATAATCGGTATACGTGCTAGTTCAGCCTTTGATATATATATGTAGTACAAACAAATTTTTCAGATGATATATCTACTCTGAGAAAAAGCGTGCAACGCATGAGAGATGGCGCGGGGCACGCACTCAGACTCCTTCGGAAAATATTGTAGCATAGTTAGTCGCAGGTTGAGTTAAACTTCATTCATAGTTTCTAAATCACTCGTCGTGTACAGTCGGAAATAGTGGCAGCCCTCCATAAGAAAAATGGACACACGTTGGCGACACCCTTTTTCAGCGATAATTGCCGGACCGTCCGGTTGCGGTAAATCAATCTTCGTCAAGACCTTTCTGCGAAATATCGACGATTTGTGCGATACACGATTTTCACGTGTCCTATGGTACTATGCTGAGCAGAATTCGCTCCAGGGATCTCTCAATAAAAAAGGTACAACGGATACTGATGTTGAGTATCGGGAGGGTTTACCACAGGAATCCGACTACGATACGGATAGAACACCTAAGCTAATTGTGGTCGATGATTTAATGCGGGAGGCTTCCAACAACGTAATCGTTGACCTGTTCACTAAGGGTTGTCATCATAAGAATCTGAGCGTGTTTTTCATCACACAGAACCTGTTTCATCAGGGTCGTGGTCAGCGGGATATATCGCTCAATTCAAATTATATCGTCTTTTTCAAGAACCCGAGAGATCGTGCACAAATACAGCATTTAGCACGCCAGGTTTATCCTGAGGATCAGCGTTTTTTACAGGAGGCCTATCATGACGCCACTGCGCAACCGCACGGCTATCTATTACTCGACTTGAAACAATCGACGCCTGAAAACTGCCGCTATCGCACCAATATATTTCCATCTGACGAGTACCAACACGTCTATGTTCCAGGAAAAGATATAAAGTCGCGTTCTATTTCCAATTTACCAGTCGTTCGCTTGTAATGCCACGCGTACGGCAGTCTCGTGGTACCTCGGATAGTACCCTAAGTGTAAAAGGTTCAACGATTGCAGCCGCACGTAGACGCTTCGGAAACGGAAATACAGCAACGCTACAGGCTCTCTGCAAGTTGAGTTCTAAACAACGTCTGGCACTGCTACGTACAGCCGATAATTCTCTTGAAAAAAGTATATGTGAGTGTGCCTTGAACACAGTGCATGGTAACGTCGTATTGACGCAGAAAGAGAAATCTAGACTTGCTAAGCATAAACAACTTCTTCGTAAATTGGCTAGCAGCAAAGGAAGCTTAAAAAGTAAAAAACAGATACTGGTTCAGCGTGGTAGCGGTTTTCTGCCTATGTTACTTGCACCCGTTCTCGGGACTCTGTTTTCACACCTGTTTGGCGGATAGAAATAGAAAAACGATGGAACATGCAAAGAAAATGGTTTTGATACCTTCGGAGAGTGTAGAACGTCTCCAACGTAATACCGCGTCTTCAGGGATACTTTCCAGTAATAATTACGAGAATACAGACCAAATCGCTAGAAATCCATTCTCTAGACTCGATAGCGAGATGCGAGCCATTCTGGATTCATCTACCGGTGATGACGCAGCGAAATGGAAACTATATCAACAACTGCTACAACGTTTTTTATACTTCGCTGAGGATTCACGAAAACCTTTAAGTCTAGAACTTCACACAAAGTCTGTAGACGATAGTTCCGCAGATATCACGCGTGAAAAAGAAGCAGAGGCGTCATCCGACAAGCAGCAGTTGTTATCACGAATTGTTTCTACAGTACCAAAGAAATACCGATCAAAGGCAGAACATTTACTTAGACACCTTGCCGATGTTCCGACGCGTTTCTCTTGGGACAGTAATAGAGTGGTGACTATAGACAACAAGGTTGTACCTGGCACAAACATCGTAGATTTGGTGAACGATTCTATGCGCTCTAGAAAAGGTTTTCAACCTGACGGCAGGCACGTGTACGCGCGCTTCCTTCAGAGTATCAATGTTCCGCGGGAATATATTGGGAATCAGAATGTCTGGAAAAATGCGGCAGCATCACCATCGACAGCGGAAAATATCGTGATGTGGAGCGGTGCAAAGCGGCGTCAAGCATCCAACCGTTCTAGAGTCAGCGGGGAAAGCAGTAGTGAACATTCGGCCAAGAACGAAGGAAGTACCGACGGGAGAGAGGACGAGTCCTTCTCTCTACCATCAAAACTACCGCGCGATCGAAAAACACCCCGTACTTCTCCGAGCAAATCGTCAAAACAAGGCTGGTTGTCATTCGGATATGGAAAATGAAAGAACTAGAACGTCTGTATTTTGACCCCTCACACCCGGCTGGCTATACAGGGGCAAGAAAGTTGAAAAAAGCCGCTCGAAAAGTGAGCTCTACAGTAATTGAGAACTGGCTAAGTGCACAGGATGCTTACACTTTACACAAACCTATACGGCGTAAATTTCTACGACTTCGGTACAACATTTCAAATATTGACGAAAGGGAAGCCGATTTAGTTAAACTTGGATCGATAAAGGAATATAACGACGGATTCCGTTACCTATTAGTAGTCATCGATGTCCTGAGTGAATTCGCATGGGTGATCCCACTCCGTAGTAAATCGACTGGTGACGTGGCCGACGGCTTCAAGCAGATTTTAGACTCTACCGAACGACGACCTGCCACCGTGCAGACTGACAAGGGTAAAGAGTTTGTTGGTGGTGCTTTTCAAAAACTCCTTGCCCAGAACGATATTCGTTTTCGAGTGACGCGTAACCCTGATATAAAAGCAGCTGTTGTTGAACGATTCAATCGTACTCTAAAAGACCGCATGTGGAGATATTTTACTCATAAAAACACGCATCGATACATCGATATCCTGGAAAACATCGTTAACTCGTATAATAATACTATACACTCGAGCATCAAAATGGCTCCATCGGCTGTGACGCTCTACAACGCGGCTGAGGCCCGTGCGAATATTCAACGCATGCATCCTCCACACAGGGCGCGCAGGCTGAAATTCAATAAGGATGATCTTGTACGCATAAGCAAGACAAAGGGTACCTTCGCTAAAGGATACGAGGCTAACTGGAGCGAGGAGTTGTTCAAAATCAGACGCGTTTTACCTGGTTTACCGAACGTATATGAGTTGGAGGATCTTTCTGGAGAGGAGATTGACGGTTATTTTTATGAAGCGGAGCTGCAGCGTGTGACGGTGGATATTGAAAATACTGAGTTTCAAATTGATAAAATCATTCGCAGCATGGGTCAGGGTCGCAGTAAGAAGGTTCTTGTCAGCTGGAAAGGTTACCCTGAAAAATTCAACAGTTGGATTCCGGCCACCAGTCTTCAGAGTCTTGCACCATAATGAAGTCGCAGTTCTACATAACACTACCTAGCAATAGCTCGATGCAGGTTTTCCCCGATAACAGGACCTGCTGCTATATTACACAACTACCACGGACGATCGAGCTCTCTGGCGAGTGGGAAGTCGCTATTGTTGAAATACAGTATCCTCTGACATACATACATAGTAAGAAAGAGGTGTTGGCTCGTAAATTAGCTGCAAACAAATATAGTGTAAATACTGTTAGCAATAGGATTACGAGTGGAGATGACATTTCGCAATCCCGCGATAAGCCAGAGGTTATCATTGTACCGCTGCAAACCGGTCAAGAGGTCCAAGAGACCCCATCGCTCATGTTCGTCTATTGCGATATCATAGAACCACGTATCGTGGGAGACGTCTATGCTCCCCTTCTGCGTATACTACAGGTTAAACAAAGGGCCGACACCGTAGATGTGGAAGTGAAAACGTTTTCACCGCCGCACTATCTTCCTTTACTTCTTTCGAGCTTCCGGACCATCGAAATATCTATAAGAGACCACCAGGGTAAATCTATACCATTTGACCACGGGACATTGACAGTCACGCTACACTTCAAGAAAATATACTAGTTCATCGCCAATATTAAGGATACCAGGAAGAACGGAATAATACTATGGCTCAGTACATAGAGTATTACGAATCACAAGTAGGTGGGGGAATCGATCGTGTTTACGTCGGTGCACCCAATCAACGGGGCCATGGAATCGGTAGTTTTCTGGGCGGTCTATTTAGACGAGCTATCCCACTGTTGAAAAAAGGAGCCCGTGTACTCGGTAAAGAAGTTTTGCGCAGTGGTATGAATTTCGTGTCAGACCTAGACAATGACGTACCGTGGAGACAGGCGTTTCAAACACGCGCCAGCGAGACACACCAGAACTTGAAGCGGAAGGCCAAGGATGGGCTTGAAAAGGTTATGAGAGGAGAGGGCTATAAACGCAAGTACGGGGGATCGTTGGGCCAGTCTGGACTTGTCCTTGCACCGAGGCTATCGATAGCAGCCACTAAGTCTAAATCGCTTGGAAGTCGTAAAACCCCTACGAAGACAAAGAAAAAGAAAACGACCAAATCCTCTTCGAAGAAAAAGACAACTAGTACTAGGGGATCGTCCAGCAGAGGTAGAAAGAAAAAGTGTTGTAACAAAAGAGCCGTTACGGATATTTTCGGATCCTTGTAAAATCAAAACCTACAGTGAATAATCCTACCATTGCACACTACAAAAATGGCCTACCTTCATGCGCACTCCTGTGAATGCTTGAAATCCGAGCTGGATCTCTTCACTCTACCGCCTACACAGACATCTATCGAGGGTGGCCAATGGGTGCAGTACAAACCTGTGTCTGCGCTCACCGATGACTCACCGATTGAATTCGTCGTACCGGGTCAGGGTGATGAGTACTTAGATCTCTCACACACGATGCTCAGGGTATGTGCACGTGCAATAAGAATGAAGTCCGATTCAACCGTTACTGATTCGTCACGTGTAGCCCCTGTCAACAATTTCCTGCATACTATCTTTAATCAGGCGGATGTATATTTTAATCAAAAACTGGTTTCTCCGAGTAATAATTCATATGCGTACAGAGCATACATCGAGACTTTGTTAAATTACGGCGACGCAGCTAAAAAATCGCATCTCACTTCGGGCTTATGGTATTCTGATACACCCGGTTATTTTGAGGAAACCACGGGTGTTAACAATACGGGATTTAAAAGTAGAAATAAATATTTCGTTGATAACGGTCCTGTGGATATGCTCGGTCGTTTGCATTGCGATGTCTTCAATCAGGAAAAATTTCTGTTGAACGGAGTGGAGCTCCGATTGAGACTCGTCAGGTCCAGGGACGCCTTTTGCTTGATAGAAACTGGCAACTATCATAAACTGGAGATTACAGACGTGACCTTACTCATACGTCGTGTGAAAATTAGCCCCGGTATTCTGTTAGCACATGCACGAACCCTTGCCAAAACGACTGCGAAATATCCGATGACGCGCGTTGAGGTCAAGACAATGACAATACATAGTGGAGTGCAAGCCGAGACCCTCGATAATGTTTTCCTTGGCCAACTACCGAAACGTTTAATCATCGGATTTGTCGATAACAAAGCCTATAACGGAGATAAAAAACTTAACCCGTTCAATTTCTCGTCTTTCGGACTAAGCCACCTATCCTTATATATCGAAGGCACCCAGATTCCGTCAAAGCCTTTACAGCCAAATTTCACGAACAACTTATTTGTGGATTCCTACAACACTCTGTTCACGGGTACCGGTATACATTTCCTCAACGAGGGGAACTCGATTCCTCGTGAGGATTATGAGGAGGGATACTGTCTCACGGCATTCGATCTTACCCCTGACCGGTATACATTATCTCAGCCAGTGATAACGGTCATTGGAACCTCATCAAGCATGGCAGTGTCCGAATCGAAACGCGTTTTGAGCAGGCTCTGACTACGACTATAAATTGTATCGTCTACGCAGAATTCGATAACGTGATTGAGATTGATTCTATGCGTCAGGTCATCACAGATTTTGGTAATTAGAAATGATAACGAACAGATGGCCTGTACAAGACATGCTTCTACTTGTTTAGAGCCAACCTGTAGGTGAATACACCCGACGCTAGGGAAAATACCTGAGGGTCATAAACCATGCTCAGACCCGTTTGAACCGGCAAACGGTTTTCGATACAGGCATAGGTATTCCCCTTCGGTAGTGGGAGGTAGTGACCATCATAAAACAGAAGACCTTAAATACTTCCAAGCATACTCCCAATAGTTTAGTTCTCTACTTCTGCTTGAAACGTTCGCATTCAATCTTGTCGCGTGTACTTCGAAAAACCAAAACCATGCATTACATTATCGATATACAGGGCTGTTACGGTAATAACGGTCAGTTTCTACCAAAAGAAATTGCTGTCGTGACGTACATGTATGACACCGCGTCTCACTGGCTAATCAAACCACCGCACGTGTTTTCCGAACTCTGTACGAAACAACAGATACAGAATAACGTTCTAACTCGCAAACATCACGGTATAGAATGGTTCGAAGGCAATGTGAGTCTTGAGGATTTGAAAGCGGATCTACGCTCTCTTACGCGTAAGGCGATGAACATTTTCACCCGCGGTGCACAAAAAGCTAAATTCCTTGAAGATGTGATGGCACGTGAAATCATTAATCTGGAAGGCGGAGAGTGGGAATCACCAGCATTCAAAGATATGGTAATGGACAGATCATGCATCCTACATTCGGGTAACCGAAAGAACTTCACCTGCGCATTGACCAACGCATTGAAGCTGAAGAAATGGCTGGAGCCGTACGAATTATCAGATCGCATTGTGACATCGTTTTCGTTCTCTATCAAATCGTTGAACGCGCATATTCAACCAGAATTTTCGAAAAAACCTGTGAAGAAGGATACAACAGATTTCGTGGGTATTAACAAGTGTGGTGACTCGTGGCAGGAGCGGGAAAACAAGAGGTTACGCGAGAGGACAGTGTCATCATTTGCTCCCATTACCAAATCCTCGACATCGCCTGATGAACCAGAATGCTGCGAGAGGTCAGATCCAGGCTACGACGAGATTGATGACTGTTCAACATCAAGCAACAATGATAATTACTTCAGTACCTAGTCAACCAGGTTACAGGATGGACAGTCTTCAAATCTACAAAGCGTTGGAGATGATACCTGCCCGTTCTAGGGGAGTGTTTCCAGCCGACCAGATACCCCTGAGATGGTCATATCCAGCTGTTATCATAGCGAACACGGATGAGCATACCAAACCAGGATCTCATTGGGTTGCCTTTTATGTGCCAGACTCTTACAACGGAATATACTTCGACAGTATGGGTATGCCACCACTCATACCGCATTATCTACGTGCCCTGCGACGAAACTGCACATCCTACCGATGAAATGACAAACAACTACAGAGTTTTTCATCCCGTGTATGCGGACAATTCTGCATTATGTTCCTGCACCATATGAGTCAGGGTTTCACACTTGAACAATTTACAAATATTTTCACTGAGAATCTCGAGTCGAATGATAAAGTGGTCGAATCCTTCTATAGATGTATAAGCCGCAAGTCTAAAGACATGTGTTCTAAGAATGAAACCTGTGTGCTCGAATGTATCCAACACTGCTCGCCGTGTAAACATTAAAGTTTGAGCATTTAGCATAAGAAACGACTGTTTTTTCTCTAGAATAAGCCTTAGCATGATTAGTTGTAATTTTTATACGCAATACTGTTAAATAAATCTTAGTTATAAGCTTGAACCTTTTTTTAGTAAACATAAGTTTGGATCTTTACCTTTATAAATATTAAATGATATGAATAAACAACCATTATAACAATATTCACCTGTGCGTTTTTTACCAACCCTATCCTTTCCCTACATTCACCATATATATTTATTTCCATTCGATAAGTATACATAAGTTTTCTTAGATTAGGATCGATGAAATTCTCTTAGGTTAGGATAGTTGAAATTAACTCAGGTTAGGATTGAAAAAAAAAAGAAAAAAAAAAGAAAAAAAAAGGGGAAAAAAAAGTAAAAAAAAAGGGGGAAAAAAATTAAAAAAAAGGGGGAAAAAAAAAGGGGAGGGGAGGGTCATAAACGGTATACTGCACCCTCTCTACTCGCGACTGGTCGTCAATCCTTACACACGTTGCTTCCACAATTTTTTAATGTTAGTGGTAAAAATTATCATCACAACTTGAAACTTTCATCGTGGGTTTAATAATTACTCTGTCAAAATTTGGGCTTCGTCGAATAATTTTAAGTCGTTGTGCATCGAGTCTCAATATTTGTATTTGATTAACACGTAAAAAAGAACTGTTTACCGTTCAAAGCTGTTCTAAAAAATTCTACGCCATCGAGGGGGGTGCAAATTGCTGTGCGGCTTTATTCTATGTTGAGAAACGAAATCGAAAACAATTTTATTTTTCATTCAGGCTTAGGCTAAGTTAGGTAAATACAGATCTGACTACTCCGAATGCTCCGGAGCTCTTATGTCTCTTTTCTACCATGAATATTGGAAGAAGAGTGGTAGAGCCGGAGCATTTGAAGTAGTCAGATCTGTATTTACCGAACTCAGCTTCTGTAAACACGTGAAATAAAGCATGTGAATAGTAATGCATACATGTCATCGATTGTTTTTAATCTTTTTCCTACTAAATATTTTTCAGAAAATAGTAAAGGCAAAGGAGGTTTGAGGGTACGAAGAAACCTATTTCGCGAAGATGATGTGGAAACAGATGTTCACCCGCAGCAAGAACAGATTAATAAAGGTAAAAGATGTTGCGCTGCCTTATTTTTCTATTATGGAGCGTTCACTTGAGTACATGGTTCGGAAGTTGAAAGTAATTCATCAATTTTCAATAGTAATTGTACAATATTCTGTACCAATACATGTTTACTCCAAGTATTTATCGAAAATATTTTCAAAATAATGTATTTACTTGAAGTGCATGTTCGAGTATCAAGTAAAAAAAATTCCAGAAAAAGTGGCAAATTAGCTTCACCTACTATTTAGACATAATTTTCTGAATATTGTTGTACATTCAGACGTAAATTTGATACATATTTCATACAACCCAGATGACTGAATGGGCGCCTACTCAACTAAGTTGCGATTCAATTACATGATGTGGTACTCATACTTATATATAAATTCACAGTGGATAGTGAGATAAGGATCGATGAGTGTGCAAAAGGATGCAGCGCATCAACGAGTCTACATAGGGCGGTCAAACCAGGTATCACGCTAATCGAAACTGTGAATATCGAGGTAAACAAAGTATTAGAGAAGGACAACTATACACGTACCAAAGATTCAACAGGAAAAAGTGAGTTTTTGTTTGCTGTCGTTATTTGTATGAAATTTTTAAGAACAATTGGATCATAAAAAATCTTTTCATACCAACTTGATTTGAGCTGGTTACTCCAATGCCCGGTCCATCCTATATGGTCTAATGTCCCATCTCCACGCGCTGTTTAACTGGGTCTGTTTATCCAATCCCAGCTCGAGCCTAGTCGAAAGGGCCAGTGCGAAGATCTCTTTCGACTAGGCTCGAGCTGGGATTGGATAAACAGACCCAGTTAAACAGCGTGTGTAGACCAGGCATAAGTTCATAACATCATGTAATTTATCACATAATCATTTTCGGTATGGTTAAATGCCCAAATTTTACAGATTATACTGGCATTAGTGCCAAGGATATAATGGAAAGCGGGCCTTCTGTGGAGCGCAGTCCAACAAATGTATCCAACATGTCTCACAGGAAAAGACGACTACAAACTATAAATTCACCGTCGCAGAATGATCGAGAGAGTAGCGATGATGAGGAACACAGTGATAATGAAAACGAACTGATAGTGGGGGCTAAACAGCGTTTACCGCTTCAAGAGAAAAGGAGGAGACCAGGTATGATTGTTGATCCTAATGCTGACAGCCTCACAGCTAATTTGGCTATCTCATACGTTAGACTTCACAGTATATCTTTTCATAGTACCTAAATACATAACCCAAAGATGCTCACTACTTTGAAACTGATAGCCAACCTTATAGCTTACAAGTTCGACATGATTACTGATGCATTTAATTATATCTGATTTGTCCAGGAAATATACCCGACGGAGTGAAGCGAAAGAGTCACCGAGAAATAAACGAGGCTTTGAAACATTATGAAAATGACGAAGCTGACCAAAGTGGACGGAAGCGTTACGAGATTGTTGGCGATAAGGTAAAGTGTATAATATTGTTACGTATCCCCCTTCGAACCCTTTAAATTGACTCGTCTGAAGGATGTCAGAAGAGTCCGTTGGTGACGACTGTCGTTTGGAGTAACAACAACTTTCGGGATTCTCTTTAGACATCGCAATCAAGTCTCATCGTTCTTGAATTTATCTCAACGACGAATTACTAATAAACCGCCCCAACCTTTTGATTAATCTGTGTTGTCGAGTCTTTATTTAGTGGATACAACAATATCATAAAATCTAATTACATAGCCAATTAATTATCCTGTTTTGGAGAAAAAATTGTAATATTATATTCTGAGTTTGGCTCGTTGGTATGTGTGTTTCATAATAATTTACTGTCGAAGAGTTGTATGAAATTCAATATTCTACAGATTTACCTAGGAGAAGGCATCGAAGTCTCCATTAGCACGTGGTTTTTCATTAGAGAAAAATCGCCACACATTTTTTCACGACCTCATAGGAATGCTGTGGCCCATCGACGTGCTAGTAAACCGTTGTCAAAATAAGAGTAAGGTGATGACCACACTCGAGGACCGATCGCCAATGAAGGAGTTGACTCCCGAAAAAAAAAGATTATCCTTTAGTGAGTGAAATATTATAGAATATAGATTTTAGAGTTCCAAATATTTTCAAATGTATTTTAATGTAATATTGTATTTTCAGAATTGTATGCCGACTATCTGGACTATAAAAAAATCAAAAAAGAACAGAAATTTCAGTTTTTGGCGAAAGTGTCGTACTTATATACAACTAAAATAAATTATTTGCGAGGAAAATACTACCAATGAGCGCCACGAGTCTGACAAAAGACAAAAGCGAATATCAAATCGATAATTTTTCTTCTATACGTTTATAATATCGATAACATAATATGATATAATATATATATATTAGGGTGTGTCACCGGAAAAAATGTTTTTTTGCTACCTTCTGAACGGATAGTTCTCGTCGAGACAAAAAGATTCCCCCCCTGGAAAATGTCCTATGTCAAGGCTAAGTGGTTCCGAAACTTTTTTTTAGTTTTCCATTTAAGTTAAAACCTATAGAAAACCTATAGAAAATTATTTTTTGAATAAAGTTTAATTCTAACCATTTCGAAGATAAAAATTTCAGCTTTCAGAATCTTTCTGTAGACTTGAAAAATATTGAATAACTACGAAACTATGTGGATTGCCCCAAAAATAGATTTTTTTGTGTGTTAAATGAATGGAAAACAAAAAAAAAGTTTCGGAACCACTTAGACTTGACGGAAAAAAAAATTACTATGCGGGATGTCTTCTTCTTGATAAGACCTAGTGACTTAAAAGGTAGCACCATGAAAATTAAAAAAAAAAAGTCAATCTGACACACCCTAATATATATATATTTATGATAAATTCTTTCACGTTGAAACAGCCATAGCAATATACATCCATAATCATGAGTTATATATTGTGCAAGTGCAATAAAGGGCACGTTAAGTTTTTACTTTCTTTTTCTTTTTTTGCAAACTTGAGTGATCTGATAGTTGTATGAGTTATTAATTTTCAGTGTGTAATGAGTGCATGTCATGTCTTTTTTTTAAGTCGAAAATCTGATGGAGTCTCATAGTCGTATAAGTTACAATCAGAAAGTGCAATGAGTATATACGCTTCATTAAAAAAATTTTTTTTTAAATCCTGAGTGACCTAAAGTCATATTAGCTGTAATCTATTAAGTTATTTCCTGTATTGAAAACGTAAACTTCGGATTGCGAAGGCAATTACCATGTGATCTAGTCAATAGTTAGAATTTGTTAGAAGTTAGAATTTGTATGTGCCTGAAGTTCCGAACGTTCATTTGAACGAAAATTCATCAGCAATATAAAAATGTTAAAAATCACCTTAGACCCCGCTAGTTTTCATTTTAAAAATATCCTACGAATAGATGTGGGATTTAGAGACCGGTCCGGATCATCCCGGACATCCGGAACCACTCCCACAGCCACCCCCGATCTAGAATATTCTGAAGTCGATATAACACCCCGCTAGTTTTCATTTTCAAAATACCGGTCAAATAGATGCGGAATTTAGAGACTGGTCTGGATCGTCCCGGACATCCGGAACCCACCCCCACAGCCACCCCCGATCTAGGATATTCAGAAGTCGACATGACACCCCGCTACTTTTCATATCAAAAATACCCTTTTAAAAGATGCGGAATTTAGAGACCGATCTGGATCGTCCCGGACATCCGGAACCCACCCCCACAGCCACCCCCGATCTAGAATATTCTGAAGTCGACATAACACCCCGCTACTTTTCATATCAAAAATACCCTCTTAAAAGATGCGGAATTGAGAGACCGATCTGGATCGTCCCGGACATCCGGAACCCACACCCACAGCCACCCCCGATCTAGGATATTCAGAAGTCGACATAAGACCCCGTTATCGACATAAGACCCCGCTAGTTTTCATTTCAAAAATACCCTTTGAAAAGATGCGGAATTTAGAGACCGGTCTGGATCGTCCCGGACATCCGAAACCCACCCCCACAGCCACCCCCGATCTAGGATATTCAGAAGTCGACATAAGACCCCGCTAGTTTTCATTTCAAAAATACCCTCTGAAAAGATGTGGAATTTAGAGACCGGTCTGGATCGTCCCGGACATCCGGAACCCACCCCACAGCCACCCCCGATCTAGAATATTCTGAAGTCGACATAATACCCCGTTATCGACATAAGACCCCGCTAGTTTTCATTTCAAAAATACCCTTTGAAAAGATGCGGAATTTAGAGACCGGTCTGGATCGTCCCGGACATCCGGAACCCACCCCCACAGCCACCCCCGATCTAGGATATTCAGAAGTCGACATAAGACCCCGCTAGTTTTCATTTTAAAAATACCCTTTGAAAAGATGTGGAATTTAGAGACCGGTCTGGATCGTCCCGGACATCCGGAACCCACCCCACAGCCACCCCCGATCTATAATATTCTGAAGTCGACATAATACCCCGCTAGTTAAATAAATCATTATTTAGATGGAGATTGCCAATAACAAGTACGGAAGGTTGGATGGTTTCGAAACTTTGGCAAAGTTCTTCTGTTACCCCTAAAAAAATCGCGATCGAAATCGAATCTCCAGAACCCACCCTTAACGGTGATGGTTTATATATTTCAATCCATAAAAATAATAATTGGTGAACGGAGAGTTCGATAATTCAGAAACTCTGGCATAGTCTTCCTGTGACCTCTACGCCCTTTAAAACAATCGTGATCAAAATCGAATCTCCGGAACCCACCCTTAACGGTGGTAGTTTATATATTTTCAGCTAAAAAATGAACAACCAGCGAACAATGATGAAATAATTAATTATCTTCTCCTTGTTGGCATATTCATCGTTGTTACATCTTTCATCATTTATCGACTAAACGATAACGAACAATTCCATTCATTATAACAAATATATCATTTAAACGTGGTTTAAAAAAAAAATAAAATAAAATAAAATAAATACGATCAATTCTCTACGAAACTGTTGAGTGACAGGATGTAGAACCGAATGAAACCAGATCGGGTACGTGTAACATGCCTACTGATGCTTTCTTATGAAGGAGGTTGGGTACACCAAAATGACTAGTGTTTTATGAATTTATTACGGCATAGTCGTCACATTGAATAGTCATCAAATTATTATATTCGTCAAATAATGATTTTCAGGAAATTTCCATAAAAAAATGATACCGAAATTATAAACAAACGGCTAGATATCGATTTTTGATTTTGAAGTGCCTTAAAATGGTTAAAAATTTACTAGATTGGATTTACCCTTCGAGGGACAGTGGGACGACATATGTCCCACCTGTTTCATTTGAGTTTATTCGACTTTTCTAATCAATTTTTGCACTCTTTATATGGAGCTATGACTTTGAAAATTTATTCGATAGAAAAATGTGCCCCTCAAAGGGTTAATGTCTACGATGGCTTGTTTTTTTCAGGAAACTATTCCCCATAACCTGTCTGTGATAGATTATTTTCTCTGTCAATCGGCAATTTAATGTATTTATTTGTTGAAACATGATGAAAAAAACGTGTCACAGTCGGATTATAGAGAATAGTTTTCTGAAGAAAATAAGCCATCGTAGATTGTAACCGAACCAATCTACTAGATTTCTAACCATTCTGAAGCAGTTGAAAATGAAAAAACGATATCTAGCCGTTTGTTTATAATTTCGGTATTATTTTTTTCATGAAATTTCCTGGACATCATCAGTTTATGAATATAATAATTTGATGAATATTCAATGTGACGACTATGCCGTAATAAATTTATAAAAAACTATTCATTTTGGTGTACCCAACCTCCTGAAGTGAATATTATCACCTGTAGTTATTGTAAGTTTCCACAGTCAACCATAAAAAATTGACCACCTGAGTCGCAGATATGAGATCACTGCTCGAAATTTTTTTTTAATAATTTCGCACCGGTGGCAACGCGATTAACAAAAGACGATCGTTTAATTGTTCTATGTTTAATTGCGAATTAGACATTCTAGAGCATAGAAGTTTTCACAACGAGCCTCTGAATAATTAAATAACGATTAAACTGTGTTTTGCCAGACTTCGATCTAGCGTTATCCTGAAAACTTTGAATACGACTGTGTATTACTAATAAATATTCTAATAAATATTATTAGTGTTATCGTGAAAACTTTGCATCTCAGTAAAGAAAATGGAGCAAGCGTTATCGTTAATAATAGCTGAGAATGTTTCATCGATTGAAGAAGTGTCTTTTGATAAAATCAGTGACGGATCATTGTGTTTTAAAGTGAGTTCTATAATTACAATACACGTTGCACCGTAATTACAGGCAGTCGTTTCAGGCATATATACAAGTAGAGTAGCTATGACAGCCAAGATTCATGACAGCCAAGATTCACCCTGTTCACCTGTCTGGAGTCAGGACCCGCGCCTTTACCTTTTTCCAGAAAGTTCTAAGCCGCGCTTTTATGTCCGATTTTTATGTCCGATTTTTATGTCCGATTTTTATGTGATAATTAATTGTGCCAATCAATCATCAGATTTTTTCTATGGGGTAATCCTACCGGTTATCCCCTACCGGTTTTCTACAGTCCCCTGCGGTGAGTGACCCTGCGTTTATGTCACAGTATCGTATCTACAGTATAGCGAGTGCAAGTTCCCCAGTGCAAATCTACAGTATAGTGAGTGAAAGTTTCCCAGTGCAATGACGGCAATCGTCAGAATTTTTTACGGTAGGTCATACCGGTTAAGCAGTGATCTACGGTAGGTATATAACCGGCACCGTGATCGTGAGGCGTCAGAATTCGATACCGACAATTTGTAAGCGCGATCGTGAGGCGTCAGAATGAACCTTTCATGCCAACAATTTGTAAGCGTGATTGTGAGGCGTCAGAATAAACCTGTTTAGCTGCTTGACAGAAAAATCATTCGATATAAATACGCCACTACTCGTTGGATACAGCCGCATTCAGAAATAAACGCTAGAGCAAGTATTCTAAAAATGGCTACAATATCAGATTTATCAATTGAGATGGAAAATAAATTGACTGAGATGTTCCGACTTATCACGAGTTTGAGAAGTCCTGAAAAGGTTGAGAGATGGATTCATCATTATAATGTCACTATACGTTTGTTGAAGAAGGCCCTGAAAAAATCAAATCTATCATGTGGGCTCAAGCACAGTTTGGAGTCGCGAATTGGTCGATTGAAGAGTATTAAAGTCTTAGTGCAGCACCGAGTGAGTACGGGTCAAGGAATCGGAAACACCACACCACGACTACGAAGCAGTCGAATATGCTGGCAGGATACTGAATCGGCATTCAAAGGAAGAATTCGTACTGGATTAGTAATCAATATCCAGCACATAGATCCGAAACAATTTTTAGAAGATGCTAAATATCTGGTGATCATTCGCATTAAAAATGCACTACGAAAACACACGTGTATCAAAGTAAATACTGCACTCAACGGAGAATTTCTGTTGAAAGAGAGAAGTGATACAAAATGCTTTAACACAGCGAACAGGCAGCTTCTTTTAACAACAAATCTGGGGGAATGGTATTCTAACCATGTGGTCACATCCATAATAACCCAGATGGAAGAATTTCAGGAGAGGGATAGTGGTTGGGTACTGAGTAGACTGATTAATTTAGAAGTCAATGTGAATAAATGTGAACCTCTGATTGGATCGAGTTTTGTTGAATTACCTCGTGCGGTTAAAGTTCGAAGAGCAGTGATAAATGTTCATTCGCGAGACGATGCATGCTTTGCCTGGGCAATCGTTTCAGCTTTACATCCTACAGCGATTAATCCCAGTCGACCAAGTTCGTATCCACATTTCTCAGAAATATTAAATTTAACCGGAATTTCATTTCCCATGACAATCAAACAAATACCAAAGTTTGAGAAAATGAATACAATGTCCATAAATGTTTTCATTCTAAATATTAAACGTTATAGTGGTGACATTGAAATCCAGCCATTGCAATTAACTGATGATAAAAAGACGATACACATTAATTTGCTCATGATCCAAAACAGTGAAGGCCAATCACACTTTTGTTGGATCAAACATCTCTCTAGATTGATATCGAAACAGATATCAAAACATCAGGGTAAAAAATTCATATGTGATAGGTGTTTACATGTGTTTTATAGTGAGGTACGGTTAAGTAATCACAGCGTTGATTGCACTAAATTGAATGACTGTGCAATACAGCTTCCTACAGAAGAAACTAAGTGGCTGCGGTTCAAAAATTATATCCGGAAAGAGTTTTTACCATTTATAGTGTACGCAGACTTTGAATGTCTGCTTAATGAACTACCAACTGAAGGGTTGACTAATGGGGGGTCCCATGCATATCAAAAGCATGAGGCATTTAGTGTTGGATATCATTTTCATTGTTCATTCGATACTTCACGATCAAGGTACGCATCATATCGAGGCGTTAACCCGTCAGAATGGTTTGTCAAGGAACTACAAACAATTGCAATTAACCTGGAAACGACCTATCAAAATCCAGTTAAAATGAATGAATTAACTCAAACAGAAAATTTGGAGTATAGGAATGCAAGAATCTGTCACATCTGTGGGGGTCCATTTACTGATATAAGGTTACGCGTTCGCGATCATTGTCATTATACTGGTAGATATAGAGGTCCCGCGCATAACGCGTGTAATTTGAATTATCAAGACGATCGGATTATTCCAATCGTACTACACAATATGACTGGTTACGATGCACATTCCATCATAACAGAACTCATGACAACATTCGAAGGACAAGTAACAGCATTGGCGCTCAATAAAGAAAAGTACATTTCATTGTGTAGTGACTCTATCGTTCGAAACCTATTAAGGTGGTTCTCCACCTACAGTCCCACCAAACGTGGGTTCCAGAGCAGATTTCGAGTACTTCTCGATGGAGAAAAAATCTGAAAAAAATCAAGCATGTGGAAGATCTTCGGGAGATTGATTTTGCATAATAATAATTCAAAAAAGTTATTAACAAATGGATGGAAAAAAAAAACTGTTCAAGAAATTAGCCGATGACCCAACTTTTTTTTTAGGTGGGAATTATTTTTTAATTTTTCTGAATATGTATGAATTTTTTCAGAATTTTGGTAAATCTTTGAAAATCGCGTTTTGTCAAGTATGAAAAAAGGCAATTTTCAAAGATTTACCAAAATTCTGAAAAAATTCATACATATTCAGAAAAATTAAAAAATAATTCTCACCTAAAAAAAAAGTTGGGTCATCGGCTGATTTCTTGAACAGTTTTTTTTCCATCAATTTGTTAATAACTTTTTTGAATTATTATTATGCAAAATCAATCTCCCGAAGATCTTCTACATGCTTGATTTTTTTCGGATTTTTTCCCCATCAAGAAGTACTCAAAATCTGCTCTGAAACCCACGTTTGGTGGGACTGTAGGTGGAGAACCACCTTAATTCATACCATATGGTATGAAAAGTACATTTCATTCACAAAGGAGCTTGAGGAGGGCAGTAGTTTCAAGTTGAGATTCATCGACTCATTTAAATTTTTGAATTCCAGCTTAGACGAACTTAGTTCATATTTGGAGATTGAAGAGTTGAAAATATTAAAAGAAAATTTCAATGACATTAGTTCAGCTCAATTCAAACTCTTGACGCGAAAAGGTGTGTTCCCTATGATTACTTGAACTCACTTGATAGGCTAGATGATACTACTCTACCACTGCGGGAAGAATTTTATAACAGATTAACAAATACCGAGATTTCAGAAGAGGATTATTTACACGCTAATAATGTTTGGGAATCATTCAGCATTAAGACGTTGGGTGAATACAGCGATTTGTATTTAAAAACAGATGTTTTGCTTCTGGCAGACGTGTTTGAAAGTTTCAGAAAAAGTTGCATGAGGACGTATGAGTTGGATCCTGCATACTATTTTACTCTCCCGGGTCTGACGTGGGATGCAATGCTCAAGTATACGAAAATTAGTTTGGAGTTGTTGACTGATATAGATATGTTATTATTTGTAGAACGAGGTATACGAGGTGGTTTGAGTCAGTGCTCAAATAGGTATGCATGCGCTAATAATAGATATATGAAGTGTTACGACGTTAATGCACCCCTAGCGAATTGAATCATACCGAAATTTTGAGTATATTTTGAGGAAGTTTTAAATATAGTATACATCAGGTTAACTTTTAGGTATGTTTTACGAAAACTTTTCCAATTATACCGAAAAAATACCGAAATAACCGTGAATATTGAGTATGTTTGTGAACTTTTCATACCCAAATTATGCTGAAAAATCTCTACTAAGTTTTCAAAAAAATCGATAGATGTCGTTGACAAATGATATTTACTAGAGTCCCTAGAATAAACAGAGTCTAGCAAACGCATGACTCTTTTTGATTGGTCAGTTTGAACTCGCTCAAACATGGCTGCCGATCTAGTGACTTTTGTCTAGTAACAAGCTCGAACCTGGCATTCTAACCTCAACTTCCACAGTCCTCAACCTCATGTCGTGGAGTATGGACTTGCTGTTAATGTACGTTCACATTCAATATACCATGCTGATTAGCACAATAAAGCACAATAATTCGGAATAAGTGGTTTCGTGTTCAATATTTATTTCTACAATACCCCACCCGCAATGCGCGCGAACATTCAAACTTCGCGCGTACAGTAATGTTCATCGATGGTGTCCTAGTGGCTCACTATTTTTCGTAGCCTTATTTCAGATGGAATTTCCCTTCTACAAATATTTTATTTGCCCATGACCAGTGGAGCAGCCGATCGGAAGTAGCAGAGTAACCGACCTGAACAAGGTGATAAGTCTTTAATGGATAACTAACTAGCAGAGTAACCACAACTTACTTCACCTCGCGGCTGTCATATTCCCAATAACCTCAAAGTGTTCATTAAATACTTTTAGGTTATTTAACGAATAAAAAAATAATTTCAATTTTTTAGGTTAAGCCCTAATCAAATAATATTATTATAAGAATATTATATTATCTTCATCCCTATGAGAGGACGACGATGATGGGGTTAACGTTCAAAATCAAAGTTATTTATTTATTTGATTTTAATTTTTCAGGTTAACTCCGTTAACCCTCAATTGAATAATATTACTATAAGAATATTACATTATCTTTATCCCTATGAGAGGACGACGATGATGGGGTTATCCTTTAAAATTTTAATTATTTATTCATTCAATAATAACCTAGAAGTTTTCAGTAAATTTTCACGCCGAATACATCACCATAAGATTTACAATTGCATGAATGTTATTATTATAGGTTAGCGAATTACAGAATTCAAAGCGCCCAGAGTGATCTTTCTACGATGAATATAATTTGTTGTAAAGGACGACGATGATACAAATAAATTTATTTTGATTTTTTCTCATTAGTTCCTCAGTCATTTTATTCTTCCAAGTTGATATTGGATGCATTGAAATATTCTCATCAGCGTATGGATTGAGAAAAAAATTGGGTATCATTTGGGTATGAAATTTTCACAAATATACCCAAAATAGTCGGGTTATTTCGGTATAATTTGGGTAAGTTTACAAAATTTTACCGAAAAATTACCGAAAAATTACCGAAATTTATCAGATATTTTGGGTATTTTTTCAGTATGACCTAATTCGCTAGGGACCTCAAAAATATTTAATGTACTTCGATGTAAATAATTTATATGGTTGGGCAATGTCCCAGCCTTTGCCTACTAGTAAATTTCAATGGCTTGCAGATGTATCACAATTTGATGTGCTACTGATTTCCGATGACGCTTCAATAGGATTTATCTTGGAAGTTGATTTAGAATATCCTAAGGAATTGCATGATCATCATAAAGATTTGCCATTCTGTCCCACTCATAGCAACGCTCCAAATACAAAAGATGTTAAGCTGCTTGCAACTTTGCATCATAAAACACGATATATCATTCACTACAGAAATCTCAAACAGTGTTTGGACCATGGTTTGAAATTATGTAAAATACATCGAATTTTACAGTTTGAACAGTCGGCTTGGCTAGGTTCATATATTGCTTTAAATACAAGTTTGCGCACACGTGCCAAGAATAATTTTGAAAAGAATTTGTTCAAATTGATGAATAATGCAGTATTTGGTAAAACAATGGAGAATGTGCGAAATCATGTCGACATAAAGTTGATCAGTGAGTGGGATGGACGATATGGAGCAAAATCTTTGATCGCAAAACCAAATTTTCATCGACGAACAATATTTTCTGAAAATTTCGTTGCAATACAATTGCGGAGGTTGAAGGTGAAAATCTTCAAACCAGTTTATCTGGGAATGTGCATATTAGATTTATCTAAAACCTGCCTTTACGAGTTTCATCATGTATATATGAGACCACAATTCCAGAATAAATGTAAGCTACTGTATACTGACACAGACAGTTTAATATATGAAATAAAATGTGACGATATTTATGAAATAATGAAGCGTGATATTGAAAGATTTGACACAAGTGATTATAGTCCAAGTAATCTGTATAATATTCCCCTCAGAAATAAAAAAGTTCCAGGACTAATGAAAGATGAAAATAATGGTGATATAATGACTGAGTTTGTCGGTTTGAGATCTAAAATGTATTCAATTAGAATTGATGAAAAAGAGGTTAAAAAAGCTAAGGGAATAAAAAATTGTGTTGTACAGAGAGGAATAACGTTCGCGGATTATCTGAATTGTTTAAATACAAACCTTGACTTAAACAAACAGCAGCAATCCATACGTTCAAAGTTGCATAAGGTATATTCAGTATGTGAGACAAAAATAGCCTTGAGCTCGAACGATACCAAGCGTTATGTAATTCCCAATTCCACTGACACGTTGCCGTGGGGTCATTATAGTATAAGGAGTGAGTTGGAAAGTGATTCAGAAAAAGGTTGCAGCAGTTGATTGATTTTTGTTATTTATTGGATGTTGAAATATATTTGTAATACAATTATAAAGCATTGTTCTTATTTATCCATGAATTGTTAGATGAATCAAACCCTAACCATTTAACATAAACCTGATTTCCCTTCTTACGTAAGATTTTTTCTACTAGATGCACATCGGGATATTTAGCTATTTTTAATTCATGTTCATAAAATCCTCCCATAATAGGCTGCCCACGAGAATCTTCGAGGGAATACGTCGCTGGATTTGTAACTCGCACTTTAATGATTTTGAATACTTCCGTGGACCAATTAGGTGTGAATCCTCGAGCAAATACAGTTTTGTATTTACTGACTCGTACAAAGTCGCCGATTTTGAATTTTGCAGGCCCCGCTATTTTGATGTTGCTGTATACGGTTGTAAGAAGTTTCTTGGCAATCGTGGGCGTAACTTTTTGCGGAGACATTCCAATCGTTCTGTGCACGCGTTTATTATAGTCGACAACCAGCCGGTGAAGCATATTCACCCATTCGTAGGATCCGTTGGCGGTAAAGGCCATCCACATTGCGTTTTTCAGAGTTCTGTTCCAACGTTCAACTACGGATGCCTTCATAACGCTGTACGTTGAGTAGTGATGAATTCCATTTTTAGATAAGAGAGACTCAAACGATGCGTTATAAAATTCTTTACCATTATCAGTTTGAAGATTTTCCGGTTTCCGTGAGTCTGATATAATTACAGTAAATGCTGCACACACGTCCTTTGCGCTCTTACTTTTAAGTGGAATAGCCCACGCATACTTGGATAGAACGTCAATTACTGTAAGTATGTACTTAAATCCCTTGTTAACTTTTGCATACGGTTGCATGTCGACAAGATCTGCCTGCCACAAATCGTCGTATCCATGGGTGATAACCCTTCGACGTGGATAATTACGTCGCGCGGGCGCATGTAGCTCTTTTACTAGCTGCAGTTTTTCTTTACTCATTCTAATTACGAGCTTTGAGACGCGCAACGAGTAATTGAATTTGAGCTTTCAGATCAGCATGCAAGAAGTCGATGTATTCCTTATTTACAGCATCGAACGGCTGCGCGGGAGTCTTCACGTTGTGTAAAAACTTATTCTCAAAATCAAAGTCGTTCACGAGACCCACCCGTTTGATAGTCGGTAACGAATCAATATAATATCTTGTTTGCGCTCCTGCCCTATCAACGTATGATTTTGTCGCAACGTCGTAACCAGTACTTGGATCACCCACACGAGTTAGCCTTTTACCCTCAAAGTTATAATGCCCATCATATGTAAGATTTTTTCTATCGACATACCCTTTATTTACGGCATCGAATTGATTGTCAGAATTTCCAACATTTGTGAGACGTTTATTTCTGAAATTCCACGTTTCATTAGGCTCGAGTTGTAAAATATTTTTGCGAACTTCATCAACATATTTTTTGTTAACAGCATCGTTCTCAGCCACAAGTCTATGCACTTGTTTTATTCGTTTGTTTCTTAAATTATAATGTCCCCCATCACGAGGAGTTAAAAAATGAGTGTCGACGTAATCCTTCGTCACGATGTCAGTCGACTCGGTAGGAAGCGCAACATTTGTTAACCTTTTACCGCGGAAGTCAAAATTTCCATTTACTTGCAAAATATTGCTGTCCCCATTAGCGGGGGGTGTGCTCAATCTGGGGATACGTTTGTCAAGATGTCTTCCGAATTTATCAACAGACATTTCTACACTGACGAGTAATAGTGTAGCTCCACCTATATATGAATAATATTTGCCTCACGAAGTTCCTCTATGATGGACATTATTTCATTGTCATGTCCTGTGTGACCGGCATTCCTGGACGCAACTAGAAGTCTCAATCTCTCAACAAGTTCGTTCGGGTTGTCCCAATGGACATAATCTACAGGATGATTTGTAACGACCATTCTGTTTGGAACCAAACCTTGACCAGACGATTTGCTACGAGCCGTAGTGTTGAATAATTTCGCGATTACATATTTCCATTTATAACTTTTATTTCCATTCATCTGTCCGCGTTCAGTATATCCGCGCTTGTGAGCGTTAGTTGCATGTAATATGCTTTTGTATTTTATAAGATCAACATCCGTAAAGTCTGCTTCATCGGGAATCCGTTTAAAAATCAGCTCCATTAATCCCGTGGATCCCTTGTACCTGACATTATTGATTATAATATTATCATTTTTATCTACTTCGATAGGGGAATTACCGAGCAACCAGAATCCATCCACAAAACGAACCCCATACGTTGTATCATATTCATGTTTCGTGTCAAAAATCAATCCTTTGAAATACGGCTTAGTCAATTCACCAAAATGCTTATTAATATATTGGACAGCCTCGTCTCGACCCTCAGAGGTTTCTAGAATTGATCGCAAAGTGGTTTCAGGTGATGGCTCAGGGTATGACTGAGCTACGGGCTCTAAGTTCAGAAAAACGGAGTCGTTTCTTGGCTGTGAAGAGTCTATTTCCATCGAAGCGGATGCATTCTCAGTAGTAGTACCCCGGCGATTCGCGATCGGAGTGCTTGACGGTTTAAAACGGATAGTTCGGTTCAGCTTCGTGTCATCCTCATCGTCCAGTTCAAGTTTTCGTTTCACCGGCACCATTGGTTTTCGTTCGACTGACGTATTAATGTTACGGCCCTCGGCTAGGATCTGTAGAGGGGTCACGATGGGTGCAAGGTTTTTTTCCAGGGCTTCAGCAGCCTCCGACTGATTAACTTTCAGCGCTCGGTATTTTGCACGAATCGCTTTACTCGATCGCGAAATTGCCTTTTTAATTTTTTCATCATTAACTTTGGTGGAATCATTTTTATTCTTCATGCCTTCGACAAGCGCTGCAGACTCGTTTGCCAATTCAGACATGGTGACGCTTAGAAAGTTGAAGGCTAACTGAAAGATTCGGCGTGGCAAACAACGTATTCATCGAACCCTCGTCGGTAACGACCCCCCTGAAGGGGATCGTCCTTAACGATTACAAGAAACCCAAATTTTTTGAACCAACATATTGCACAAAGTTTTTGAAATATATCGTATGCCATATCGTTGTTGACATGATCATCATACACGTGACGTAGATTCAAACTGTCTTGCTTGAATAGGATGAGAACCTTCGCGTTGTCTCGAATCAGGTGTTTGGGAACTCGCGCATACGTTTGACACAAATAGAAACAGTCAACTTGAGCATGTCTTCCCATGGAAAAATATTCGCGAACTACGTCTTGCTTGTCACAGGCCACATCATCAAAGATAAACACTGAGTTGGGCAATGATTCGGTAGGAGGGATTACATCGCAATTGTTTGAGAATGGGAAAAAACTAATTTCTTCGATATTCGTTAGAAGTTTTTCCAAATATCGATATTTGGGTTGTTGCAACGATTTTGAATAGATGTAAACTTTCTCAAAGCGAACTCCATTGCAACTTTCCAGCAGACTTATCATAACATTTGTCTTCCCACAATTGGAAGGCCCGCAAATTATTGCCCTGATTGTATTCGGTAGTAAGGGACCGTGCCGCTTGGGACTATCGACCTCTGTTTTATTGTCAAGATTTACCACCCGAATGGAGTACGGCTGCTTGATAAAATGCATCGTTCGCTTGTGATTACAATATGGTTCGGTGAAGGGTATTTATATGATACGCAACCATTATTTTTCTCAGTTTTGAAATGTATGTGGACATCGATGTATCGGTAGATCAATTCTTTACTACTGAACTTCTGAAATATATACCTAAAGTTATATTGTTGCAATACTACGGTGATCTGATCCCAAAACTATGGAATAAACTTCCCGTACATATAAAGACGGATCCAGACTTCACACAGTATCGCATGTGTCTGAAACATTATAATAACGGTATTGATCATATTGACGGACCCGCGCGCCAGATAAGAAAGTGCAGTCAATGCCAAGAGCGCGATCCCTCGGGCAAGGTCTGTTGAATAGCGCGATTAATTCGCTGCCTTTCGAATTACATATACCAGGCTATCAGTATTGCGGCCCCGGCACACATCTGGCCAAGCGTCTAGCTCGAGGTGACGCGGGCATCAACCCGTTAGACAAGTTTTGTCGTGAGCACGATATAACCTATTCGCGGAGTAGAGACCTCGAAACACGACATAACGCTGACAGAAAACTAGCGGAACAGGCATCACGACGAGTCGAGGCTGGAGACGCAGCACTGCTTGAAAAAGCGGCTGCGTGGGCAGTTTCGCGCGCTATGAAGGTTAAATTGAAGATGGGTGCCGAGCTGAAACGTGGCGAGGGACGAAAAAAAATTTCAGGTGGACAGTTGCCAAAACAGAATAAGAAAAAACATGTTTCACAACCTCGACGGAAGAGGGTGAAGCGCGTCAAACCTCGAATTTTGCCGCCGGGAAAGCGTGGAGGATTTTTACCATTTTTGGTTCCATTACTTGCGGGATTGTCAGCTGTAGGCAGCCTAGCGGGGGGAGCTGCAGGCATTGCAAAATCTGTCAATCAGGCATCTAACGCGCGGAAACTGTTATCTGAGACTGAACGCCATAATCGTGCTATGGAGCAGCATGGTCGCGGGTTATATCTGAGTCCCTATAAAAAGGGTGGTGGTATCGGAAAATGTCGAGGAAAAAAAAAAACCTCAAAAATGAGATGATTATTCTACCTGACGGTCCGACAACTAACATCGAGCTACTCGCGTATGCGAAACGTATGCGTATTCCATATTTCAAAGGTGTATTTATGCGATCTGAACTACTTCAAAATAAAAATCCCATCCAAGCTAATGAGTGTGGAATAATTAACCTGGATAGTTTGCACGGACCTGGCACACATTGGGTTGCATATGTGAAACGTGGACGTAAAATAAAATATTATGATAGCTATGGAAATCTACCCCCACCCAAAGAATTTATTCAATATTTTGGAAACAATGTGCAAATTGAATACAACCACAAACAATATCAAAATTATAATTCTGCAATATGTGGACAGCTTTGCTTATATTTTTTACGTGATAATGCATAGATTACATTGTCAATTCACTGTTTGTATTTAAAACGATAATACATAGATTACATTGATATTTGAACTTCAGTATACGTGCAACCGCGATATGTCTCTGACGCTCACGCTTTCGGGGTCAGCATCTGTTCTAAGTGCAAACTATTTTCCACCTATTGTCCTACGTGAAAATGTCGAATATGTACTGGGATTAGTAGATTTCGAAACATTCAACTCAATACCTAATGTTGACAGAACAAACAATACATTTTATTATGATGGCGACAAAAAGATTACTATTCCAGAAGGATCCTATGAGATTGATGATTTGAATAGGTATTTATCTGGGAAGCTAGTTGGCGATTCCGAATCTCCTCCCGCGATAGTACTTCGCCCAAACAACAATACATTAAAATGTGAGATGAAGTGCAAGTATGACATTGACTTTAGTAAGGAAAATAACCTCGGCTCGCTGCTAGGTTTTACAAAACGGAAGCTTGAAGCTAGCGCCTGGCACGAATCCGATTTGCCAGTCAATATTTTGAGAGTTAATATTATACGAATTGAGTGTAACATCACCGCTGGAGCATATAGCAACGCTCGACCAGTGCACACGATTCATGAATTCTCTGCAAACGTCCCCCCGGGCTATAAAATCTCGGAGTCACCTTACCACGTCATTTACTTACCTCTCAGCTCTCGCGTAATAGACAACATAACAGTCCGCGTTGTGGATCAAGACGGTAACCTAGTCAACTTTCAGGGAGAAGAGATCACGATTCGTTTGCACGTAAAAGAACAGTGATTTTTTCATCATGTTGATCTACGAAACCGTGCACAAATATCCCATGCCCGCTCGGCCATCTCTCAGTATTCAAAGTTTGGTCAAACAAACAACACCATACGCAGTCCACCAATCGCTAACACCCGATAACGTCGAATTTTTAAAATCATTAGCATTTCGTGTAAAAGATAGAAATGGCAAGTATGTTAAACATTAATGCTCGACCAATATTTGATAACAGTATAACTCGGGTTGAAGTTCATGCTCATGCCCCTTACGCAAGTACATCATATCAAAATAACGACGAGATACGAATTCCAATTCAACAGCAGGATTTGTATACGCTGCCTTGCAACAGTTTTTTATACCTCGAGGGCACATTACTGAATTCAGTAGCGGACGCATCTGGTGTCCATCATCCGGTAAAAAATGCCAAACTTGTCAACAATGCGATGGCTTTTCTCTTCGATGAAATTCGGTATGAATTGAATGGGGTTGAAATTGATCGATGCAAAAATGTTGGAATTACCACTACTATAAAAAATTATTTATCATTTAGTACTAATGCTAGCAAAGCATTAGAGGTTGCAAATTGGGCAGTACCGGGAAATTTAGTTGAATTAGATAAAGGATATTTCAATTATTGCATACCACTCAGCATTTTGCTCGGGTTCTGCGAAGATTATAAACGAATTATCACCAACGCACGTCATGAGCTGATTTTAATTCGATCAAGGACTGATTCGAATGCCATTTTTACGGGTGACACGAATGCAGCTGTAACTTTGAAGCTGAATAAATTACAATGGCGTATGCCACATATAAGCGTCGAAGACTTGCAAAAATTGGAGCTTTTGCATCTTCTTGAGAGTGGTACATCGATTCAAATGAGTTTTCGTTGGTGGGATCTGTACGAGTATCCAGTGCTTCAAGAAACTACTCATCATACCTGGTCCGTGAAAACCGCCGTTCAACTTGAGAAACCCCGGTTTGTGGTATTGGCGCTGCAGACTGGTCGCAGAAATATGCTTACCCAAGATCCCAGCGTATTTGACCATTGCGAATTGACAAACATTCGCCTATACCTTAATTCAGAATCATATCCCTACGATAATTTAGATTTAGATTTCAATCGGAAACGGTATGCCTTGCTTTATGATATGTACGTTAAATTTAAGGCATCGTACTATGGTGCGACTGAGGCGCCGGAACCATTGCTTGATTTAGATACATTCAAAAGACATGCTCCGATCGCGGTTATAGATTGTTCGCGTCAGAATGAATCTCTCAAAAGTGCAAGCGTAGATATACGTCTCGAGTTTCAGTGCAACGCTAACGTGCCTGCAAATACAACCGCATATTGTCTAATTTTTCATGATAAAATTATTGAATACAGTCCGCTAACGAACGTGGTTCGAAAGATGGTTTGAATTAAAATTGAAGTCGTCGGGTTGGGATCACGAGCCTCTATAAAAGTCGTCAGGGTGGGATTACGAGCCTCTATAAATACTGCGGAGTCCGAGTATTTTGCATAAAGGTATACGCGACAATGGGGCCCACATTTGTCGATGTTCAGGGGTTTGCGGGACCCAACGACATGTTTATTGTGAAAGAAATTGCAGTTCTGAAAAACGAATTTGATTTGCAACATTTCATCTTCAAGCCTCCATATACCTGGTCAATTTTATCCAAGGACTACCAACGTTTGGCGATTGAGAGTAAAATCAATCATGGATTCAGCTGGAACGATGGAAATCTCCCTTACTCGGAACTACTATATCTCGTGCGACCTCATCTGGAAAATTCTCCATCAGTTTTAGTAACAACCAAGTCGATTAAATTAATTTTAAAACGATTGTTTAATGTTAATGCAGCCTATTTAGCTGATGAAATAGTATCTAATATATGGCAACCAAGGTGTGACAGCCACTTGGGTGACTGTGCTATTGAAAATGTATTTAGAATTAGCGATCGATGTAGGGTGGAAAAATAAAAAACTATATTCGTTTCACCAAAATACTGTTTATTCAGTCATTACCGCAGCCCCATATCCCATTCCTTCATGGAGATTCGTCGATTCTCTATCCAAATCTCCTGGAGTTCACGCAGAACCTCTTCACGCGTCTTAAACTGAAAATCCTCTTCGTCGTCGTCGGACTCCTCACCTGCAGGAATACCAATTGCGGGAGCCTTTGAGGTTCGATGGTTTTCCTGGAAATAGAAATGTTCACGAATTGCGCGTTATTAAAACTTCAATTCTGCATATATTTCAGAATTGGACTCTCTTAACATATAATTTATTATTCACACACTAGTATAATTTTGAATCGTACCTGCTCGACTTTTGGCTTGGAGCTCTCCGCATGCACCGGTTCCCCAGGCTTCACGTCCTGTTGGGGCTTCGCCTCCAGTGATTTTTTATCAACACTTGCCATTTTCAATTACAAACTAAATTCAAAGAAGAAATAAATGGGAATAAGTTGAATGGTATTGATGGAGCAAAGTCTGTACTTACTGTTAAGTTTGCTTCGGTAAATCGACTGACTGAGATGTTCGAAACACTCGTAAACCCCCCTCTACAATGTTCGATTATTTTTTTGGGAGGTAACCGGGTCCCCGCAAACAGATCACCCTGCGTTAACGCTCAGTGCAATTACCCCCCCTTCTCCATCTCTCATGAACAGTAAAGCGACTATCAATATCGCAATATTCAGTTTTTATCGTGACGAAGGACAAATCTCGTCGCGATGCAGAACAATTCTGCTGATCGGCAATAATTCAAGTCCTTGGACTTAGCTTGTGACGCAAATGGTTGGACGATCAGACGTTCTAGTCGCCGAATTTTGCTGAATTGGCGTTTTCCACATGGTTACAGTTGCACACACTATAAGAATTCAATTTGTAAGACGTTCAATTTGTTGAAACATTTTTCATTCGTAGCGATGTTTCGCATATTCATTGACACGTTGGGTTTCACGGGAAAAGATGACGAATTTGTCTTCAAAGAAATCGCATTAGTGAACGATAAGAGTGAAAAAATAGTGCACATAAAGTTTCAAGAGCCTTACGATATTTACGACCTGTCGGATGATCTGTGTACAACTGCAGCAGAAGAAAGTGAATATCATGGAATGTCTTGGTGGAATGGCTGGGCCCCGTACACCGAACTTCAATCATTTTTTGTTGAACATTTTAACGAATCGGAAGAGTACATTTATTTTGTGCAAAATCGGGAAATAGCTGATCGGTTCAGAAAGTGGAGTAATGCAAACTTCGTTGAAATGGACAAGTATGGCTGTCCTTCACTGGACAAGTTGGGGGTGTTGTACCCGCGCGAACTCAGGTGTAATGACCATCATATGCGTTGCGCTGTCAACCATGCATTGATGCTAAAAACGTGGTATCTCGTGCGTAGATTAAAACTGGGGGCTGTGATCGGGTATAAAAGGGCTGGAATTCAAGTCTTAAACATCAGTCTTCATTTCGCACTCGATGAGAACCATTCACAAGCAGCAGGAACTGAAACTGCGAATAAAACTACATTTGAAAAATATTGGCGACGTAAAAACTCTGATTCAGACTAAATTGGATCTGAATCATATTCTGAGAAAGTTGGGACGTATAAATCTGATATGAGTAACGCCATGGACTTGACTAAAATCAACAAGGTTGGACGCTGCGATGAATACCTTCCCACAAAGAAATTGTCAGATCTAGAAGTAAATAAACACTACCCCGTCACCAGCTTGCGGAAGGTTCAAACAAGATTCGGTACGAGGATTGCCATAGACTTGGAAAATACATTCTCGGCTTTTTTACCTGCGCGGATGTCGAAAGTATTGACTGATGATGAAGACTTATTCCAAAAAATGATACTGGCTGCCGATGAGAGTCGCCTTAACATGCATAACCTCGGGGGACTATACAACCGAGTTGAGTTCAACTATATGTGAATCTAAACCTTGTTAAATAAATGGATACATAAATATATTGTTCTGACGAGTCTACCTTTAGCCAACATCATTTCCCACTTAAATATTAGTTCTCCACCTTTAGATAAGATTATTTCCCTCTTAAATATTAGTTCAAAGCATCTGATGCTCATCATACTATCGAACTGTTCAGTTCAAACAATCTGACACCTGTACAACTGCTCAGTTCAAATCTGATACCTGTCGGATTTTCAGTTCAAATACCTGTTCATAAGAAATTTTCATCACCGTCGTTGGGTTGATCAGTTTGATTTAATTAATTAATGGCTGAGATCTACTAATGGTAAGATTGATTAAAAGTATTTGAGCCGTGTGAAAACCGGTTTATCTAATCATTCCACACGTATGAATATGACTACATTTCGAGATCGGAGTTACTTGCTGTCTGAATTCGGGAGGGTGAGCATCGAATAGAACTCTCAAGATTTGCAAAGTTTGTTGATAAAAAATGTTCAACGTCATGAGCCTTTCTGGGAACACTGATGTATCTGACGTCAACGTGTTCAACGCGAAGGAGTTGGTTGAGGACGCATCTACCCACAACTTCACCGACGAAGAGTTAGTTAAAATCGGTCAGTTGGGCTTATGCGGTGAACGTCTTCCCATGAGAAAATCGATTAGCGGTGTGCATATTATCATCGGATTACGGAAAATAACAGCATTATCGGGACGAAAAAACGTAGTAGCCGACATACTTGGTGGAGACGATCCGTATGAAACCTTTTCCGAAAATCTGCCACCACGCATGGCTGCAAGGCTACTGAGTGACGACCACCTATTCCAAAAATTGAAGATGGTTGCTGAAGATGGCGGCGTGTACTACCGTCATGTTTCTAAACGTATCCGCCCGATTCTATTCACTTTGCGGAGTATTCCCAACCTGGATGTATAATATTTTGAAATAATGTAGAAAGTATCCTAAAACCTGAATATGATGTTTTGAAATAAATCTTTAATAACATATCATGAATTGTTGTCAGTATCCTTCCCACATTTAAGAGGACAGTCAGTTGGTGAGGGTAAATCAATTAGCAATGAACATGCAACGCTTGATATTAATCAGAATTCCTTTAAGGTGGTTCTCCACCTACAGTCCCACCAAACGTGGGTTTCAGAGCGGATTTTGAGTACTTCTTGATGGGGAAAAAATCCGAAAAAAATCAAGCATGTAGAAGATCTTCGGGAGATTGATTTTGCATAATAATAATTCAAAAAAGTTATTAACAAATTGATGGAAAAAAAAACTGTTCAAGAAATTAGCCGATGACCCAACTTTTTTTTTAGGTGAGAATTATTTTTTAATTTTTCTGAATATCTATGAATTTTTTCAGAATTTTGGTAAATCTTTGAAAATTGCGTTTTTTCATACTTGACAAAACGCGATTTTCAAAGATTTACCAAAATTCTGAAAAAATTCATAGATATTCAGAAAAATTAAAAAATAATTCTCACCTAAAAAAAAAGTTGGGTCATCGGCTAATTTCTTGAACAGTTTTTTTTTCCATCAATTTGTTAATAACTTTTTTAAATTATTATTATGCAAAATCAATCTCCCGAAGATCTTCCACATGCTTGATTTTTTTCAGATTTTTTCCCCATCGAGAAGTACTCGAAATCTGCTCTGGAACCCACGTTTGGTGGGACTGTAGGTGGAGAACCACCTTAATACATGGGTAAAATTGATTAACTCTTCCGAACGTATAATTACAGTGATTGTCGTAAACGCCAATTATATCATAGCCCCTCAGGCGGTTGCAAACTGATTGCAGACGTTAATCTTAAGCGGCGTGCAGAAGCTCGTTAAGATCGATCTGATGCACGATAATACGCAGTGGTGTATCGATCCCCGCTACAAAGTTGCAATATGACAGGTAAAAAAATTTAAGCATATGCATCCATTACACAAAGTACCTCTCAATGTGAAACTCGATAGTAATCAGAATTTCATTAATACGTGCGTGAAATTGATTTTATCCGTAGCCGCAGACGTTAATCTTAAGTGACGTGCAGATGCTCGTAAAGATAGATCTGATACACGATATTAACAAGTAGCGTAGTAATCCGTGCTACAAAGTTGCATTATGACAGGTGAAAAATTTCAGAGAGGCGGATCACGACACCTATCATGTAGTTTAATAAGTTGTGAAATTTTTACATTGACAAATCGATTGGCATTCAAGAATCGCCTCCCATGCGACGCCTGATAGTAATCAGAATTCCAATCATACGCAGGTAAAATTGATTTACACAAAGTTAAGCGGTATCAGAATCACCCTCTTCCAACGTATAAATACAGTGCTACAGTTCCAAGATCCAACAGTCTAAGTTGTTTCTGCTTTCGTATTCGAATAGCTTCTATACTCAAATCCTCTATTAAATGGCTGCATCAGCAAATAATTTTGAATCCCATGAGGAGCAATACCACACCGAAACGTGCGATGGAAACGAACATTGGTTGTTTTGTGCAAACCCTGGACCGTACGAGAGGCCGCAATCTTTGATTGCATGTAATCCCAGCTGCAGGCGAGCTCAGCCTTTCCAGAGGGTTGATCCATGCAGTCCGAAGAAGCAGCGAACTGAATGTCGAAAACCAAGCCCTCAAGAGAAATCGTTCACAATTTCGAACAAAAAATATCGTCTCAACAAAAAATATCGCCTTAACGAATCCGGATCGAAAACAGTAGAAATTGAACTCATCGTTCAAACATTAATAAAAAGGACAAATTATCACTAATTGATAAAGACTGAAAATGCTGACATGTGATTTATTTTTCCCCATAAACTATTCTAGAAATACAATAAAGTATTTGAACTTTACTATTCTATAATTATAAGTACAACTACATTCAATACTACGAATATGATCAGCAAGACGTTGATCACGGCTCGATGGCTGACTACTCTGTAACCAGACAAATAAACCAATGGTAGTTAAAATTTTGATCATATTATTAAAGGTGGTTTACATACGTTCACAAATTTGCGAATATGAATAGAACCATGTAAACTTTATTTCCGTTCACCTTCATCGTCCCTACTAATCCAGCCGAATGAGGACTCAGACTCCAAGTCTTCCAAAACACTATAGTCCGGAGTTACGGGTGCTAAGAACAAATAAAACAAAGTTTGCTAAATTTCGAGATCATACATATGAATCGAATTTAAAGATGAGTCCGATAAACGCAAAATCTATCAAATTTCTGGACAAAGGTACCGCTCCGTGAAGTTTGAATTGGTCTTATTTTTAATAGGAGTCGGACAAAATATCTTCACAGTTAAATTTAATTGGAACTTACATACTGTACTTGTCAAGGAGTCTGCTGCACTCGATTCGATTCCGGGTCTTACCACAGCCGAGTGGTAAACGTTTAAAACGTTATTATATGAGGTGCCCGTGAACTGCTGATGTCTTTGTAGCAGCGTTAGCGCGTCTGCTGTAGCGTTGATATATTCCAACGGCGGGAAGTGTTGCCGGTACGTCAGACTCGAATTCATCATAGACGCAGGGGACACGCCGATTTGCAAATCATGCATGTACGGTCTAGAGTTAATAGGGTATGCCGGCACGTTTATAGCAATGATGCTGCTTAGGATTGTTAAAATTATAATTTGCGCCATCACAGAGTATTTATATTCTAGTTTCAAACTGTGGATTTATATTTTAGTTAAAACTGGAGATTAATATTGTGAAACTTTCTGATCAACTTAGTTGAAACTGCAGATTTATGTGGATTTATATTTTAGTTAAAAACTGGGGATTTATATTGTGAAACTTTCTGATCAACTTAGTTAAAACTGCAGATTTATATTTTAGTTAAACAAACTGCGGATTTATATTTGCGTTGGATTGAAACTTTCTGGTCAACTTAGTTAAAACTGCGGAGTTAAACACACTGCGGATTGATATTTGAGTAAAATTGAAACTTCTGGTCAACTGTCGACTTCTGTCGATGATAAGATGGTGCTATCAGCCTCGCTGTCAGTTAATATACTCGAGCTATTTCGTTAAAAATATTCATTTGCGTCATGAGCCAGGCCAAAGGTACAAACTTTGTTCGAATCGTGTGCAACTGTAACCATGTGGAAAACGCCAATTCGGCAAAATTCGGCGACTAGAACGTCTGATCGTCCAACCATTTGCGTCACAAGCTAAGTCCAAGGGCTTGAATTATTGCCGATCAGCAGAATTGTTCTGCATCGCGACGAGATTCGCCCTTGGCTCGATGAATATGCGAGGCATAGCAACAGAATTGCTGACGCCTCACGATCACGCTGACAAATTGTTGATATAAAATTCTGACGCCTCACGATCACGGTGCGTGTTATATACCTAATGTAGATAACTGAATTGTCGGTATCGAATTCTGACGCCTCACGATCACGGTGCCGGTTATATACCTACCGTAGATCACTGCGTAACCGGTATGACCTACCGTAAAAAATTCTGACGATTGCCGTCATTGCACTGGGAAATTTGCACTCACTATACTGTAGATTTGCACTGGGGAACTTGCACTCGCTATACTGTAGATACGATACTGTGACATAAACGCAGGGTCACTCACCGCAGGGGACTGTAGAAAACCGGTAGGGGATAACCGGTAGGATTACCCCATAGAAAAAATCTGATGATTGATTGGCACAATTAATTATCACATAAAAATCGGACATAAAAATCGGACATAAAAGCGCGGCTTAGAACTTTCTGGAAAAAGGTAAAGGCGCGGGTCCTGACTCCAGACAGGTGAACAGGGTGAATCTTGGCTGTCATGAATCTTGGCTGTCATAGCTACTCTACTTATACACTGAGAGAAGTTTTTATTTACCAGTAATAAAAAAAAGTATTTGGATTTCTTTCGATCCAGTACTTCATATTAATAAATATTGATTATAAATAAGTATGATTCTATTACATATTCATAATTTAGATTGCCGGAAAATGAACGAAGTTTAGTCATGAATAAAATTTTATTAGTATTTGATAAAATTTTATTAATATTTTATTAATGTGTGTTTTATTAAATACTAATAAATTTTATTACCATCAAACAAAAACTTCTATCATTGTGTAGTGACTCTATCGTTCGAAACCTATTAATTCATACCATATGTGAATTTATCGGACCAGTCGAACCAAATTTTTAAGTCTTCTAACTGAAGCTCACCTCTATATAGAGCGTGCAATCTCCAGATAGACCGAAAAAAACGGAAGTGCATCATAATTATTTTTTCAAGTAAAAATTCCTTCAGCCCGGGTTTGAACCGGGACCTCCGCATTTGTACTGCGATGCCTTGTCCAATTAGACCACTGAAGGACTGAAGGAATCTTTACTTGAATTTCATGTTATTGTCATTGACCTCTTAGTCCACAGGTCTGTGTTTATTTCATTGTGTAGTGACTCTAACGTTCGAAACCTATTAATTCATACCATATGTGAATTTATCGGACCAGTCGAACCAAATTTTTAAGTCTTCTAACTGAAGCTCACCTCTATATAGAGCGTGCAATCTCCAGATAGACCGAAAAAAACGGAAGTGCATCATAATTATTTTTTCAAGTAAAAATTCCTTTAGCCCGGGTTTGAACCGGGACCTCCGCATTTGTACTGCGACGCCTTGTCCAATTAGACCACTGAAGGACTGAAGGAATCTTTACTTGAATTTCATGTTATTGTCATTGACCTCTTAGTCCACAGGTCTGTGTTTATTTCATTGTGTAGTGACTCTATCGTTCGAAACCTATTAATTCATACCATATGTGAATTTATCGGACCAGTCGAACCAAATTTTTAAGTCTTCTAACTGAAGCTCACCTCTATATAGAGCGTGCAATCTCCAGATAGACCGAAAAAAACGGAAGTGCATCATAATTATTTTTTCAAGTAAAAATTCCTTCAGCCCGGGTTTGAACCGGGACCTCCGCATTTGTACTGCGACGCCTTGTCCAATTAGACCACTGAAGGACTGAAGGAATCTTTACTTGAATTTCATGTTATTGTCATTGACCTCTTAGTCCACAGGTATGTGTTTATTTCATTGTGTAGTGACTCTATCGTTCGAAACCTATTAATTCATACCATATGTGAATTTATCGGACCAGTCGAACCAAATTTTTAAGTCTTCTAACTGAAGCTCACCTCTATATAGAGCGTGCAATCTCCAGATAGACCGAAAAAAAACGGAAGTGCATCATAATTATTTTTTCAAGTAAAAATTCCTTCAGCCCGGGTTTGAACCGGGACCTCCGCATTTGTACTGCGACGCCTTGTCCAATTAGACCACTGAAGGACTGAAGGAATCTTTACTTGAATTTCATGTTATTGTCATTGACCTCTTAGTCCACAGGTCTGTGTTTATTTCATTGTGTAGGGACTCTATCGTTCGAAACCTATTAATTCATACCATATGTGAATTTATCGGACCAGTCGAACCAAATTTTTAAGGCTCTATATAGAGGTGAGCTTCAGTTAGAAGACTTAAAAATTTGGTTCGACTGGTCCGATAAATTCACATATGGTATGAATTAATAGGTTTCGAACGATAGAGTCACTACACAATGAAATAAACACAGACCTGTGGACTAAGAGGTCAATGACAATAACATGAAATTCAAGTCAAGATTCCTTCAGTCCTTCAGTGGTCTAATTGGACAAGGCGTCGCAGTACAAATGCGGAGGTCCCGGTTCAAACCCGGGCTGAAGGAATTTTTACTTGAAAAAATAATTATGATGCACTTCCGTTTTTTTCGGTCTATCTGGAGATTGCACGCTCTATATAGAGGTGAGCTTCAGTTAGAAGACTTAAAAATTTGGTTCGACTGGTCCGATAAATTCACATATGGTATGAATTAATAGGTTTCGAACGATAGAGTCACTACACAATGAAATAAACACAGACCTGTGGACTAAGAGGTCAATGACAATAACATGAAATTCAAGTAAAGACTCCTTCAGTCCTTCAGTGGTCTAATTGGACAAGGCGTCGCAGTACAAATGCGGAGGTCCCAGTTCAAACCCGGGCTGAAGGAATTTTTACTTGAAAAAATAATTATGATGCACTTCCGTTTTTTTCGGTCTATCTGGAGATTGCACGCTCTATATAGAGGTGAGCTTCAGTTAGAAGACTTAAAAATTTGGTTCGACTGGTCCGATAAATTCACATATGGTATGAATTAATAGGTTTCGAACGATAGAGTCACTACACAATGAAATAAACACAGACCTGTGGACTAAGAGGTCAATGACAATAACATGAAATTCAAGTAAAGATTCCTTCAGTCCTTCAGTGGTCTAATTGGACAAGGCGTCGCAGTACAAATGCGGAGGTCCCGGTTCAAACCCGGGCTGAAGGAATTTTTATTTGAAAAAATAATTATGATGCACTTTCGTTTTTTTCGGTCTATCTGGAGATTGCACGCTCTATATAAAGGTGAGCTTCAGTTAGAAGACTTAAAAATTTGGTTCGACTGGTCCGATAAATTCACATATGGTATGAAAAACTTCTATCAGTGTAGGGTTCATTCATAACCTTCGAACATTTGGAGTAGTGTTGAGGTGGCCAAGAGTCCAGTGCCGGCAATTGTTTTCCAATTTCCACGAATAGTAAAGTCCGAAAACAACAAAACAAAAACAACAAAACAATTGACAATTTTTACTGGTAGCCACTTCAACGCTGCTCCGAGTGCTCTGACGTTAGGAATTCTATATTTCGTTCACCGAGAGAGCGACCTCCATCCTCTCTCTCACTCTACGTCGATCGCGTAGGCGTTATCGCTGTCGCACTCGTTGAAAGTGTGTTGTTCTCTCGTTGAACGCAGTATACCTGTATAGCGACCACAGCGCTAGTCTTTTTGCTAGTAGATACGCCGCTTCAGAACAGTGATTTATTAATGAATTTGTAAGAACACAGTGCTGTGCGTATCACATATGATTTTATGTAGTGTGCGTAATTATTTAATATTAAATAATTATTATAAATAATAATATATATTTATAAATATTTATTATAAATATATATCTAATTATAATAATGCGATTTAAGGCATAAGTGTGCGTAGATAATATAAAAAAATAAATCAAAGATATACGTAATATATACGTTAGGGTGTGTCAGTTCAATTTATTTTTTTTCTAATTTTCATGGTGCTACTTTAAAAATCACCAATAAAAAAAAAGTAAAAAAAAAATTTCTGAACCACTTCGCCTTGACATAACAAATTTTTGGAGTGGTGAATCTATTTGTGTTGACGAAAACCATCCGTTCGAAACGTAGCAGAATTTTTTTTTTTTGCGACGCACCCTAATCTACGTATATCGATACCCACGTTCTAATATGTCGTATTCGATCAAATTTGAGGAATTGACTTTAAATGGCGTGATAATAATGTTTCGCAGCTTAATGTTCCATTTTTCGCGGTCAAATTGTTGATTTACTATTCTCAAATAAATTTTCCAATCCGTAAAGTCCTATCCTCTCAATGGTCCAGTCAATCTGGAATATAACACCGAAATAATGCCCATGGCGTTGAAAAAGGTATCAATCGATGCCAAAACTTCTTACGAACAATATATCAAAAGATATCCACACCAAGTT
Source organism: Tenthredo mesomela (assembly GCA_943736025.1). Taxonomy (NCBI): domain Eukaryota; kingdom Metazoa; phylum Arthropoda; class Insecta; order Hymenoptera; family Tenthredinidae; genus Tenthredo; species Tenthredo mesomela. The sequence continues at coordinate 21,586,310 of OX031015.1, forward strand.
GACCGCTAATATATCAATAATTAATTATTGATATTTGAAAAATCAATTGTCAAAGTTTTTTACTCGTCAAGTACGTAGCGTTGGTTAAAAACTCACCGCGCATATCGCGTCGAGGCCGAGCGGCGCGCGCATCGATTGGCACACAGCTGATCGTTTGGCGTACTTGGCGTATAAAAAAATTAATAAATAACGACATATAATAGCAATATAAGAAGATTAATAATAATATGATAATATTATATATATTATATATACGTTGCGCGTCCAAAATATTGGATCCGATCACCACTGATGCATTCACTATTGACAATGCACAAGCTGAAATTGTGACGAAACAACGTGAAAATAAATTCACTGGTCAATATTCAACGCCGAAGAACACCAATGCAATTAAGATTATCCCCATCGTAGGCGATGGTAACTGCTTATTCCGATGCTTCTCCCACGCAGTTTACAATAACCAGAATTGTTATTCAGCAGTACGAAATGAAATTGTGTCGTACGTTATAGACAACTGGGAGGAGCATGTGGAATTACTCAATGCAACTTGCGAGGAGTTTCAATACGATAATGCAAAGCATTACGAAAGGTACATGGAGTCAGACGGTAAGTATGGAACGGATTTTGAAGTAGCCATGTTTGTTAATTTGTATGAACCCAGTCTTAAGCTATATAAGTTCGAGAGTGAGGAATTTATCTGTATTAGCACGTTTGATGTAAAAGACCTAAGCGTTGCAGAAAACGGGTCGTACATCAACTTGCTGTTTACGGGCAATCAGAGGGCAGGACATTTCCAATTATTAGAAACCACTCCTACCAAACTGCAAGAAATAAACGGATACGAATTGACAGATAACAATGACAACAACGATAACCATGACCGAATCAATGCAAATTCAAATATCAACATTGTTGAGATACCTGATCAACCCACTCTTACTGACAACGACGACGACCTGGACCGAATCAATGTCAATTTAAACATAGAATCTTTTGTTGAATCTGAACCACCGACTTACTATAACAACGACGATGACCTGAACCGAATCAATGTCAATTCAAACATAGAAGCTTTTGTTGAACCTGAACCACCGACTTTTACTGACCTGCGTAAAATGGACGTGTACGAATTTACAGACGACTGGGACAACGACGACGACCATGACCGAATCAATGTCAATTCAAACGTAAAATCTTTTGTTGAATCTGAACCACCGACTTTTACTGAACTGCGTAAAATGGACGTGTACGAATTTACAGACGACTATGATAGTAACGATGAATACGGCAAAATACCTACAGCTCTAGACTGCGAATCATCCAATAACAGTGGGCAAACTACTCCAAACGATCTTTCTGAAATCACCTATCGCCAATATGCAGATGACAACGATGGCTATAATAAAAAGAGTACCGAACACAAGAGCGATACGGACTGCGGCGAGACGTTTACAGCGGATGTGATCGATTCCATGGACGTACCAGATTCCTCGGATTCCTGTCACACACCAGAGCATGACGAAAAAAATAGCTCCAACCAAACATCATCCGAAGACAGTGGAATAGTTGACCTAAAAGAAAAACGTCCAAAAATGTACGACAACAGTATCGGAATGATCACCATTGCAACGGAAAGAATGGCTAATAAAGACGGTTATCTGAATGACAGCTTGTTGCGAGTTCAAATCGAACTAATGATGCGTGACGAGTTCCACTGCTCGTGTCCACTAGGATTTTATGGTGGCATACGTTCGAATAATGAAGGGTTCGTTACCTATGCCCGTTGTCTCATAGCAAGTCACAAAGCCGCTTTCCGATTCGACATTCTTGAGATAGATTCGCATATAGCTGAAATACACGCCTCAAGCAATAGCGCATTGCTATTTAAACATGACCGAAGCGATAAAAGAACATTTCGTCCTATTAGAGGTCAGAAGCGCGACGAAATGAAGAAACTTTTGAGGTATTGCTCGGCTAGAACCGTCCAGCTGCAAACCATTCGTGATTGCGATAAAGAGTTGTTCGCAGATGGACACACTCAAGACGTAAGGCATTTGCAGACCTTGCACAAGGTGCGGTCCGAAGCACGAACTGAAAACAGGCTACAGCTCAAGTCGAGAGACATCACGGACGCCGTACAATTATATATGGAAGAGCACATACTGAAGGATCCCGCTGTAAGACAATTCTCCCTACCGCTGCAAATTATATTATTTACAGAAAAGCAGTTGGATGTCATCAGTAGAGAACATGCCGCCATATTACATTTAGACGCAACCGGCGCAAATGTCAGAACACCGCAGTTCCTCAATTGTAAAAAAATTTTTTATTACTGTGTATCGTATAGAGCCACAAAGTCGATCGTACCGATTTGCGAGATGTACACGTCGGAACACGATATTACATCAATTTCAATATTTCTGAAAAAATATCGAGCTTTCGTAGAGCGAATTTGGAATAGATGGCCGTTCGTTAATGCCATTGTAGTAGATTGGAGTTGGGTTTTCATGAGAAGCATTTTGTTTGAGTGGAATCACATGAGCGTAGATGTATACTTACAAACAGCCTACCGGTACGTGACTAAGAACGTAAGACCCACGGGAGTTATTTATGTTTTAAGTTGTTGCGCACACATTATGCATCGCGTTTCTAAAACTATTAAAAAAGACTTTCCGGAACAATGGATGAATTGGATTCGGTTTTCACTGAAATTTTATCTGTAGTTTTAATTAAAGATGAAACCAAAGCAGAACTCGGATTATTATTTCTGACCGGCCAAAAACAGAGAAGGAAAGAGTCTTTTGAAAAAGTTATCGAAGAATCAGAAATGCTTGCCGAGAAAGAACTCGAACTAGATGACGAGTTTGTTGAAATTTACGGTAAAAGCACGGCCATATACGCGAACTCGCCATTTTACGAACATTTTTGGAAACAATTAATGTACAGAAAAGACGATGTTGAAGAAGAGGAGGAAAACCCTCCAGAAATTTCAAACAGGTATTACGCACCGCGATTTGCGGAGTATTTAACCAAAACGTTTATGCCATACTGTCCTATGTGGAGCGGCATAATGTTGGATCTCGTAGATACAAATATTTCGCGTGTGACTAATGCATATGCCGAATCTTATATGCAAGTATATAAGAGTACGATTCTGGAAGGCCATCAAGATTGGACACTCGGCGAAGGATGTCGCAAGTTGACTGAAAACAATAAAGGTTTGGTGCAGGAGGAAAAACTGGAGGGTGTACAAACTAAATCCGCAATCAAAATTAGCACTTATCCGCTATACGCGGAAGCGGCTTCAAACCCCTTCGAAACAGAAAAGTGGGGTCGTAAAAAAAAAGATATTGCACAACAGCAAATAAAGAAAAAACGGAATGTATACATGGAAGGAAGAGAATTAATAAAAATAGGAATGAAATTAAACGAACGAAATGAAAAACCCGAAGCTGAATCAACGGAGAACAATAACAGAATAGTCGCACCATTAAAAAGAAAGCGTTCGAAAGACATCAGGAAACATCAGTTGAAAAGAACCGCGACAAAGGAAATTCAGATTTCTGACGATAGTGAGTCAGAGTCAACGGCAAATGTCTTGATGGACGTAAAACACGCGGAATCAGCCACCGAAAGCGGGATATTGGACTTGCTCAAAAATGGGCTGATAAATAATGTTTTATATTACATGGGGTCAACATCATCTCGCATAAAAGTAGGCTTATATTCGCCACAAACTAATTTTCCATTGGTGCAAAGAGATTTTGAAATGTCAGTTAGAGAATTTGGAAGTTTAGTTCATGTAAATAGATGGGTCGATGGGCAAATTATAGACTCATTTACCGTAACGCACATAGACGAATGGGACAATAACATCACTTACTTGCCGACAGATATTGGATGCACTGTTATCGGTAATTTTTGGGAGAAGCGTAAAAGTAGTAGCTTGAGTATTAGGGTGGTCGTTAATATAGCTATTTCTGAATTAGATTCATTCATACCCTTCATTCGAAAGTAAAAAAAAAAAAAAAATTTTTGACCCCAAATTGAACCCTTTATCTCAATTAGAAAGGGTGCCTGTAAAGGCTTACTTTTTTGTATTTTTGTATTTTTTTTTGTATTTTTTTATTTTTTTTTTTGTATCTTTTTTTTTTGTATTTTTTTTTTTGTTGTTTTTATGAACTATCTGTATGATCGATGGATTTTTAAGCCGTTTAAGAGGTCCCGAAATATTTATTTTATAAAAAAGTAGCCGAAAGTAATGGAAAATCAATACAAAAAAGTAAGCCTTTACAGGCACCCTTTCTAATTGAGATAAAGGGTTCAATTTGGGGTCAAAATTTTTTTTTTTTTTTTTACTTTCGAATGAAGGGTATGAATGAATCTAATTCCGAAATAGCTATATTAACGACCACCCTATTGAGTATTTATAAAATTTCTGACACCGTAACAGGAACAGTTTTAATTCCATACGCATTAGAGGGGCATTGGCGGCTGCTTGTAGTGAACGTGGATGACGAGACTTTAACCTTGATGGACCCATATGAAAAGACAAGCGACACCGAAAGAGTTATGAAGGCCTTTATTAAGTTTTTAAAGGAATGCAGCGCCACATCCACGTTCGGCAGACTCCGGAATATAAGCTGGAAAGGTGAGGATGAGAGAAATCGTCCGTTTCAAGAAAGTAGCGATGGTTCTAACTGCGCATTGTACGTGATGCATTATATACGCTGTATTGGGAATAATCTGCCTTATGGAACAAGCCTGGAACCAAAGGAACTCAGGAGAAACGTAGCAGAGACGCTGATACTAGAATCACAGCACCTCAACGAAAGATGTAGGCACTGCCTCCATGAGTTAAATTCAGACACCAGCAAAGTAATATGTACTTTATGCCAAAGTTGGTTCCATATAGATTGCGCAGAGAAAAATGGGCAGAGTACAGAAGACGAAGAGATCGAGGTATTTGGAAAATTCGTAAGAAAACGAGGCAAGACGGGTGAGACTAAAAAAAAAAATTGTGCGTAATAAAATACCACCTGCGTATAAGTGCAGACTTTGCAAACGATATAAAGCACTATAATTATTGGGGTGACCTATATTTGCGGGTGTTCGCTGAATAAAAATATAGATAAAAAGATAGATAAAATATATATATACATAAAAATAAAAATATAGTATGAAGTTCAAAGCTATCTTCCCATATTCGATAGATAAAAATATAGTACAAAGTTCAAAGCTATCTTCCCATGTTCGATAGATAAAAATATAGTATAAAGTTCAATGCTATTTTAAAATATGGTATAAAATATACAAAAATATGGTATAAAGTTCAAAGCTATCTTCCCATGTTCGATGGATAAAAGTATAGTATAAAGTTCAAAGCTTTTTTCCCATGTTCGATAGATAAAAATATAGTATAAAGTTCAAAGCTATCTTCCCATGTTCGATAGATGAAAATATAGTATAAAGTTCAAAGCTTTTTTAGAATGTTCAATAGATAAAAATACAGTATAAAGTTCAAAGCTATCTTCCCAAGTTCGATAGATGAAAATATAGTATAAATTTGAAAGCTATGTTCCCATGTTCGATAGATAAAAATATAGTATAAAGTTCAAAGATTTTTTCGAATGTTCAATAGATAAAAATACAGCATAAAGTTCAAAGCTATCTTCCCAAGTTCGATAGATGAAAATATAGTATAAAGTGGTAAGCTATGTTCCCATGTTCGATAGATAAAAATAAAGTATAAAGTTCAAAGCTTTTTTCGAATGTTCAATAGATAAAAATACAGCATGAAGTTCAAAGCTATTTTAAAATATGGTATAAAATATACAAAAATATGGTATAAAGTTCAAAGCTATCTTCCCAAGTTCGATAAATAAAAATATAGTATAAAGTTCAAAGCTTTGTTAGAATGTTCAATAGATAAAAATACAGTATAAAGTTCGAAGCTATTTTAAAATATGGTATAAAGTTCAAAGCTATTTTCCCATGTTCGATAGATAAAAATATAGCATAAAGCTATCTTCCCATGTTCGATGGATAAAAATACAGTATAAAGTTCAAAGCTATTTTCCCATGTTCGATAGATAAAAATATAATATAAAGTTCAAAGCTATCTTCCCATGTTCGATAGATAAAAATATAGTATAAAGTTCAACGCTATTTTAAAATATGGTATAAAATATACAAAAATATGGTATAAAGTTCAAAGCTATCTTCCCATGTTCGATGGATAAAAGTATAGTATAAAGTTCAAAGCTTTTTTAGAATGTTCAATAGATAAAATAGTAGATTACACGCCTAGGCCAGTAAAGTAAGAAATGTCTCAGATCACATGTAATTGTCGGCCGAGGCGAAGCTGAGGTAATAATAGATAAAAATATAGTTAAAGTCCCGAGAGCGGCCCGACTGAGAGCGCAGACTGTAGTTACATACTGTTAACTTCTGCAAAACCTTCTAATTGTCTAGTAATTTTTTGAATGCAATCAGATCGGACAGAAGAATATATATTTACGCATCTCCAGCATTTATCGGTCATTTCACCACCGATGCGTATCAACTCGCTGCCTGACACAATACGTTGTGCAAGATGAATAATTAACCCCGCTTTTGTTAATAGGTACCACATCGAAAGTGTGGTTTTTACTTTTTATCGGTGTTAATTTCGACACCAAAGAATTTAATACTCCATTTCAGTTTACACCATCGATTTTGTGCAGTGTATTGGAGACGGGAAAACCTGCGTCAGACCGCCCGGGTTTGTTCATAAGTGCATATTCCCACCCATACCTACCAAAATTAACGAAATGGTTCTACAAGGATTAGTGCCGGTGAACGGATTAAGTGGATTTATAGTGTTGGCTCTTTGGCCTAATAAGTGTGCCGAGCCCTGCTCTACAGTCGATGAACGCGAGCACGTAATCGATATAAAATTTGGTCATTTTGGTGAGTGATACATGTTGGTAAAGAGTTATTATTAAGAGTGCACTGAAAAAAAAAAAAAAAAAAAAAAAAAACGAATCGAAACGATTCATTGACATTGGTTTCAAATCACAGTTCATTATTGGTTCAGAATCTGTAACGTGTTAAAATTTATAGCAGGCATTATGGTCAGTGATAGATCATAGTATACCGTTTCAACGAATAGTTGCATTATAGAAAAACCTGTCATACAAACTTGATACAAATCAAGATTTCACTCGAACAAGAAGTAGTTGACTATACTAAATCCTGCTCCGACTGGTATAATATAACATACGTCGTCAGTTTATATCATAATTAGTTTCCATCAATTGGTATGAGCAATAATTCACTGTATTACAATCAAATATGTTATATTGTCGTGTCCTGTACAGAATTGAGGAGGTAAAGCATCTACTTCTTTTGTATCGGTGAACAATATAGAACTGCGTACGGACCGAGTTGCAGCATGTGAAAATTTATAAGCAGATAAGCCCCCGTATTCATTAACGTCATTTAATTTAATAGACAACAAATCCGTTAAAATCTTATGTTTCATATGTATCAAGTATATCTATATATATATATATTGAAAAAGATTTTAACGGATAGCTATCTATTACGGCGGTTAAACGCTCAACGGACGTTGATGAATACGGGGGATAATCTTTTCACACACCTGTGCGTGATTCGCCCGTTAATGTAAAGTGATATACAATAATGCAAAAAAAATCTGATCCATACATAGTAGCGTAATATTCAACCACCACCTGAAGTCAAGCTATATATAATTACGGTAATTCGTCGAACTACCATGTGATGTGTTATACATGTTTTCTAAATTGAAATCTTTTTTTATTGTGATATTATTGTGATACTTTTTTTCATAGTAATATTCACTTTACAACCAAATACGCAGCTTAATACAGTTACATTTGATTCTGAACCAAATATATCGAGTACACAATTTATGAAGTATGAGTGAAAAATCACTGTACCCATAATTTTAACAATAACATAACATAATGACTATTTAAAGTTTGTGAAGAAATGACTGTGATATGAATACTGTATGCAAATTACATGAATGCCTGCCGAAATAACAAAAGATATTGTGTTTATTGCTGAATTCGACTTACTGCCCTGTGGCGCACTGAGTGTACTTTTGTCGCACTCTGATATAAGAGATGGAAAAGGATAAAAGTGCACTCCATGCGCACCAGTGCAGCAAGTCGAGATCGCTATAAGACATCTATTAAAGACCTGCCTAGATAATCTGATACGGATTGTAAAAATTCAACCGTACAATTGGTGTTACGTATGTTCCACACCATTATTAGACGTGAAAACTTTCGGAGCAATACTTATAATGTGATGGATTTTAAGATATTGCTAAAATTGAGGCAACTCAAATATATCCAACTGAATATAATTTATTGATATCCAGGCAATACTAATTAACAGTGGAACTATTTCGTATACCAAGTATACATGCGCTACCTATTGTCAAAATTATCATATACGACAGGTTTATCCTGTAATGTAACTATTCGTTATGGCGGTATACTACGATCTATCACAGTTGACTTGGATTACGATCCAACAGCAAAATACATACATGCACCTGCTTCAAGGGCTAGTAAAATCAGAAAAATCCGAAAGTTATAAAGTTGCCAAATTTAATAAACAATCCTTGCACATTTGACGAAACTCTACCACATGTTTCACTTACTTCTCTGTCTATCATCTTTAATTAGTTTCTTTTACCTCTTCATGCATATAAACGGTTGACAGAATCACATCATTTCTTAACAAGAAATGACATGCTATATTCACTTGAATTTGATCAAGTCTTTTATTTGTCTTGTCTTTCAATACTTGCATTTCACGTATGTATGAAAACAAACAATATATACGCATGGAGAGGCAAAAATAATAATCAATCATTTTCTTACAGGATCATAATCTCGGCTGCCGTTTAAAAAAAAAATTTCAACTTAGTGTGCGAAATTCGATTTCTCATGCATGTTGTTAGTATGCGAAGTGTCCAATTCACGCACTTTTGCGGTCAGTGTGCGAAATAATTTACGTCGCGGCGAAGTGATTTGTTTTTTTTTCGGCATAGGCATTGAAAAGTCACTTTTTGACGCCTGTTTTCGATCCACAAAGTGTCACTTTATACGGTTGGTTTCAGAACTGCCCTATAAAGTCTTTATACGGCAGTCTGGATGCGCAGTTCGAAGTGCGCATTCCTAAGCTGCCATATAAAGTCTTTATACGGCAGTTTCGATGCGCGGTTCGAAGTGCGCGACAGATCGCACCATAACCTGACTCTTCGTCTAGTGAATCTCAACAGGTGTCAAAGTGACTTTTCATGCCTATTTCGAAAAAAATACAGTATGGGGCGCACCCGTAAACCGTTTTTGACTCGAATAATGATTTCAGAACTCGCTTACGGCTCGCCTTCGGCTCGCCTTTAGCTCGTCCTGAAATCATTATTCTCGCCGAAAAACACTTGGTTTACGGGCATTCCACATAATATACTATTAAACGAAACAGTATAGGTATGAAGTTATAGTCACACCGTCTTTTTTTCCATTGTCTATATTATCATGAATGAATCGAAATTCGCACACTAGATCAATAGTACATTACGATACGAGTCCGGTAAAATAGTAGATTACGATCCTCGCACTGGTGTTACTTGTATCGTAATCTACTATTCTACAATCGATCCAGTGTTGGTCATCCACGTTGCGAGCACATATGTATCGTTCAGTAGTTCCCGAAATTACCAATTTAGTATATATAAAACCACAAAATTATGGTACCTTATTAGCTGATTAATTCATTAAATGATGTGAATTTATTACACTATAACCTCACTTATTTTACCTACTTGGGACCGGCTTCAGCTATTTGACGAGAAGAGGGGCCCCCTCTCCGTGTCGCGAACTGCGCAGGGTCTCCGTATACATGGAGAGAAGGGGACTCAGTCAAGTGGTGGGGGTACAGGCAGTCAAATAGCTGAGGCAGAGCCGGTCTCGGTCAAATAGCCGAGTTCGTCAAATAACTGGTGGTAAAATAAGTGAGGTTATAGTGTATATGACTCTAACCTACCGAACTGCAAATACCTATATCCTCGCAGCCATATTAGTACAGACGACTGAAATAGCCATCTAGAGATATTTTAAATTAAATATATATGTATTAGTCGACCCAACACTGGACGAGGCGAGCATTAACATATAATTATAGCTATCAAGACGTTGTAAGAATACTTATTAATAATTTAATTAAGTACGGATGGTTTTCTCGTATTTTTAAGTGATATTTCTAAGTTAGTTTAAAGTAGGTATAGCTGCTCGCACTCTGGCCCTGATTTTATGAATTTATTTTCATATAAAATATGAGTGTTTGAAGGAGAAGGATACCCGTCAATTTTAAAATAATACTTTACATCTTTTTTTTTTTTTTTTTTTTTTTTTTTTTTTAGAGGAAGGTCTCAATCAATCAAGTCGAGTCAATTATTCTTTTTAGTCAAAATTGCCTGACGTTTCGGCAGTCGTGTTCTGCCCTCATCAGAGGCTTAATAAATTGGTGTTAAGTGAAAAAACTTGGCACCAAGTGAAAACTTTAACACCAATTTATTAAGCCTCTGATGAGGGCAGAACACGACTGCCGAAACGTCAGGCAATTTTGACTAAAAAGAATAATTGACTCGACTTGATTGATTGAGACCTTCCTCTAAAAATTAAGAAGTTCGAGTGTTACCTTCATGATGAATAATACTTTACATCATTCAATCACATATTTTTCACTGGATTACCTTCACATTCAAGCACGTTCATTCATTATTCACATTGCGTACGCTGCGCAGGATATGATTTATTTTAAAATCTTGGTACCGTCTTTTATTAAAAAATTATTGTTTGATATGTTCCTCTGGCTACATAACTATTTCTAGGCTGTTAGTTAGTGTACTATATGTAATGAGAGAATCATTTTTAGATTATGTTTTATGCAAAAGCCTAGATTATACTGTAAAATTATATCGCTTGCAACTGAAATTGTATACAATGATTAATCGCGGTCATGATGAAGAACTGTAGGTTGTACGATTTGAGGAATTTGACGATTGTTTATTTGTATAATACGATCCGTATAAACTAGTAGAAGAAAAAGAATGTTGCATCGGCGTAGACCAGTATGATGATGGATCGCGATCGTATAAAGACTTGTCATACGACTATCAGCTCGCAGCCTTACGCCGATCGGTCAGTTAGAGACAATAATCGGATATGCAAATAGCAGTCGCGAAATGGGTAAGTTTATTCGAAATTTTCATTCACTTGCTTAGAATTGTTTATAATTAATAGAATAATTGATTGTTGTTGGTTCTGTCTGCAGGATGGCCACTAAATCTGACGAAAGAAATTTCCTGACAGTTCCCAGACATTTCTCTGATATTTCAGAATTTTCCCTGACAAACTGTTGAGAATTGTAAAAAAAAAATTAACACGGTAGGAACAATACATATGTTTATTATTATTCATTATTCATTATTTTTTATTTTTGAAAAAATAAAAAATAAAGTGAGGACTCTTGTTATAGTAAAACACGGTAAAAGTAACACGGTATAAACAATACATATGTTTATTATTATTCATTATTCAGTATTTTTCATTATTTTTTTTCATTATTAAAATAATGAAAAAATATGAATAATTCGGGTTTCAACGCCAAAATCACTACTTATAAAAAAAAAAAAAAAAAAAAAAAAAAATACCCTCTTGTTGCAGCGGAAATTCTCTACAAATTCAGAGTAAGAACCAGTGTTCTAGGATTCCTAGTTCTTGCTAAATCAACTGCTAAAGTTTTTTACACGCTAATGACCTATGCCAATGACGCCAAACGATCAGCTGTGTGCCTAAGTCCTACTGCGCATGCGCGCAATCTGCGCGGACTGAGCCGCGCAGTGGGAGTTAGGCACACAGCTGATCGTTTGGCGTCATCGGCGTGTATAAAACTTTAAAAATCGATTTTGCAAAAACTATGAATACTATAACAAGAGTTCTCACTTTGATATTATATAATTTTAAATAAAATAAAAAGAAAAAAAAAACACGGTAAAAGTAACACGGTAGGAACAATACATATATTTATTATTATTCATTTTTTTTTTTTTTTTTTTTTTTTTCATTCAAAATTCTATAAAAAATCAAAGTGAGAACTCTTGTTATAGTATTCATAGTTCTTGCAAAATCGATTTTTAAAATTTTATATACGCCGATGACGCCAAACGATCAGCTGTATGCCTAACTCCCACTGCGCCGCTCAGTCCGCGCAGATTGCGCGTATGCGCAGTAGGACTTAGGCACACAGCTGATCGTTTGGCGTCATTGGCATAGGTCATTAGCGTGTAAAAAACTTTAGCAGTTGATTTGGCAAGAACTAGGAATCCTAGAACATTAGTTCTTACTTTGAATGTGTAGAGAATTTCCGCCGCAACAAGAGGGTATTTTTTTTTTTTTTTTTTTTTTTTTTTATAAGTAGTGATTTTGGTGTTGAAACCCGAATTATTCACATTTTTTCATTATTTTAACAATAAGCGTTCAACGTGCAGGTGTGGACATCTTTTGATATATTGTTATGAATAATTTTCAGAATCGATTGATATTATTCTTCAATACAACTAATTCATTGGATTATTTTATAGGTTTGTGACAGTAGAAATCCCAAGACATCGGTCGACCGTCAAGCTTGTTGTTGGGTTGTCTGCAGGGTGGCCACTGAATCGGACGAAAGAAATTACCTGACATTTCCCTGATATTTTCGAAAATTTCCCTGACAAACTATTGACGATTGTCCTCGTGACGTCACACAGCCTGTGGAGCCTGCTTGTACTAGTTTGATTTTACGCCACCAGGTGTCTTACTGCAAAGTGTCAATCCCAATTGAGATTTGTGAAAAAAAGTAACACGGTAGGAACCATACATATGGTTATTATCATTTATTCCTCAGTATTCTCAATTTATGCTTCTTATTCGCCTTGTAAATAAAAAGCAGAAAAAATGTTCTTGCACTTTTTTTTACAGAATAGATATTTCGTACTTTCCCTGACATGACCTGATTTCCTTGACACTTTAAAGATTCCCTGACATTTTCAGGTTTCCAGGTTTTCCATGACAGTGGCCACCCCTGGTCTGTAACACAATCTACAAGTTAGCCTACTAAAGAAACCTCAGGCTTCTGCAAATATCCCAGCCAGCAGTGTGAATTTTCATCATTACTGGTCATGCATAGTTTGAACTGTAACACCTCTTACATGGACATCGCTTCTTAATTCAAATTAATTCAGATAACGTTGGTGAGACTGCGAAGAATTCGTGCAATTGTCAGTTATCGTATTACACAATATTAGTCCTAGTAAAGATATTTGTGATTGATTACATCTCCAATTATGTCTGATCTTGTACAATTTTCATGAAGTAGTCAACTACCGCTTATGTATATATCTCGGTAAATTATTTCAAGCTAATATTTAATTATTTTGCATATGCTTCCGCATACTTACGTAATAATCAACTTATATGTATAACTATCCTGTGCATCGATCTCTCCAAAGGTCTGTACTGCTAATGACGTAGTTATGACTGTTTAAATTTCATGTTTAATATTGAGAGCAGCAATTATAAACCCTTTATTGTCGATCTACAAAATTAGGCGTGTCCACAATGTGTCAAATAGAATAGAGATAGTAATAAACAGTAGGTAACCTACCCAGTAGATAGACCGCCCTAAAGATGGACGACTTTTGGATAAGCAATTACGTGAAGGAATACTAAAATGTAGACTGTTGCTCAGAATTTTCAATAACTGTTGTTATTTTTAATCCGTAAATGATAGTTTTAGTTCATTAATTTTTAATTTCAATTGCTAAAAAAGAAACGTCCACCTACTGGGCAGTTTTATTAGGCGTCCATCTGTTGGTCGGTTTACCTATGAGTATAAATGATTGATTTGAATATAATAGGATGAATGCAAAGTTCTAGTAAATCCCAAAATAATGTAAAATCTGTGGTACAATAAAATTAAAAAAAAAATAAAAAAAAAATATGATTATAAATACTTAAACGTTGAATTAACATTCATTTACCTTTCTTCTTAATGATTAAGACAAAACCATGAAGTGTTGAATTAGAAACAAGAAAAATATGTTTACGAGATGTAATTTGCATAATTTAGTATGGTGACATGACGAAGCAGATAGACATAGGTAATATATATATTTTAAATAATACATCACGTCTACATGTAGTAATAATTAATAGTATTATTATTATTGTTACACATACTGATAATTATATTCGAATTTCGAATATTTAAAGTTCAATTGAAGCCGGGATTACGATGAACTCAACGTAACGTAACTTATGACGTTTTCGGTTGCTACACCGGGCTACTCTCGGTGTAGCCGAACATACCCGATCAGCTCCGGAATTTTCAAATGATTGCTGAACACGTAGCCGAGGCTTCGATTTTATTTGATTAACAGATCGCTGAACTAAATAATTAATTATTTAATTAATCCATTAATTAATCCCCCTATTTATCAGATAACGTTAATAATAAAATTGCTACTTGTGAATTAGATTCTGAGGATTCCGAACGCGACTATAAAAGTATATGGTCACCGAATTATTCGAAGCGAATTTTTAAGATATTATTGATAAAATGTTAGTAAATAGCAGAAAATGAAGTAGTTGATCATAATCTACCGATCATAACCAAATCAAATCAGCAGTTGTAAATTATTTAAAATCATAAATCATAAAATTCGAATTTGTTTCCGTGAAGTTTAAATCGATCAAAGATTTGTGCAATACAGAAAACCTTTATTATCATTCTGTTTTATTTCGACGATTGATAAGCCGTCATTTGACTACCTCAATAAATTCATTAATTCATTAATTCATCAATTAATTAATATACTGCAACTACGATAAACTGTCTATTTACAATTTGACATATGAATGCGAAATAAAGAAATACGAATAATCATCACAATTTGGTTTACAGCCCGAGTAAAAATGATTGTATATAATTATATATAATTATATAGAGTTATATAAAAGTTATATAGAATTGTATAGAATTATATAGAATTATATATAAAAATCCATGTAAGTTTTATAGAACTCTATATAATTAAATATAACTTTATAGAGTTATATAGAATCATATAGAGTTCCATATAGGATCCAAAACAAGCTTATATGTGGGTTTTATAGAACTCTATGTAATTATATACAACTTTATAGAGTTATATAGAATTATGTAGAGTTCTATACAGGATCCAAAATAAGCTCATATGTAAGTTTTATAGAATTCTATACAATTACATATAACTTTATATAACTGTATATAACTTTATAGAGTTATATAGAATCATACAGAGTTCGATATAGGATCCGAAACAAGCTTATATGTGGGTTTTATAGAACTCTATATAATTATATACAACTTTATAGAGTTGTATAGAATCATATAGAGTTCTATATAGAATCCAAAATAAGCTTATATGTAAGTTTCATAGAATTCTATATAAATTACATATAACTTTATATAATTATATAATAACTTTATAGAGTTATATATAACTATGTAGAGTTCTATAAAACCAACATATAAGCTTGTTTTGGATCCTATATAGAACTCCATATGATTCTATATAACTTTACAAAGTTATATATAATTATATAAAATTCTATAAAACTTACATATAAGCTTATTTTGGATCCTATATAGAACTCTATATAATTATATATAACTTTATAGAGTTATAAAACCCACTTATAAGCTTGTTTTGGATCCTCTATGGAACTCTATATGATTCCATATAACTCTATAAAGTTATATATAATTATATAAAGTTCTAAGAAACTTACATGGATTTTTATACATAATTCTATACAATTCTATATAACTTTTATATAATTCTATAATCTTATAATATATATCTTATTATAATTCTATAATCTTCTCTAATTATATATAATTACATAAAATCATTTTTACTCGATTCTTAAAAAATCTACCCATGCTTTGTTATTCTTTTCGTTTCAAATTATGGAAAGAGTCCGGCTTCAGTATAATTTTATAGAATTATATAGAATTTCATAGAATTTTATAGAATTTTATAGAATTTTATAAAATTACATAGAATTCTATATATTTCTATCGGGCCAATATTTCTATAGAATTATATAGAACAATTCTATATAATTCTATATAATTCTATAAAGTCATTTTTACTCGGGAGAACATTTATTAATTATACATATATTATATTATAGATATATATATGTTATATCATTCTAGATATATATACAGCGTGATTCCCAAGTCGCGGAAAAGATTTCACATGCAGATTCCTTGTCGAAATCTAAAAATAAAGTTCCTTATCAAAAACTTCGAGGGAGCAGTCGTTCCTGAGTTATGGAAGGTTTAGTCTACCCAATAAGACGGCCGTAAAGTGACGTGCTCAGTCTCGTAGCAATTCTGTAAAAGTGATAGTGCCCGCGTCGTATAAACTTTGCCTGAAATTTCGGTTTCTTATTCCATAATTTTTGGTATTTACGTTGTCCGGTCGGTCATTCTCGTGCCCTACGTCGTTCGCCCCGTAGTTGACGTTGTCCAGGTGGTCAAACTGGTGGCTTACATTCCCCAGGTCTTTTGCTTCGTAGCGTACTCGTTATCCAGGTCGTCAGGCTAGTGATTTCCGTACTCCAGGACTTTTGCCCCGTGGTTGACCTTATCCAGGTGGTCAAACTTGTGACTTACGTTACTCAGGTCGTCCGCCTCGTAGTTTTCACTCCCGTTGTCATCGGGTTGTGATTTCCGTCTTCCAGGACTTTCTCCACGCAGTTTACGTTGTCCAGATAGTCAATCTGATGACTGACATTACTCAGGTCGTCCGCTTCATAGCTTTCGCTATCGTTGTCATCGGGTTGTTGATTTCCGTCCTCCAGGTCTTTCGCCACGTAGTTTACGTTGTCCAGGTAGTCAAACTGGTGATTTACATTCCCTAGGTCTTTTGCTTCGTTACTCAGGTCGTCCGCTTCGTAGTTTTCACTATCGTTGTCATCGGGTTGTTGATTTCCGTCCTCCAGGACTTTCGCCACGTAGTTTACCTTGGCCAGGTGGTCAAACTGGTGACTTACATTCTCTACGTCTTTTGCTTCGTTACTTAGGTCGTTCGCTTCATAGTTTTTACTCCCGTTATCATCGGTTCGTTGATTTCCGTCCTCCAGGACTTTCGCCACGTAGTTTACGTTGTCCAGGTGGTCAAACTGATGACTGACGTTACTCAGGTCGTCCGCTTCGTAGTTTCCACTATCGTTGTCATCGGGTTGTTAATTTCCGTCCTTCATGACAACGGGAGTGAAAACTACGAAGCGGACGACCTGAGTAACGAAGCAAAAGACCTAGGGAATGTGAATCACCAGATTGACTACCTGGACAGCGTAAACTGCGTGACGAAAGTCCTGGTGGACGAAAATCAACAACCCGATGACAACGGGAGTGAAAACTACGAAGCGGACCTACGTAACGTAAGTCCCCAGTTTGACCACCTGGACAACGCAAACTACGTGGCTAAAGTCCTGGAGCACGGAGATCAACAACTCGAAGACAACAAAAAGTGAAAACTACGAAGCGCAAGACCTGGGCAGCGTAAGTCACCAGTAAAAGTCCTGAAGTACGGAAATCACTAGCCTGACGACCTGGATCACGAACGCTACGGAGCAAAAGACCTGGGAATGTTAGTCACCAGTTTGACTACCTGGACAATGGATACTACGTGGCGAAAGTCCTGGAGGACGGAAATCAACAACCTGATGACAAGGAGAGTGAAAACTACGAAGCGGACGACCTGAGTAACGCAAGTCATCAGTGTGACCACCTGGACAACGCAAACTACGTGGCTAAAGTCCTGGAGCACGGAAATCACTAGCCTGGCGACCTGGATCTCGAACGCTACGAAGCAAAAGACCTGGGGAATGTAAGTCACAAGTTTGACCACCTGGACAAGGTCAACCACGGGGTGAAAGTCCTGGAGTACGGAAATCACTAGCCTGACGACCTGGATAACGAACGCTACGAAGCAACAGGCCTGGGGAATGTAAGTCATCAGTTTGACCACCTGGACAACGTCAACTACGGAGCGAACGACGTAGGGCACGAGAATGACCAACCGGACGACGTGAAGACTAGAACTTACGAAATAATTAACCCAAATTTCGGGCAGAGTTCATACGACGCGGGCACTATTAGTTTGACAGCATTGCTACGAGACTGAGCACGTCACATTACGGCTGTCTTATTGGGTGGACTAAACCTTCTATAACTCAGGAACGACCGCTCCCTCGAAGTTTTTGATAAGGAACTTTATTCTTAGATTTCGACAAGGAATCTGCATGTGAAATCTTTTCCGCGACTTGGGAATCATGCTGTATATGTTATATTATATTATTATATTCGTTATATTTGTTATATTTGTTATATTGATTATATTATTATATTTTATTCATATTTACTTATTTATTATATATATTATATTTTATTCATATTTATTTATATAATATAATAATATTATATTAAATTATATTTTTTTCACAAAGTAAACTTAAGGTTTATTGATTTTGAATCACCTCGGCTTCTTGGTGCCTGGCCCCTCTGGCCACGACCGTACCCGTGGCCCCGTTGGCCCCAAGAGCCCTGTTGGCCATGTCCATAATTTTGGCTCGAAGAGCCCTGTTGGTCACGTACAAAATTTTGGCCGGAAGAGCCCTGTTGGCGACGTTCATAATTTTGGCCCGAAGAGCCCTGTTGGCCACGTACAAAATTTTTGCCGGAAGAGCCCTGTTGGCCACGTTCATAATTTTGTCCCGAAGAGCCCTGTTGGCCACGTACATAATTTTGTCCATGAGAGCCCTGTTGGCCACGTCCATAAGTTTTGCCCCAAGAGCCCTGTTGCCGTCCATAATTCTGGCCCCGTTGGCCCCGCTGGCCCCATTGGCCTCGATAAGACACCCGGCCTTGTTGGCGCTGATAACTTCGTTCCTGCTGGCCCCCGGTTCTGCCGAAATCTCGTTCGGCTAGAGCCGCGCGAACTACTTCCATCTACAAGAAATTAACACATTTTATTATTGATATTGCTAAGAAATTGTTTATAAATTCTTCTAGCACAGTAGCCTAGTCAATTTATAGTTGGCAAATGAATATGAAATTCAGGGTGTGAAATTTACTCCAATCGAGAGCTGAAGGTAAAAAAAAAAAAAAAAAAAAAAAACGAAATAAAATAAAATAAAATAGAAATAAAATAGAAATAAAATGAAATGAAATGAAAATAAAAGAAAATAAAATAAAATAAAATAAAATAAGATAGAATAATATAGAAATGAAATGAAATGAAATAAAAATAAAATAAAATGAAATAAAATAAAATAAAATAGAAATAAAATAGAAATGAAATGGAATGGAATGGAATGGAATGGAATGGAATGGAATGGAATGGAATGGAATGGAATGGAATGGAATGGAATGGAATGGAATGGAATGGAATGGAATGGAATGGAATGGAATGGAATGGAATGGAATGGAATGGAATGGAATGGAATGGAATGGAATGGAATGGAATGGAATGGAATGGAATGGAATGGAATGGAATGGAATGGAATGGAATGGAATGGAATGGAATGGAATGGAATGGAATGGAATGGAATGGAATGGAATGGAATGGAATGGAATGGAATGGAATGGAATGGAATGGAATGGAATGGAATGGAATGGAATGGAATGGAATGGAATGGAATGGAATGGAATGGAATGGAATGGAATGGAATGGAATGGAATGGAATGGAATGGAATGGAATGGAATGGAATGGAATGGAATGGAATGGAATGGAATGGAATGGAATGGAATGGAATGGAATGGAATGGAATGGAATGGAATGGAATGGAATGGAATGGAATGGAATGGAATGGAATGGAATGGAATGGAATGGAATGGAATGGAATGGAATGGAATGGAATGGAATGGAATGGAATGGAATGGAATGGAATGGAATGGAATGGAATGGAATGGAATGGAATGGAATGGAATGGAATGGAATGGAATGGAATGGAATGGAATGGAATGGAATGGAATGGAATGGAATGGAATGGAATGGAATGGAATGGAATGGAATGGAATGGAATGGAATGGAATGGAATGGAATGGAATGGAATGGAATGGAATGGAATGGAATGGAATGGAATGGAATGGAATGGAATGGAATGGAATGGAATGGAATGGAATGGAATGGAATGGAATGGAATGGAATGGAATGGAATGGAATGAAATTACATAAAAAAAAATAAATAAAAAATAACATAAAATAAAATGAAATAAAATAGAAATGAAATGACATAAAAATAAAAATGAAATAAAATAAAATAAAATGAAATAAAATGAAAAATAAAAAAAAATTCAATACAGTAAAATAGTTCATTATAACAAACGCAGAATAATTCAAATCATGAATTAAAAAAAAAGATATAAAATAGTGTGGTGGATACGTACTATTTGTTCGATGGGTACAAGCGCAGGAGTAGGTGAAGGAGGAGGCGGGGGCGGAGGAGGAGGAGGGGGAGGAGGAGGAGGAGGAGGGGGAGGAGAAGGCGAACGATGCACACGCGAGTCGCTTTCGTGGATTTCCTCGACAATCATTTGTGCAGCGGCGATCAGTTCAGAGTTAGCTATAAGAAAAATATAACAATTATAGATACTTATTTCACACATAACATGAATTAATTTACAACGTAAAGTGGTACGTAGTTCCGCAAGGGCTAGATATCAAATAAGGAAAAAAAAAATTTTCAACGTAAATTTCTAACGCATCTAAATTTACTACAAAATGTATATTGCCGAACTGAAGATTAAAAAAAAAAAAGTAAAACAAATATAATCACAGCCAAATACGAAAAAAAATATATATACATATAAAAAAATGTATATTGCCGAACTAAAGAATAAAAAAAAAGTAAAACAAAAATAATCACAGCCAAATGAGAAAAAAAAATATATATATATATAAAAAATGTATATTGCCGAACTAAAGAATAAATAAAAAAAAAGTAAAACAAATATAATCACAGCCAAATAAGAAAATAAACACGTCGATCATATCAAGGATAAAAACTGAGGAGAGAATTATAAAAATATAATAAACTAATAGTAAAATAATAATAATAATAAAATAATTAATTCGTACTTACACATCTTTCTTCTCTCAATGCAAACCGTAGAATGATGCGATGCTACGATGTTCATAGAAATTGTATAACAAACAATCACTAAGGCTCGCTAAGCAACGTCAACATTTATTATCGACAATCAACAATTGAACTCGCGTAAAACTCGACACTGTGATGACGCTAACTAGCAAATGGAATTAAGCCGGGATAACGATGAACTTGACGTCACGTAACGTAACACAACGGAACGTACCTATAGTTTTTAAAGCAAAGCACCAAAGTTGCGATCGCAAAATACTTCGCGCGTACAGCGTAGGCGTAGGCGGCTCCATCCGTTTTATTCGACATTTTCTGCATGATCCGGAGCATACACCTCGATTAATGCGGAGTGCTCGGATAGCTATGACTATTTTTTTTTATTTTGATTTTTTAAGATTTCCTCACGAATTGAATAATCATTCAATGACTGCGGAAATGTGTTGAGAGTGGCTTCCGACGAGTCGATCGGGACGAAACTTTTTTTCATCGTTGAGGGATAGGTTGAAAACGAATTCGATGCGGCGAAAAAGTGACCAGTTATTTTTTTTTCATTTTTAAAGAATCAAATAATTATTCAATGACTAGGCACCTAACCGTTAAACAACGCGGCTCCATCCCGGAAGCCAAGTTTTATTCAGAATCTCACCGCGAAAGCCTCAAAGACCTTAATTATTCAATGACTAATCATCAACTTTTTAGCGGAAGAAAGTACGCACCGCGCTTGTAAACAAATTGTTTCAACATGGTTTCCTTCGATTCTACATCCTGTCACTGAACAGTTTTGTAGAGAATTAATCGAGGAATCCGCTAAATTTTGAGTATTTTGACGCAAGGTTCTTGCCTTGAAAACCACGTTTGAATGATATACTTATTTGTTATAACAAATGGAATTGTTCGTTATCGTTTAGTTAATAAATGATTGAAGATGTGACAACGATGAATATGCCGACAAGGAGAAGACGATTAATTATTTCATCATTGTTCGCTAGTTGTTCATTTTTTAGCTGAAAATATATGAACTGTCACCGTTAGGGTGGGTTGCGGAGATTCGATTTTGATCACGGTTTTTTTTAAAGGGCGTAGAGGTCACAGGGACACTATCCCAGAGTTTATGAATTATCGAACTCTCCGTTCACCAGTTATTATTTATATGGATTAAAATATATGAACCTTCACCGTTAAGGGTGGGTTCCGGAGAAAGAAAAAAAAAATGCCAAAGTTTCGGAACTATCCAACCTTCCGTAATTGTTGATGATGATGATGATGATGATGATGATGATGATGATGATCCAAACCGGTCTCTAAATTCCGCATCTATTCGTCGGCTTCTGAATATCTATAAGTAATATGAAGTTATGTCGACTTCTGAATATCCTAGATCGGGGGTGGCTGTGGGGGTGGTTCCGGATGTCCGTGATGATCCAGACCGGTCTCTCAATTCCGCATCGATTCGACCGGTATTTTAAAAATGAAAACTAGCGGGGTATTATGTCGACTTCAGAATATTCTAGATCGGGGGTGGCTGTGGGGGTGGGTTCCGGATGTCCGGGACGATCCAGACCGGTCTCTAAATTCCGCATCTTTTCAAAGGATATTTTTAAAATGAAAACTAGCGTGGTCTTACGTCGACTTCTGAATATCCTAGATCGGGGGTGGCTGTGGGGGTGGTTCCGGATGTCCGTGATGATCCAGACCGGTCTCTAAATTACGCATCTTTTCAAAGGGTATTTTTGAAATGAAAACTAGCGGGGTCTTATGTCGATAACGGGGTCTTATGTCGACTTCTGAATATCCAAGATCGGGGGTGGCTGTGGGGGTGGTTCCGGATGTCCGGGATGATCCAGACCGGTCTCTCAATTCTGCATCTATTCGACCGGTATTTTAAAAATGAAAACTAGCGGGATATTATGTCGACTTCAGAATATTCTAGATCGGGGGTGGCTGTGGGGGTGGGTTCCGGATGTCCGGGACGATCCAGACCGGCCTCTAAATTCCGCATCTATTTGACCGGTATTTTGAAAATGAAAACTAGCGGGGTGTTATATCGACTTCAGAATATTTTACATCGGGGGTGGCTGTGGGGGTGGGTTCCGGATGTCCGGGACGATCCAGACCGGTCTCTAAATTCCGCATCTTTTCAAAGGATATTTTTAAAATGAAAACTAGCGTGGTCTTACGTCGACTTCTGAATATCCTAGATCGGGGGTGGCTGTGGGGGTGGTTCCGGATGTCCGGGATGATTCTGACCGGTCTCCAAATTCCGCATCTTTTCAAAGGGTATTTTTGAAATGAAAACTAGCGGGGTCTTATGTCGATAACGGGGTCTTATGTCGACTTCTGAATATCCTAGATCGGGGGTGGCTGTGGGGGTGGGTTCCGGACGTCCGGGACGATCCATACCGGTTTCTAAATTCCGCATCTTTTAAAAGGGTATTTTTGATATGAAAAGTAGCGGGGTGTTATGTCGACTTCAGAATATTCTAGATCGGGGGTGGCTGTGGGGGTGGGTTCCGGATGTCCGGGATGATTCTGACCGGTCTCCAAATTCCGCATCTTTTCAAAGGGTATTTTTGAAATGAAAACTAGCGGGGTCTTATGTCGATAACGGGGTCTTATGTCGACTGCTGAATATCCTAGATCGGGGGTGGCTGTGGGGGTGGGTTCCGGATGTCCGGGACGATCCAGATCGGTCTCTCAATTCCGCATCTTTTAAGAGGGTATTTTTGATATGAAAAGTAGCGGGGTGTTATGTCGACTTCAGAATATTCTAGATCGGGGGTGGCTGTGGGGGTGGGTTCCGGATGTCCGGGACGATCCAGATCGGTCTCTAAATTCCGCATCTTTTAAAAGGGTATTTTTGACATGAAAAGTAGCGGGGTGTCATGTCGACTTCTGAATATCCTAGATCGGGGGTGGCTGTGGGGGTGGGTTCCGGATGTCCGGGACGATCCAGACCGGTCTCTAAATTCCGCATCTATTTGACCGGTATTTTGAAAATGAAAACTAGCGTGGTGTTATATCGACTTCAGAATATTCTAGATCGGGGGTGGCTGTGGGGGTGGTTCCGGATGTCCGGGATGATCCGGACCGGTCTCTAAATCCCACATCTATTCGTAGGATATTTTTAAAATGAAAACTAGCGGGGTCTAAGGTGATTTTTAACATTTTTATATTGCTTATGAATTTTCGTTCAAATGAACGTTCGGAACTTCAGGCACATGAATTTGTAAGTTTTGATAGATAGATGGGTAACTATACTATGTTTAATGTGTCATCGAGAACTCTGTTTTCTTTGATTGAGATCCGAACTCCGGATTAAAATTTTGAGTGTACCATGTGATTTAGCCAATAAGTAATGTAAAGTAATGTTCAATAATGCTTTCCCAGTGGCCAATTTTTTTTTTCTGATTTTTTTCGGAATCGAGAATCTATTCTAGTCGTATTTCATGTGCCCATGGCAGAAATTATAATAATGACAATCATGACCCCTTACAAAAATAACGTTATATTATTTTATTCGATTGTATCCGAAAAAGTCAGAAAAATACAGTTAGCCACTGGGAAAGCATTAATGCACATTACTGTACTAAAAGGTTTGTTAAACGTACTGTTTATATGCACCATTGAAAAAATACAGATTCTAAAAAGCGATCGATACTTTTGTGTGTGTGTGTCTTTGTGTTTATTTTTTCAATTGAATTGAAAAAAAAAAAAAAAAAAAAAACCTGTGCTATTCAGTTAATATGAATAAAAGTATTTTTTTCTCACTTCAATTAGATTGTTGGTTTATTGGTTAACCTTCCGCCTCCACTCAATTCGTTACATCTATTGAATTTGCAACGAATCTCCAGTCCAGGGAAAATTTTGTGATAATTTATGTAATGAAATACATGAAAAATAAATTGTAACGAATTACATAGAAAATTATCTAAAAAAATACGTAATAAATTACCTACTAAATTATATGCAGATTCCGGTCATAACTTTAGGTAATTTACTATGTGATTTTTTAGGTTGTGACGTGAGGGTACCGAGCGGTGCGTACTGTATGGTTCACGCCATATACGTAACAATATTTAATTAACCTCATGAAAGGGGGGTTAATCCATTGATCTTAATCTTATTCTAAATTGGGTTCTGATCCTGTCTACCCCGTACTAGGGCTAAAGTAAAGGTCTTAAGTTAAGGGGTAACACCACTCTAGGATTTTGAAAAAATCGATTTTTGTTTTTTTTGCTTAAACAATACTTTAGGGTCATAAAAACAATAACCAATTGGTCCTATGTTAAAAAAAAAAGAAACTTCAGAGGTTTTAATTTTTAATTTCGCCGCAACGCCTCGGAGCACACGTTCGGCGTTTCTGCGGTAACGCTTCGATATTTTGTTTTTACCTGTCGAAATAATGAGTGCCTCTCTTACTTACAGAGTAGAAGGTCATTAAGTCACCTTCGTAGGTTACCAGGGTGCTCTGATGCTATAATATACACTTTAATATACGTGTATGTGCAAGTACTTATAAAACTTTGAACAGGTTTTTGTTGAAATCACATTCTTCAAACTGGGCGGAAACGTTGCTCGAAAACCGTTCGATGAATTGTTTTGAAATTGTGACTGTAGCTTCACAATCACATTATCTAAAGAAGTACATAGCCGTTTTTCGATTGAATGTAAACTTTTTTCTTAACAAACAATTTACTGCAAATTTTTTTGCCGAAAAAATGAAATTTTTTTTAAACTCGTGCCATTTTTGCAAAAATGGATTTAAAAGAAAAACCCTATGTACTTCTCTAGCCAATGACATATAGATTGGGAAAAAATTGATTTTCTTTTTCACCTCTTATACTTTCGGAGTTACACGTCCGCCCGTGGAGGTATCGAAAAAAAAAGCGTTCTTGAAGACTGGCTCTGTCGCCGCCATTTTGTATCAAAAATGCAATTAAAAATTTTTTCTACATACTTCAATATGTGTTTAATAAGCCCTGAAAAAAGAAACCCGATCGATTCTCCAATATTCTAGAAAAAAATCATAAAATTTAGGCCTTTTTTGCTAACTCTAGAGTGGTGTTACCCCTTAAAGGTGGGGTAAAGAAAAATAATCAAATGTTTTTTTGATTGAAGTGAATATAAAATATAGAGGTATATTCTGCAACGTTATTATGATTTACAATAAGACGCGAGCCTTGGATGTTTCTCACAGCGTTATCACGCTTGGCTCGGCCAGTAAAATAGAGAATGATTCACAATGGTTTATACAAAAGGCCCTAGGTTACCAACTAATGTTTCGTACGAGGGTTTTAAGGTTCGCCTCTAATTCGAGAATCCGTCAAACCTTCTAATTCTGTCACGGGACTCGCCCATGCATGGCAAGTTTTAGGCTTATATTCTAAATACACTCTAATACTAGGGTTTATGGAGAAAACATGCGGAAATAGGGATTCCTCCTCACAACGATTTACGTTATTCCGCGATGAGACAATTTCGGAATTTGTTTAGATTCACTACTAATGTATAATTTTGATAATAATAATTTGGAGAAACAATACCGTAAACTGGAGACTTAACAAAGTGGATCTCGAAATGTAAAATTATGGCTCGAATGAAACCAGAGGCCTTACAATTTGGTCTTCCTTCCTATTTCCAAATCCTTATGGTATAATGAGATGCTAATCCTGGCCCTGGTTGGTTGAGAGGATCCTTCTTTTGTAGTTTCGAATAAAAAAGAAAATGATCGTATTGAAAACTTCACTAATGTCACTAAACTGTTTATGGTCTTTATGCTGATTTATAATTGAGATTTAGATTTTGTGTTTGATTTAGTTTTAATAATGTGTCTTTTTCCCGCACGTTTGGGGTTAAAGCACACGACGAGCTGTGCTCGCGGAATAAA
The DNA here is from genome assembly GCA_943736025.1 of Tenthredo mesomela. NCBI lineage: Eukaryota > Metazoa > Arthropoda > Insecta > Hymenoptera > Tenthredinidae > Tenthredo > Tenthredo mesomela. The sequence goes on from OX031015.1 coordinate 21,613,503, forward strand.
GTTGAAGACTTTATTCGGAAAACAAAAGAGAAAAAAAAAAAAAAAAACAGAAAGTTAACGAAACACTGAGTCTTTTGGCAAGAACTTTAAGATTATGAAAATCACCGATGCTGTAATTAGTATTCCGGACAATGTTCACGGCCTGCGATTTAACGAACGAGTGTCGATATAAATGTTTAAAGAAATTAGAGATAAATGAAATGGATTGTTAAGTTTTATTGAATTTGGAGGATTAACGAAACACTGAGTCTTTTGGCAAGAACTTTAAGATTATGAAAATCACCGATGCTCCAATTAAGTATTCCGGACAATGTTCACGCTCTGCGATTTAACGAACGAATGTGTCGAGCTACGCGTCTCTGGACCCGAGGTACCGAGATTCAAATTTGCTGATGGTGCATGCATTTCCTTACTCCGCGCGCTTGCAACAGTTTTGGATCTAAGAGTCTCGACCAATCAGGGCACTGATTAGCCTTAAGCTAATTTCTTATAGGCTAGTCCTGTCGTCATAGGTCCCACTCCTTATGCCATAGGGCTCACGTGGTCGCCAGTTATGGTCGACTCAGTTTCATACATCTAACTTAATTTATACTTATGAATTCCTAATCTTTGATGCCTGGCTAGATATATACCTAGGTTAATCTATTTACTGTTATAAGGAGGGGCCTTTGAGTCCTCCGGATTCTCTTCATTATTTTAGGGAAATTCGGGATCGCCGGATCGATGAAGTCGGGTTGAGTCGAGTCTACACTTTTGGCGATCTCCTACTCAGCAAAAGTCTTTAGTACTAGGAATCGTTGCTCCACGTGACTTTGTAACGTTTTTAACGGCAACAGCTCTTGAAACCAAAACCGGGCCTCAGATTACATTCGATACTCAGACACATATGCCCAACCACACCGATACAGCTTCTCCGCATCTCTTGATAATAAACATCCCTCGCACGTTAGACCCTAACCTAATTTATGGCCTCTTGTATTTGTTTATGCCTGGGCCAATATCCACTAGGCGCGACGGTGTTGATTCCAGGGAGGTCTGGTCCTAATTTATATAATATATTGCTTATCAATTAATAATGAAAAGTGAATTGGGAAATGAAAATAAAAATAAAAAAATAGTTATGGGCTGATGCATACGCTGGTCCGTAACAAGGTACTTTTTCATGTTATATATTACAGAACTTTTTTCAGTAGGGTACTCCGTCGAACCTAATTATTACAAAATATTTTCCTGTGCTTGACACGCCAATTCATACGCTTCTTCTTCTTCTCCTGTATCTCCTGAGGCTCAACTCAACCAGTTTACACGCCGATGTAGATTCTACTCAGAGGCCGTTCACTCAATGATATTTAGAGATAGTCATATGGCCGAATTTTGTCAAGCAGCAAGACTATTCTGTACCAACATCTGCAGATCTTATATCTACCGCGAAGTTTTGTGGACGCGGAATGCTAGGGATACCAATCCAAAAAGGGTCCTATTTTATGGGCAGTGAGCTACAGCAGCAGTTTAGTAACTTACTAGATGTTTCTAGTAAAATCACTAGAAATCACTGGAAATCTAGTCATTAGATTTCTAGTCCAGAAATCTAGTGACCAATGATCACTAGATTTCTAGTGATTTTACTAGAAACATCTAGTAAGTTACCAAACTGCTGCTGCAGTTTACTGTATGTATGATCTACGCCTATGGATTATGCATTCTGCTTGTGGACTTTTTTCATTCTTCATTCCTTTTTGAATAATAATGCGAAATGTTTAGATCGTATCAATACTAAGTAAGATAAGTAATGCGTATCAATTGATTTTCAACCCATAAAGTACTTGAATCCGTTTTCAAATTTAGATTTTGCGCTATAATGATAAACAGTTAGAACGATAATGGTCAGAAATATGTGAACTGGCATTTTTGTAGATAAAAACAATTACTTCTTCACTGGTAGAAAAATGATCCATCGATTCCCTCTTTCTCAGATGATATAGATTCTCATTAATAGAATAATATCATTTTTCGTTCCCCGAAGTGCCTATAGTTACGGATATTTATGTTTTATTCATCCGATTCCTATTATATCTGCATCTAGCAATCTTCTTCCCTTGTGAGTGAAGGCCTGCATAATTCGCTTAAAAATAATGAGTAAAATATTAATATAAATAATGAACAGAAACTATGAGGAAAAGGCACCGATATCACTCAAATATTTCGAGTCCCTCAGATTCCTGACTAACTTGACAATAGAATCCTATCCCAGAATCGAACGAACTACTTATCTATTCTATCTACTCTCTCAATTTATTTCAGTCACTCGAGTGACGTTTATTACTAAGCGAGATTGTAACGAGTCTTGTGATATTCGAATATTCCATAAATAAGATGAAAGAAATGTGGCGAACATTGAAAATAAAAATGATGATCTATAAAACACAAGTTTCTTCATTCAGAAAAGAACCCCACCGCGATGGCGGTAAGGGTGAAGGTAAGAGTGAAAGACGGATACATTATGTAGTTTTATCCTTATCTTCTTTCTTCCCTACTGAAAATGATTACGTGTTAAATTACATAAAAAGTACATAATAAAACATATGCCAAACTGTATATCGTTATGACCGATATTTATATGTACTTTATTATGTCTTTTAATATATATTATATTACGTAATTAGTTAGAAAATTCATTATTATTTGGTTATTTTACATTTTATTACATACTTTATGACACGTTTACAGATTATCAAAAATAATAGAACAAAATAACGATATTCAACGTACACTAATGATTGAAGTAGCTAAAGGTAAACAGGAAGAGCAAAATATTCGTGCCACTGCAGTTGCAATTTTGCGAAGGAACAGGGAAGTCAGTCACAGGAATTCATAATGAACGTTCACGAAAACTTCAACTAATCAATAATCGTTTATTAAGTTATTTATTGCACTTGTTTTCTTTTTTTTTCCCTCTGGGTCATAACAATAGATCACAATTCACAATATCTTTTCTTTTCATACCTTTTGGATTGTATTTTAGTATGATCTAGGAGCAGTCAGTGAAATAGTTATTTGTTTCTTGTATTTTATAATATCAAAAACTCTCACGTGATGGAATTGAATGTCACCCTTGTTTATATTTTGAATTCAGTAATAACATTCTCGGATCTACAAGTTACAATCAGTTATTCATTCTCGATTAATATTTATATAAATTGGGTACTTCGCAAAGATATTTTACATCGGAAACATGTAAAAATACACAAATCTTGGCAATGTCAGCAGTTTTCACAGCGATTACTTCAGTATCTATTGACCTGATTTTTCGTAATGATTTTGAAAAATCACTAGATGTTGTGTGCATGACATTGCAAATCGCTAGTTGTTTATTACTTTCATCGTCAACGACAAATTTAACAATTTTGACATATGTTTTGTTACCAAGTCGCGCAAACGAATTACATGAGCGAGCATTTTCTTTCTCAGAAGAAGCATAGATGCAGCCACTTTTCACGATTCTCATGAATGCTCTTGTGTTCGATGACAAATCAAATCTACCTAGTAACTGTTCATTCATGATGTTTGTGCTTCCGAAATAAGTGATTTCAGCGATTTGAATACATTTCTTGGTTCGCGGATTAGATAAATTCTCACAGTACTGGCGGACAATCCCAGAAGTAGATGGGTGAATTCTTTTCTCAAGAATGTCTACCGCACGCTGCATGTTTATGTATCTCAGTATCTGCTGGTTGACACCTTTGGCACACTTGATTGCTGTCAGTAATTGGTGATTTCCCGATTCGAACGGAAAGGTGGAATGCGCCCACAGTGGCCCCCAATCGTAAACACTCTTGGTAATGTGTAAGAGTTGGTGAATATTATAGGTCATCGCAGCCTTCGAGTAAATCTCTTGTACTCCAAAAACAAATTCATGCAGCATGCGGTCAGCCTCATCTAATTCTGTACGTGTTATGTCGGTTTTCAATAGTATGTGCAAGCTTTCAACAACTAAACTCCAGTGTTGGAGCGCCTGTCTACTTATGATGGATTCAAGAACTGGTATGCTGTAATAAAGCAGCCAATTTTCCCATTCACGGGCTTTCCACATACATCTGTCTTTCAGAGGTCGAGACAAACGGCCTAACTGATTAGGTGCTTTAATTTTGTATATTCGTGATTCTATAATACGAAAGTCATTTGCCGAAATTTGTCTTATGATACACTCTGTCAATTGTTTTGCAACACCGGCCAGCAAGCAATGCAAATAATCTGGCACGAATCCCTGGATGATATCGAAGAAGTACAAATAGATAAGTGGTGAGGCATTCCTAACGCCGAAGACGGGAAGTCTCTTTTGTACTGCTTCATTCATCAGCTTAATCGTATTTTTCATATCTCTATTTTTACAAATACTTTCCAATACCGGGTATCGCACACTACCATCAACCCATTCACCAGGGTGCAAGCACCAGTCACAACCGAAAAATGCATTGAACTGCATTGTTCCGTTCATGGGCGCACGAGCTATGGTATCAACACAACATATTAATGCATACAACTTTACAGATAACGGCTGCCCTTTGATTGTGCACGGGATACCTTTGGTTGAGAGGTCGTTAATTTGTCCGACAAACGCATCTAAAAATATACTCATTTGGGGCTTGCCTTTGCCAAACCACAAGCCGCATACGATCAGATTATTCAGTCTGTGCTCTACAGGAAATTCATTTATCATTAAATATATGGGCCAGATTGAATAGGTCGAACTTTCGAACACCGGCGCTCCATCAGTATTAAAAGCGGCAGTGACGTATTGATATTTTTCGGATTCTGGTAAACTTCTTACAAAATTCCTGTAGCACTTTCCGTCGTACACGTCTTTTATGTGACCCTCTTCATGCCGTCTTTCGCGCATTACGTAGTTATAATGGTCTTCGAATGTATGTAAATAATCCGCTATTGCATCAGAAGGGTCAACTATGGCAAAATAACATCCGGATGACGGATTTGATGTATCAACGATTGTTTGACAGTTCCCACATACCTCCGTGACTTTCAAAGTGCTAAATTCACCTAGATACATGGAACAGTTCGGACACGTCGCGTGAAATTTGGCAGTATCTTTGGGATTGCATAATTTGTCAATCATATAGCGAGATTCCGGTGTGACTGGTGTAGGGAAAATACTATTAATTAGTCTCAATAAATTTGCCGTTGACGTTAAAGGCAATTTGTTAGCTATCGAGTATTTAAGCACCATTACAAGTAGCTCTGCCGGGCTTCTCTCCACTGGTGTCTTTATCGTATCGCAGAAACCTGGGGTCTGTAGTAAATCAGCTAGATTCTTTGGGTTACTGCAGCTAGCTTCTGTTATCTCAATCTGTTCATCGTCGGGGGTCATCTGGTCTTGTTCCCAGTCATCGTCATCGCTCGGTATACTCTATCAATGTAAAACATTACACAATTATTTCTCGATTCGGTGAGTTAAAGTAATTGTTTTATGATGAGGGTATGTATGAAATTGGGATGATCAGTACACTTTGGGATGTGAAGAGTCACGGATTCAATCAAAGCACTGAATTTGTCGTTGATCACTTAAAGTTTCATTATCGGACTTTATGTATCTCAACACTCTTACCATTGAACTCCAAAATGGAATGAAATGAAGGTTTTGAAAAATGCTTGAACATCTTTTTGTGCATTAGTGTGAACTTGATCACACCATAAACAAGTGCACACTCGGCAAGTCGAAATCAGGGATTATGTTGACTTTAAAATTGTTCGGAAAAACCGTGCTAAGGTTTTTATAAGCCCCCAAATGACTCTCGCTGATAGCATGCCATTCTATTGATAGAAACCCTTGTGGAAATATTTCTCTGTCAAAACTGAGAAAAATTGTTGATAAGTATAAATAATGATCCTGAAATTTTTATTTTCTTAAAAAAAGTCTTACTAACTCCGAAAAACTCTTCATTAGACATAAAAAGTCAGAGTATTTGCAACATTTCGGAATCTTCCAGAAGAGTTTTTCTTAGTTATTAGGACTTGCCGCAGGGAATTTGTGCGGCTACGGAAAGAGTTATTCTGAGTTTTTCTTGAATATTAAAATATTGAGTAGAATTGCTGCAACGGTAGGAAAATTATTATTTAAATCAATAAAATACATAAGTTACGGAGGGGCAAATATTAATCATTTCTTTATTCAGTGACATAAATTATAAATATTTTTTGGTACATTCTTCGTACATGTAAACGTTATCTGTTATCGAATCTTTTCTTGCATCAAACACTATCTATCAAATCTTATGACAAAATATTCTTAAGAAATATATATCAATTAAATACATGAATAATAAATAGAATATTTATAAATATAGATTATTAACATTTTCATGAATAATTGCAATATCTAAGCATTTTTTTCGCTTAAAGATGAACTTTTTTTTTTGTTCGTTTTCAGAGCTTCTAGTATAGTAATTAATGTTGATCCATATAATTATAAAGTTTTTGGATAGTCGATTTCACAAGCTACTTAATATCTATACATTAAATATAGTCATTATTGTACATCATATTGATGGAAGTTTTCATCCCAGGTATAGAGAATCACTATATTCTGCGCCTATTGACACATTGCTTCTCTTCGTTTATCGCTCGTGCAATATTCATTCGGGGAATTTGAAGACTTCTTCCCACTTGAAAAATGTTGAATGCGTAGTCAGTCTCAATACTTCCACTGGCAGGATACAAGATTCTGTAATTCGCCATAAAGTATCAATTTCATCGCAATATTATATTTATTATTTAAGAAGAATACGTATTTACCTATATAATATATATAGTTATCGCATGGAATGGCATTGTGTCACAATAGGTTAGGTTAAGATATCCGATTAATCATTCATGGGCGACAGCCTGATTTAGGAACAAATTGCCTCGAAAAAACCTTTCCTTATAAGAATTGGCAATTACTCTTCACCACACGATATTTTTGGATTTATTTGATTTAATTATTTTCTGTATGGATTGACGTATTGAGGTCGATCGTCGCGCATGCTAGTCATACGCGAAACTGCCTTCAAGGGTCGTCTGCTCCTGCTTGATCGCTGAGAAACACGTCTGCTCCTAGCAGACGACGCTTTTACCAAGGCAGTTTCGCGCAGTTTCGCGTATGACTATAGCATGCGCGACGATCGACGTCAATACGTCAATCCATACAGAAATTAATTAAATCAAATGAATTCAAAAATATCGTGTAGTGAAGAGTAATTGCCAATTCTTATTGGGAGAGGTTTTTTCGCCGCAGTTTGTTCCTAAATCAGGCTGTCGCCCATGAACGATTAATCAGACATCTTAACCTCTGGTATATAACCTCTTGACTGAGCCAATAACCAATCAATGAATAAAGAAGAAAGAAGACATCTTCACCTCGCCTATTGTGACACAATGCCATTCCATGCGATAACTATATATTATATAGGTATATACGTATTCTTCTTAAATAATAAATATAATATTGCGATGAAATTGATACTTTATGGCGAATTACAGAATCTTGTATCCTGCCAGTGGAAGTATTGAGACTGACTACGCATTCAACATTTTTCAGGTGGGAAGAAGTCTTCAAATTCCCCGAATGAATATTGCACGAGCGATAAACGAAGAGAAGCAATGTGTCAATAGGCGCAGAATATAGTGATTCTCTATACCTGGGATGAAAACTTTCATCAATCTGATGTACAATAATGACTATATTTAATGTATAGATATTAAGTAGCTTGTGAAATCGACTATCCAAAAACTTTATAATTATATGGATCAACATTAATTACTATACTAGAAGCTCTAAAAACGAACAAAAAAAAAAAAGTTCATCTTTAAGCGAAAAAACTGCTTAGATATTGCAATTATTCATGAAAATGTTAATAATCTATATTTATAAATATTCTATTTATTATTCATGTATTTAATTGATATATATTTCTTAAGAATATTTTGTCATAAAATTTGATAGATAGTGTTTGATGCAAGAAAAGATTCGATAACAGACAACGTTTACATGTACGAAGAATGTACCAAAAAATATTTATAATTTATGTCACTGAATAAAGAAATGATTAATATTTGCCCCTCCGTAACTTATGTATTTTATTGATTTAAATAATAATTTTCTTACCGTTGCAGCAATTCTACTCAATATTTTAATATTCAAGAAAAACTCAGAATAACTCTTTCCGTAGCCGCACAAATTCCCTGCGGAAAGTCCTAATAACTAAGAAAAACTCTTCTGGAAGATTCCGAAATGTTGCAAATACTCTGACTTTTTATGTCAAATGAAGAGTTTTTCGGAGTTAGTAAGACTTTTTCAGACTTTTTTTAAGAAAATAAAAATTTCAGAATCATTATTTATACTTATCAACAATTTTTCTCAGTTTTGACAGAGAAATATCCCACAAGGAAAGAGTACACGTAATAAGGAAGTTAAAACTCACATAACTTCGTACTGCGGTATCGAGAAGATGAGTAAGGTTCTCAGCAATCGATGGCTGGTCATCATGGCAGATATCATCCTGTGAGGTCTGAAAATGAATTCATAATCCAAATTCTCATCTATTAATGTCACAACTGAAAGTAAGCGTAGAGTGTCCATTATTTCCCCATTTTTTTTTCTCCCACAATAAGCCCCCTAATTCGCGAGTTTATGTCTCAACAAAAGTATTCTGACCAAAAAAGTTCACTTTCGAGGTGATCAACCCGTGCCTCTAAGACGATACTTTTCCCATTTTAATAACAGGATTTTGCACTTTTAACGTTTTATTTTGTTCTTCTCTAACTACAGCAGCTATTCTGATGTAACTATGTATTGTTGATTTTTGTTCTGTAATCGTCCATTCAGAAAATCAGATTTGAAAATTGACGTACAAAAATTTCTTCACAATATTTGTCGATTTTCAAAATTCATTTTTTCACTTTCTTTGATACCTTTGATACTTTTTCTGTTATGGCATCTGTTGAGCCATCAAATTATAGGCTCGAAAGATACCCGAATGAAAAAACAAAACTTAAAGACACATTAAATGCGAAAGAGTATCAAAGATATCAGAAAAGTAAAAAAATTAATTTACAGAATCTAAATGAATTATGAAGAAAAAACAATTTGGGAAATAACGGACACCCTCATATAGAATGACAAAATATTTCATATATTCTATATTCAGTTTTTCGAATGTTGTGAATTTAGTCGAGGGGGTATACATACCTTGAAAATAATTTTTTATAACACGTGCATGAAAAGTAGGGCGTTGCATGTCAGTTTAGTGGGACGAATGTGGCCGAATGCATACCAGGACTACAAAGTAAGGTTGACGCATGCGCAGTCCACAATTATTTCACTTTCGTCCCTTGGGAAACGTCCCATCTAAACTGACGCAACGCTCCACCTTCATGCACTTATTATAAAAAATATCGTGCGTTACTACGGCCAACTTTCGTCCCCATCAACGCCATATACTATTTTCCAAATCACTGCTATGCTCTGAGAAGACATTCTAGTGACTCAGTTCTTCTACAGTTGATTAGTGCTATTTTCACACATAGTTCATGATTTTTCCAGATTTTATGTCCTCCGCTGAACAACAATTTAGTCTATCGAAGAAAAAGTAGTTGTCGTAGGGTACAGGTTGCTGCGTTGTATGAAATTTCTTCAAATTTGGAGGAAATATTCTGTATGAATGTAATTGTAAATGTAATTTAGGGGCAAACCAATAATATTCCATGCATTCAAGCTTTAGACATAGACATTTTTGAGTGTAAGACTTTTTTTTCCATCATTTTGGAAAAAATATTTTGAAATCAAAAATTTCTATGCCTAAAACTTGAATAGATGAAATATTATTTGTATGCCCCTAAATTACATTCATACAGAATATTTCCTCCAAATTTGAAGAAATTTCATGCAACGCAGCAACGTGTACCCTACGACAACTACTTTTTCTTCGAGGGACTACATTTTTTTTCAGCGGAGGACATAAAATCTGGTAAAATCATGAACTGTGTATTAAAATAGCACTAATCAACTGCAAAAGAACTGAGTCACTAGGATGTTCTATCAGAGCGTAGCAGTGATTTGGAAAAAAACATTTTCAAGGTGTGTATACCCCCTCAATATTAGTGTAGAAATTGGAATCGCATGGTTTTGTGTGCAAGCCTGAAACACCAAATCTCCGAGACCTGGCAGGTTACCTTTCCCAAAAAGAGTTCCAACTTCGTCAAAATTTTGAACAAAAATGTATAACGAAATGTATTACAAAATCAGATCAAAATTTCTACCAGTCCTCGTTGGCCTTAGAGCTGCACTGATACCGACGCGAGTGAAGCATCGACGCTGAACAAGTAGTCCGAGCTGTGGGAGAGAGGGACATACTGAGAGTACATGCCTTCTCTTTTGTACCTACCCATTCACAGCCTGCGAGACAAAGATGGCATGTATTCTTACTACTTCCCTCTCTGGGAAATTTTCAGCTTGCACGAAAGGATATGCAATGCTTCTTCCATGTCTGTAGACTCTAAGCCGTGGGCTAACAAAGAACTCGACTACTCGAAATTTTGCAATAGGGAATCGATCACTCGAATAACTAATCCCTAGCCTGATAAAAAAAGCTAATCACAAGCTACGGTGACTGAAAAACCCAAGGCAGTCACACCTCATGAGAATCCCGTGGTGGTCCCATGGGGTGTGACAGACCCCAGCACTTTGAAGCGCTGTAGAATTTCGTAAAATTATCCTGGCGGCCCCGAAAAAATTGGCAACATATTTCAAACGTTTCTCTATTACCCTATCCAAGAATGTAACAACAATTTTGGTGTCGAGTATGTTTAAAAAATTCGCGAAAAAAAAAAAAATTGAAAAAAAAAAGAAAACTAGTTAGGGGTAATTACGTCGGTTTCCGGGATTAAGAGGGGGAAACCGAGCTCGAAAATGACGTGGGGTGTATCACACCCCATATAACCGTCTTGGGTTAGGATTATTTTTTTTCAAAACCTTTGGCTTAACTCCTATTAAAGACCGTAGCCTGATAAGGATGATTGAACTTACTTGCTTGCGAGTTTCCTCTTCACTTGAGATTTTTCGTCTTGCTCTAAACATTGCAGTGTCATTAATCTTTACGTCACCGTCTAAATAAACTTTTCGCCTCTTCACAGATTTCATCGTGTAGGTTCGAATCGGAAATACTAATATAATCCTAAAACTTTTTCGACGTACGAAGGTTTATAAAACGTGCTACGGATCGCACCAGTGATAAATGTTCTGCCAATACCTTGTGGGTAAGTCTTGTTTCGGAACACGGGTAAATTCGGTTATGCAGCCAAGAGCAGGCCTGCGGCTGTTGATTGGTTGTTTTCAATCAACTTGACGATTCTATTGGCTCCCGGGGCAGGCCTGCTCTAACTGCTTGGCTGGTGTTCCAAAACTTTACTCTAGTGATTCGAGTATGTTGCATCTTTCTCTATTGTCATGGGTGAAGCAACGATATAGACTACGTTTCCACCGAGGCAGAGTTCAAACGGGGTAAGCCAATCAGGAACGAGATTCGAGAAGAAAATAGGGAATTTCTCTTCAAATCTTATTCCCAATTGGCTAACCCCATTTGACTCTGCCCCGGTGAAAACGTAGTCATAGACGTACTCGGATGATTCGGATCACTAGAGTAAAGTTTTGGAACACAGCCCAGGGAGTAACCGATTTCGGCGGTATATAATTTCGAACGTCGCGCATGCGTGCTGCGACGTCAGTGACGGCGGGTCTCTTTTCATCATGCCCACCGGCCTAATACAGTGAAACAGTGAAACGTGAAGCACGTGTTTTCCATCGCAGTGAGTGTTAAACAATTATAAGCCAAGAAGAAGAAGCTGAAAGGAAATAAAACAATCTCTAAAGCAGTTCCTGATAGTGGTTAGTTGCGACGAACAACATTTGTGTGGCTAAAGAACCAGAAACAGAAAAAAAGTAAACAAATAAATAAATTGCACGTGGACAAAATGCCCGGTGAAATCGCGTTCACGTACATAGTGTATAAAGATGATACAAAACGCTTCTTAACCGTACCTATCGGAAACGTAAAATTTAAAAGGAACTCAAAAACTCATATCACACCGACGAACGCGGATGATTTTCAGAAAAGACAGGTTTACTACGTCGCATGGCGTGACTGCGTTGTCGAGTGCGAAGAGGAACATGAACATGTTGGGCATTATCCTGCGTTTATCCTGCTACTGGGAGGTGAGTTTAACTTTATGCCGAAATGTAGATACGGCCACGGTTGCATCGTTTCATCTTTGATTATCATTAAATGCGATAGAAGAATTGACACAATAACGCTATCATGATGGTGGTTCAATTGGGGTACACCAGGCGATTCCTCGCTGACATCTCCTCGCTACATCATGTAAGCGAGGAATCGCCTAGCACAGTTCGATTTTGTTGATTGATATGATTTCTATCTTACCTACGAGCCCACATGGCATCTGTGTTTTGTTTACAAGGGTGAATTTCTAACGTCTGAACACTCAGGCTGGTATATTCATAGTCAGTTCTTAAGAACTTGCTTGTTCAAGACCATCTTAAGATAGCGTTATATGGGTCCTGATTGGCTGAGACCATGCTTAAGTCGTGTGCCGAGTCGACTTAAGACTGTCTAACTGTCTATGAATACCGGCCTCAGAGTAGTATTGAGATGGCCAAAAGTCCAGGGCCTGCAATATAACAATTGACAACCTTTACTGGTGGCCAGCTCAACGTGCTCCGAGGGTTCAGCTACGTTAGAAATTCACCCTGTATAGATCGAAAGTTTTATGTTTACGTCGACTTATGACGGCAGCTAATCTAGCAAAATTTTATTCGAAACTGATGAGAATTTCATTCACAATATGGATACCTGAAAGAAAAAAAAAACAGTGTCGGAAATTTCAAAATTATCAAAAAAATTTCACGAACATGAAATTTTTCTATGGAATAATTTGATTATTATTAATTATTACTGCGAACCAATTAACGAACATTACTGTGCATACCTTCTAATGATCTGAATTTTAAAGTCATAACGGTATTCCTATTTTCTAGAAAGTGAGGAAGAAATCAGAATAAAAGCTGCGGAGGGTAGAAGACTTATCATTCCACATGGAGTAGAGTCTTCAGAATCCGAGGAAAATATTCTGAAATCTCGAGTATGTTGCTCTCACCCGTGATTAAATTCATATAAATATCAAATATTATTAATTTTCTCTTCAATCGTGAATCATTGAGGTTGAATTGAATTTAAGAAGAATACTTCAGTTTCACTGATATCTGTCTAAATATCATTTTGATTTACAGAAAATAAAACGGAATACAGCTATGCAGGACACCCAAAATAAAAAAAATGCCGAGATCTTAGAGAAATACAGCAGACAAAAGTTCTTATCATCTAGAAAAAACCTTATCAATTCAGATGATGAAAGCGAAGTCGAAGAAAATAACACCTCAGCAATACATGACATCATAGACACGAACGTCGATAACATGGGGACGAAAGAAGACGGCAAAAAAGGTAACAAAGACGATAACCAGCGAAACTGTGTAAATGCATCAACAACGGAAAACGTGGAAGATGAGAGTGTACAGCTGAGAATGGAATTACAAAACAAAACCAAAGAAGTTGATGACTTGAGACAAATGATTCAGCGATTGCAGGACACCCAAAACCGTTCGCAGTTGCCAAATATCACAACAGGTGATTGATTATGTATCTTTGAAACCCAACATCCAAATTTTTGAAAAGGTGTAACTTACTTTGGTGGAAACTCGTTTTTTATACGTCAAATCACGATTTCATCATTTTAGCCCTACTGAAAATGATTATGTGATAAATCACATGATTTTATGAACGAAATTAGTATGTATTTTATAATTTAATTTAACATGTGATTAAAATACATACAAATTTCGTTCATAACACCATGTGTTTTATCGCATAATCATTTTCAGCAGGGGGGGGGGGGGGGGGGGGGGCGTCTTGGTGGAATGTTTTGTAGACATTTCTGTCAGAAATATTCTTTTGAGAAAAAAAGATTTGCTCCTCCCAATTTGAGCATTAATTGTGAGGTCTGAAGCGTTGTCGACTGGAGGGGAATAGTCCCATGTGTAAAATGTATATGAAATCATTTTTATTATTTATCAGGTCAAACGAACCCTACTGAAAATGATTATGTAATAAAACACATGATGTTATGAACGGAATTGGCATGTATTTTATCATGTAATTTGACATGTGATTACGACTTAATACATAACAAATCACATGATAAATCATGAAGTGCAGATCATGTAATAAAATACATAACAATTTATCTGAAAAATCATAAGTTTCGGTATGTGATTTGTAATATATTTTACCTTATGAGTCGTATTTTATGATTTATCATGTGATTTGTTATGTATTAAGTCGTAATCACATGTTAAATTACATGATAAAATACATACCAATTTCGTTCATAACATCATGTCATTTATCACGTAACCATTTTCAGTAGGGAAGACTGGACGAGTGACTGTGAGGAAAAACTTATTTGGCCGAGGAGATGATGAAGAAGTTGAAGGTAAGAACATTTATATTCAGATCTCTGATGTGTTCAAAACGGTCACTTGATTATTTATTGCAAAGGATGCAAGTGATAATTTACGAAAATGTACAGAAAATGACACCGGAGGAGGCCTTTATGTGAGCAGGGCGAACATACGTAGAGTCGAGAAAGTTAATCTCACTGCATTTGGTAATGTGCTCCAGGAAAAAACCGATAACCGACCATTACAACGTCGAGAGACACCGACTTCACCAGTAAATAGTGATAACATCGGATTAGCAGGAGGTAACTTCGTTGTGGTATAATTTTGTGGTTTGATAGAAATAGGTGAAAAGTGGACCGACCTGGGCCAAAATTTAGTTAAAGCAAAATACATATAACATTTTTTCATGCATAACATTGTTTAAATTCTATTATGCTGCTGCAACTCAAACTGACAGATTATTTTAATACCAGTTTCTTACGTTTGAGTTTGCACCGTAAAGCGTAGTCACTCAATTTGGTGAACTGAACAACATACTTTTTTGAGTTGCAGATATTAGCTACTGAAGCTATTCTATTGAATTAATAACCATGCAATCACATAATGATTTACGAACTTTCACAGAGAAAATTGGAGCGGTTTATGATGATCGGCCAGGATGCAGCGGTATATCCGTGCAAGGCGTACAAACTAGGGCAAAAGGCAAGCAACAAACGGAAAACCAAGTAATCCTAGCGAAGGCTGCTGGAAATGATCAGCAAGCGTTACGTGAAGAAACAAGAAACCTGACAGAAAATGAGAATGATAGTGAATCGGCAGAAGGTAATACATTTATCATGGTAATTCGCAAGGTTTCATTCAATTAATAACTGATTGTAGATGACAGTGATGATGGGGATGACCGCGAAGAAATTCAGGCTAAAAGACTTCGACTGGAACTCAAAAGCAAAAAAAGAAGAGCAAGTACGATCAATAAGTTTCATTAATTTATTCGTTTTGGAATATTTCTTTTGGTAGTGAACGTCTTAGCAAGATTTTGATATGTTGTAATTTTTATATGCAAAAATTGTAGTTGCATGTTTTACTCCAATAATTTCAGTTCTCTAAATTAATTGTTTTCACATTCCTTGTTCAACATGGTATTGCTATTTGAAAAATGATCCGACACAGCTAAAAGTTGGAGAAAAGTAGTCATGCTCGTGTGGATATCAATTTAATTTGTTGTTGCAGATAATATGAATGTGGTATTGGAAAAAAAAAATCATCAAAGATATCAACAAGGCCTTGCGGTTCTATGAGGGACAAGAAAACGACGAACGCGGCCATAAAATGTATCATGTTAACGGCGATAGGGTAAGTTTTTAAAATACCGTTAGTGAATGTAAGTTAACTCACAAATTGATAGTCACTTTTGTCACATTATAATTATAATAATTTTCTTAATTGTCTGTTTACAGATTTACTTGGGGGAAGGTATTCGAGTATCGGCGAATACATGGTTCATGATCCAACACAATAAGCCAAGCATATTCTTTAGGAATATGATAGAGCTATTGTGGGGACAGCGAAAGCTTGTCAATCGGTGTCAGAACATAAGTAAAGTAACGACCAAGCTGCAAGACCGTTCTCCCATGAAACCTCTCACTCCAGAAAAAAAGAGACTTGCATATAGTAATTGAATTGCATATATACAATTTTCTGGATCGTTGATATTTTTGAATGTTTTGACCCCTCTTTCTTTTTGTGTTCATTTTTTCTTGTAGAATTGTATAGTGATCATCTGGACTCGAAAAAATTTAAAGCTGCTGAAAAGATGAAGTTCATGCTGGCAGTACCAATACTGTATTCCAGGAAAATAAATTATTTAAGATCCAAGTATTACGAATGAAAAACTCCTCTTTGGAAACAACAACACATTTCCAATGGCATCGTGAGACAGATGATGCATTGTGAAGGAAGCAATAATATAATATTATCTCTCATAAGCCAAAGATTAAATTATCGAAAAAAACATTATTTTAAGTTCAAAGCGGTAGTATATGATATATGATGAAGCGTGGAGATGGGCATTAGTTGATGAAAATAGATAAAGAGTAGTGCTCTTATATTTCATGGATAAAAAGAAATGAATAAACGATTATTGATTAGTTGAAGTTTTCGTGAACGTTCATTATGAATTCCTAATGACTGACTTCCCTGTTCCTTCGCAAAATTGCAACTGCAGTGGCACGAATATTTTGCTCTTCCTGTTTACCTTTAGCTACTTCAATCATTAGTGTACGTTGAATATCGTTATTTTGTTCTATTATTTTTGATAATCTGTAAACGTGTCATAAAGTATGTAATAAAATGTAAAATAACCAAATAATAATGAATTTTCTAACTAATTACGTAATATAATATATATTAAAAGACATAATAAAGTACATATAAATATCGGTCATAACGATATACAGTTTGGCATATGTTTTATTATGTACTTTTTATGTAATTTAACACGTAATCATTTTCAGTAGGGTTCTTACCCTTACCGCCACCACGGTAAGGGTTCGCCATATCGTAAAGTAAATCCACCAGGTTCTGGCGCCGTTGGCGCCTCGCTCGCCACTGTTGCCCGGCCCGCTGCTGACGCCGGGCAACATTTTCTTCTGAAAAATTGAAAATCACATCATTCTTATTAAGAATTTTGTATCAAAATCAGGCGAAGCAATTACCGGAGCTCAATTAGCCTGAATGAATCATAGTTCAGAACAGTGTTCGTTATACTAGTTCAATAGATTTCATTATAAAAACTACGATATTTCTTCGATATTAAAATTTATACGGTATACATCATCAGAGATGCTGATGATGACTGACTTGTAGCAGTTGCTCGCATACCTCAAGTCAACTGTAGAACTCCAAGCTTGTCCCAACTGACATGACTCAATGATATCAGAAAATTTAGTGATGTAACAATAATTGTCAAATTGATAATATGGATCTAAAAGTCCTTTGGTAAAATAATTTTTTATAACACGTGCATGAAAAGTAGGCCTTGCATGTCAGTTTAGCGGGACGAAAGTGGCTGAATGCATACCAGGGATGCAAAGTAAGGTTGACGCATGCGCAGTCCACAATTATTTCACTTTCGTCCCTTGGTAACGTCCCGCTACTGACATGCACGCCCCATATTCATGCACTTATTATAAAAAATATAGTGCGTTACTATGGCCAACAGTTGCCAATTGCGACTCGTGTGATTGCAGCCCTCGCTTCGCTCGGGCGGCAAACTTCACACTCGTCGCAATCGCCAACTTTCGTCCCTAGCAACGCAACATACTATAGGATTATATATCATCATACAATTAAAGATGAAAAGAAAACGGTCCTAACTATCATAATGAAATAAGGAATGAAGGTGGAAACGATAACGATTTTACACCATTTGATGAAAGTACATAACGTTGTCAACTATACCTCCAGCCACTCCGGCCCCAGCTGCCGCAGCCGCTGCCCCGGCTGCCGCTACCCCTGCCCCATCTGCCGCTGCCCCTACCCCGGCTGCCGCTGCCCCTACAGGCACTGCGTTCTCTATAAATGAAGGCATACAACCATATTGATGAACTATATTTACCTCAACATCGAGCGAGCTTTAGATGGTTCGACTAATAATAGTATATTACTCACCTAGGGAGGGAAAGTAGGCTTACCCAAACTGCGTGTGAGATTGACACCGGAGCCGAAGGCGAGGGTGGTAAGAACGTAGTTTGGGATGGCCTTTTTCACTCCCGTGTGAGGTATACTTTTTTTCACCACCCCCTGCATCGGAAAGCACGACTTCCCGCTCACGCGAGGGGCCGAAAATCGTACTTTCCGTGCAGGTGTGGTGAAAAATACATAATGAAAATATGAAATTCGTTGTTCAATTTGTAGAAATCTCAAATGGTAACTAGTTAGTTCGAATATAAGTTGTCATCATTTATGCATACTTTCTTCTGTCAGACATTGATGTATACATGCGTGGGGGACTCTATCGAACCTTCCACTTTGAGTATGTAATTAATTAATTATTCAAGTCGAATTATTGAGAAGGGTATGGGAGTATATGAGAATTTATTCTGTACCAGCCACAACTGGCTGATTTGGGGGGATCTCCGCCGCCGGTCCAAGAGGATCGACCTCTATGATCCCCTGATATGGTGGATTTATCAATCAGAACACGAAATTTTATCACAGTGACATGACAGATTTGTATATAGGGTGAGAGTGAATGTTGCGTAGCCGTTTCGACAGATGATTCTGCGGATCGAGATCGGCGAAGATTCCTCCGCAGAATTTATTAAAACCTTGGTCGAAACTAGGGTCAAATTTTTTATCTGCTCGAAAAATTTTACTCATCAAGAGGAACCAAAGAGGGAAAAAAAAATGTGAAAAAGGGAAAAAAGAATAATGATGTTGAGAAAAATGTAGAAAATGGGATTGATCTGCGAACTATGAACCCTTTTAGACCTTTGTTGACCTTTATGGGTAGGATGTTTTCAAACGAGTAAAATTTTGAACTGTAATTTACGGGACCACGTTTGGGGGTGATTCTTCGCCAAACGCGAAGAATCACCTGGCAAAGCGGCAGCACAGAAGACAGTCGCAATAGCTCTGTTCTTCTTAGCTACACTTTTTACACTTTCACTAGATTTTACACTTTTCACTAGAAATCCACACCTCCTATTAGGCGAGCGTAAAAAGTGTAGGAAAAGTGTAGAAAGTGTAGCTAAGAAGAACACAGCTAATCTGCATAGCACAATTCTTCAAACTTACGATGGGGATTGACCGGATTCATCTCTCGTATATATCCACTCGGCACTCTGATTTCAAAGTCGGTAAATTGTTCAACGAATATAAAAAATACATGCATGAAATTTATCGAATTCTAGCAGAATAATTAATAATATTCTGTGCTAATAATATAAACTTACGATATCTGTAGGCGACGAGATGATGCACGTCTGGTTGCGTCTGGTTAATGGCTGCAATGACGATGCAATTCCCGGGGATTCCTAGCAGCCAAAACCATAGACAAACTAGAAGATTGAAAGATAGGAGCTCTACCAAGACGCACTGAGTACAGTTTTCATAGTAGTACAGTCGCTCATTGGTTGGAAGCTAGGGAATATGAGTTCAGTGCGTCCTGGTAGAGCTCCTATCTTTCAATACTCTAGTTTGTCTATGGTTTTGGCTACGTTGGGAATCCCTGGAAATCGTTCGTCATTGCAACCATGTCCGACGATATGGAAACACGTGACGATGGTGCATCGTCGCCAGATACCGTAAGTTTATATTATTAGCACAGGATTATTAATTCTGGTAGAATTCGATAAATCTCATACATGTATTTTATCTTCGTTGAACAGATAATCGATTTCGATTTAAATATCAACGATGACGATTTTGATTTTCCGGTCGTGGATCGGAGAGCCGCCGGAATGCATCTGGGCGATTTGACCCCGATGACTCCCGTCCGTAAGTGTGAAAAATTGTCCTATGCAGGTTGTGACTGACTTGTGTGCTGCCACTTTGCCTAGTGATTCTTCGCGTTTGGCGAAAATCACCCCCAAACGTGGTCCCGTAAATTACAGTTCAAAATCTTCCTCGTTTGAAAACATCCTACTCATAAGGGTCAACAAAAGTCTAAAAGGGTCCAGAGTTCGCAAATCAATCTTATTTTCTCTATTTTTTTCAACTTCATTATTTCTTTTCATGCTAATGGGTTAATTTTCGACTCGTGGTCACTTTTTGACTTTTTTTTTCCCCTCTTTGGTCCCTCTTGCTGAGTGAAATTTTTTGAGGAGATATAAAATTTGACCCTAGTTTCGAACAAGGTTCTAATAAATTCTGCGGAGGAATCTTCGCCGATCTCGATCCGCAGGATCATCTGTCGAAACGGCTACGCAACATTCACTCTCACCCTATACACAAATCTGTCATGTCACTGTGAGATAAAATTTCGTGTTCTGATTGATAGATCCACCATATCAGGGGATCATAGAGGTCCATCCTCTTGGACCGGCGGCGGAGATCCCCCCAAATCAGCCAGTTGTGGCTGGTACAGACTACAGAATAAATCTCATATACTCCCATACCCTTCTTAATACTTCGACTTGAATCATTAATTAATTATATACTGTAACGAATCAGGCAACCCATGCCTGACCGTTAGCATTCAAACATCAGCCGTTGCGAACATCGAGAACAGTCTAGAACGATCGACAGCAGCGACGAGCTGAGTGACGTCACGACCAATATAAAAGTCGAGGCGCCGCTCAACTCACCAGCTATTCTAGGGTAGATACCAGATAGACTCACAGTGACTTGTTGGTCATCACGAGCATAGAGCTCTGATGAACCGTTAGAATCATCTATTCATTTCAATACAAATAATAAATTCAAGAATATTTCAGAAATCCAATTATTTCAAATAAAGACATAAAACTATAGAAAATCAGAGTAAATCACAGCATACAAAAAATTATAAAGAAAATATCAGAACAACTGTATTTTGCTAGAATATTCAAATCTCAGTCAAAATAGCTACTTGTCAAAATTGTATCACGATATCATTGTTTAACGTAGAAATAACGTAAGTAAAGATAAGCAACGTGTAAATATAAAATAGGGTTGCAACCGTAGGTTTAGTTAATTAAATAAATAGATTTTGAACGTTACAAAAAAGCAATTTAATCAGATGTCAAACCCCTTCCTCCGCCATTTCCAGGTTATAGTTTAAATCTAACAGAAAGCTAGATACAGCCTTGGTGGATCTCCGATCTACCCAGGTCTGGCACAGCTATTATTTGGGAATAAATTAACTTCATTAAATTAACATTTAACAGTTAAGAGGGTAGAGTGCAGCCTTAGTGCGTTATCGTACTCAGGTCTGTGGGGAGGCGGCTTCAGCTACACGGTAGTTCAAGTCCGTAATAGGCACGGCTAATAATTAATAGTAGAAGTCTCAAACAAAAATAAAAATCGAGTAAAGAAAACACAATAACCAACCGGTTCGCGTCACCTTCGGTGTCGCTCACTATCCGTAAAGTTACATTTGGCGCCCAACGTGGGGCTTCTCTATTCAAATTTTAGCTAGAAAAATTGCTTGAAATATCTAGAGTCATTTATTTATTAACTTAACTTCGTTGCATCAAATTAGAATCAAAAAATATTGCTAGTAGAGTCAATTGTGGATTATGTCAAAGTCCGGTGTCACAACCAGGCAAATGGCGGACAAGGGATCTGGCATCAGTTCGGCTACAGAGCTAGGTTTAGGAGATAGGAATCAGGGTCGTCAAAATAAAGATAAAGACGCAGCAATTTTAGATAAAACGTTTATTGAAATAGAAAAAGAAAAAGATACAGAGCGTCGAAGGCCGGTGGTCGTCGAGCAGTCCTCGGTGATAGAAGCACTGGAAAAAATTCATAAAAAGATAGATGAGAAATATGCTAAATTAGAAAGAACAATCGTCGAAACAAAAGCAGTAAATACAGATAACATATTATCATGCGAAGATAATTTCAGAAAAAGGCTCGAAGAGCAATCATTAAAATATAAAAAACAATTAGAGATATTAGATAAAAAATTAGAAGCTACAAGCGAAAAGTACGAAGAGAAATTAATAGAGTGTCAAAAAGAATACCATGAAGAGCATGGAAGCATAAGAGAAGAGTTTGGCGAAAGTCTGAATTGTTTGGATAGTAAGATCGAGAGAAATCAAAAATTAAATTTGGAAAGAATCATAGATATCGAGAAAAAACATGATAATTTCAAAATAAGCGTGAACGCGGAAATTAGAAAAGTAAAATCGACAAATCCAAATCAAAGTTGTGAATACAATAACTTAATTTCCAAGCACATCAGACTACCGCAATTCTCTGGAAAAGGTTGGGAAAGACCAGCGAATTATATAAAAGAAATAGAAGAATACTTTACCTTTATAGACGCCAGACACGATGATATTTGCTTAAAACTATTAGGGCAAAGTCTCACGTTAGATGCAAAGGATTGGTGGATCGCGCGTCGCGACGTAATTCATTCCTGGGGAGAGTTTAAAAAACGATTTTTGAACAGATTTTGGGGCGTAGAGACACAACGGGAATTACGAAGAGATATCGAGTTTGGATATTATATTCCGGACGCGAGGGTGACGTGGTCTGAGTATGCCAATCGAAAATTCGCATCAGCTGTCGGATTAAATCCAGCCATGTCAGAACAAGAGATCGTTCGAAATCTTACACGGCACTTTGACGAGCCGGTTGTTGAAGCTGCTAAATGCCGCAGTATTTGCGACATCGACGCACTGTTTGAGTTTTTGGACGAAATGCAATTCGGGGGTAGATCGAACGCGCCTAGACAAAAACCGACGTACACGAACAAACAGTACCCAACCGTCAACCGTTCAACTGAAAACCGAGACAAACAGGTGTCATGGCGTAACGACATGACAAGCCAAAGCTTCAAACCTGCTAACGATAATCATGAAACGCGTCAAAAACATGGACAAGGCGAGCATGTCAACAATAGGTCGAATTGGACAACTAGTCATATAAAGGCGACCGTTGTAAACACCGAAGATAACCCGTCGGTAATAGAATCAAATATCGTAAATACGGAAAACTAGGAGGCGCTGTGCTGGAAGAGGAATTGATACCGACACCAGTACAGCGTATCTTAAATATTTCGGCGGTAAATCCGGATAAAGAAAGTTCACAAAATAATTCATTTGAAAATCCGTTTAATTATCTGGTAAAGGAGGATACAGGCGATAGTCAAGCATCCGTGCAATGTCCGGAGGTTCTCCTGCGCGTCGAAGATGTCGAAGTCAAGACTCTGATCGACACGGGTAGCCACATAACGTGCGTGTCGGGTGGCTGGTACAATCGGCATAAAGCATTTTTTTTTGAGCTGCGCAAAATTACCGGTAGTTAACTTTCAAGTACTGGGAGTGTTAGGGGGCAAACCTACACGGATAAAAGAACAATTTTTAGCCAAAGTTGTAATAGGATCGTCATCCGATGAGGTGTGTTTTCTCGTCGTACATGGGCTAAAGCAAGACATGATCATTGGAATCGATACTTTACATAGATGGAAGGCTGATTTAGATTTAAAACTAAATAAACTCCAAATTCGAGTAAAAAATAAAACAGATCAAATTGAGATTCATCAAACGACCGGCGTTAACGACGACAAAATAGAAAAGGAGATTATCTCAAGCCTTGAGTCGGTTAATAGTCATCAGACTGGACATAATCCTGGATTAACCGATGATGAGATTACCAGCAAATTGTCGGAGTGTCAGGTACTTAAAGCTTGTGAGGTTAACGATTTTTCAACTTTATTAAAAAAGTATCGCGACATTTTCTTAAAAATACCCGGTAGAGTCACAATTTATGAACACAGATTAAAAATTTATGAGGATCGACCTTTCGTTAGACGGTCGTATCCGGTGCCAATTATGCACAGAGATAAAGTCAGAGCAGAAATTGATAAAATGTTAAATCTTGGTATCATTGAGCGCTCATGCAGCGAGTATATCAACCCCATAGTGGTGGTAGCTAAAAAATCAGGCGACATTAGATTAGTGTTAGACGCACGTTACATCAACAAGCTGATAGTACCTGATCACGACTGTGCGCAGTCTACTGAGGTGCTATTTCAGAAGTGCGGCAACGCTTCATTTATGTCCAGTCTTGATCTAACCGCCAGTTTTTGGCAAGTACCATTGCATAAAGATTCCAGAAAATACACAGCGTTCATGTACGAGGGAAAGACATACCAATTCGCGGTGACACCCTACGGATTAAATACTAGTTTGGCAAGTCTAATCCGCACGCTCGACTTAGTTTTAAGAGAAACAGAAAAATTCACAATCAATTTCGTTGATGATATCTTGTGTCTATCTGATTCGTTCCAGTCTCATTTAGCACACCTGGAGTCACTATTCGCGGTATTTAGGAAGCATCACATGACTATAAATTTCAACAAATCAAGATTCTTCCGAGATCAAATTGATTTCTTAGGTCATCGGATTACCAAGAATGGAATCTTACTGCAGCCAGAGAAAATAGAGGCTATAACTAACTTTCCTGAGCCGAAAAACGTTAAACAACTAAAAGGATTTTTGGGTTTGACCAATTATTATAGTAAATTCACGAGATATTATTCGGATATAACCGCACCATTACTGAAACTTGTGCGAAAGGATGCTAAATGGGAGTGGAACGAAGAAATGATAGCACATTTCAATCGAGTAAAACAGACTTTTTGTAAGGAGATGATCATTCATCATCCAGTTCCAGAAAAAAGATATTATTTGCAATGCGATGCTAGTAATTTTGCTATTGGTGCCGTATTGTACCAGCTAAACTACGCAAACGAGGAACTAATTGTAGGCTTTGCGAGTCGCACGCTAAAAGGAGCGGAATTAAATTATTTTACGTCTGAGAAAGAGCTTCTGGCGATCGTCTTTGCGTTGGAGAAGTTCCGGACATTCATAATCGGAGCGCAGTTAACTATCAGAACGGATCATCGCGCACTGACATTCTTGTCGACCTGCAAGTTAGTAAGTTCGCGTTTGGCGCGCTGGATACTGTTTATTCAGACATACGATTTCGAAATCGAGTACGTGAAGGGGAAGGATAATCTTGTAGCGGACACCCTAAGCCGATATCCACCTGAAAAAGAAAAGTCACAAATTACTAAATTACAAGTAGTTGCACCATTAGCAAAAGAAATAACACAAAATTTAAACGATAACTTGAGAAACTTCGGAATGCTTCAAGCAAACGATCCGAGTATAAGAGATCTCGTAGAAAAGGATCTAACGAGAACTAAAAAAAGATTAAAGTTAGAACAAGGTATTTGGTACCATGTTGAACCAGGGGGCAATAAAAGAGCTTATCTCCCAGAAGGATTATTAAAGGGATTAATTATCGAGACACACGAAGCATACGGACATGTGGGGTCAGGGAAATGCTATAAAATGCTTAAAGAGAATTTTTACTACCCGAAATTTGCGCGTTGCATTCGAAAAACTCTAGCAAGTTGCGATCGATGTCAGCGATGTAAAGTACCGAATTTATACAGCTATGCGCGGATGCAGAACATAACACCCAGCAAAGTTGGAGAACTAGTTTCTATTGACTTCTTAGGCCAGTTACCCTCAAGCAAAGGAAACTATAAATGGTTGTTAGTTACCATAGACGCGTTCAGCAAATTCGTACGCTTATATCCACTAAAAACTGCCGACGCGCGCTCCACAATCCGGTGCATCTTCGATGAGTACATACCAGAGTTGGGTAAGCCGAACAAAATTCAGTCCGACCATGGGACACAGTTCACGTCAGCACAATGGTTAAATAAACTAGAGGAAGAAGGAATCACTCCTATATTTTCATCGATAAGACACCCACAAGGGAATATGGTCGAAAGAGTAAATCGAGAATTGGGAAGATTTTTCAGAACATTCCTTACCGACAAACATACCTCATGGATTAAATGGTTAAAAGTTATTGAAAGTTGCGTGAACGAAGTGCACCATGAGTCGACTGGATTTTGTCCGTGCGAAATTCAACTCGGCGAGCCACCCAGTAGATTCTGGAAACAATGGTTTAATATAGATCAAAACGATATTGCACAAGAATTAAAATTAAATTTAGTTAAGGAAAATATAATAAAGAATGGAAATAGCAGAGCCAACAGATTCAATTCGAACCATAAATTAACGGAATTCAAAGTAAACGATTTGGTATTGGTGCGAGCGCTTAACGTCTCGGATTCAAAAAACAAAATAATGGCCAAATTCCTAGCATTATATAAAGGTCCATACAGAATTTGTAACCGTGTTGGCGAAGCTACATTCATTTTAGAAAACATGAACACACGAAAAGAGCGTGGTAGATTCCACACAAACATGCTAAAGCGGTACGTATTACCCGACGTTTGAAATATAAACGAACGTTAGCAACTAAGGGCACTGACTGTCATCGTTTGGAACGGTTGTGTTTGAATTGCTGACATACCAAGGACAGATGATACGAAGAAGATGGTATAAAAGCTCGAGGTCGCTTATGAGTCATCACAGTCGTTCACCATGTCAAATTACGGATACATCAGCGTCCAAGACAAAGGAGTGCAAGCCGTTGGAGATGACATCCAGATCACTGAAAATGATAAAGTTTTATTAAGTTCGGGAAGATTCAAATCAGGAACGGGACGATACGTCATCGGTAGGGGATACCAGACTGCAGCTTACCTGATGGATCCTACGAGGTTGCAGCGTCGACGCAGGGTAGCGCATCCTGAAGTAACGGATACCGCCGAGCTTGAAAATGCACTTACCGCTCCGCCGACGATCAGCAAGACACCAAGTCCGAGCGCAACTGCAGCAGGCGCAGAACCATCGGTCACTGCAGATATAAATAACAACCTGATATTGAAAATCTGCATACCACGAATAAAAATCCCATTCATCGAGGAGAAGAAAATAACCGAGAGAAAGGGCGAGCAAAACGGTGAGGTACACCAAAAGCCAAACATACCTTCCATAACGAAGATCCAAAAAGTATCAAGCAGCGATCCACGGCTGAAGAATTTCAAAATACCACGGTTGAGCCAGACATCGACGGAGACTGCAACAACATCCACCAGCACAAGCCAACTGGCGAACGCAGAAAGCAGTAGCCGCGATAAAACCACCGGCTGCAAGCGACCGCGGGTTGCAGATTTCGATCGCCGCAAGGACCGGAAGCCGGAGGATCTTATTAAAATGTTACGTATCTTCGGTACTCTCGATCTATCGGATGAAGAAAACGATCAGCTGACAGCAACCAACAAACGGCGTCGAACAGCTGTCATTGAACGCAGAAAACCAGCGATCAGGCGTACCATAGTATCCGATAGACCGAGGGTAAACGAAATCATTGAGATTCCGACTTTAATCGATCCGACGGATCCGTTAGGACTAAAGAGGGGATAGACGGACGACCATCACCATCATCAAATTCATAAAAGACCCGGCATCAAGAAAAACATCGATCATCATTCCTTCGTACCATCAAAGATCATCCGAACACCTGATGATCGAAGGGGGCCAATGTAACGAATCAGGCAACCCATGCCTGACCGTTAGCATTCAAACATCAGCCGTTGCGAACATCGAGAACAGTCTAGAACGATCGACAGCAGCGACGAGCTGAGTGACGTCACGACCAATATAAAAGTCGAGGCGCCGCTCAACTCACCAGCTATTCTAGGGTAGATACCAGATAGACTCACAGTGACTTGTTGGTCATCACGAGCATAGAGCTCTGATGAACCGTTAGAATCATCTATTCATTTCAATACAAATAATAAATTCAAGAATATTTCAGAAATCCAATTATTTCAAATAAAGACATAAAACTATAGAAAATCAGAGTAAATCACAGCATACAAAAAATTATAAAGAAAATATCAGAACAACTGTATTTTGCTAGAATATTCAAATCTCAGTCAAAATAGCTACTTGTCAAAATCGTATCACGATATCATTGTTTAACGTAGAAATAACGTAAGTAAAGATAAGCAACGTGTAAATATAAAATAGGGTTGCAACCGTAGGTTTAGTTAATTAAATAAATAGATTTTGAACGTTACAAAAAAGCAATTTAATCAGATGTCAAACCCCTTCCTCCGCCATTTCCAGGTTATAGTTTAAATCTAACAGAAAGCTAGATACAGCCTTGGTGGATCTCCGATCTACCCAGGTCTGGCACAGCTATTATTTGGGAATAAATTAACTTCATTAAATTAACATTTAACAGTTAAGAGGGTAGAGTGCAGCCTTAGTGCGTTATCGTACTCAGGTCTGTGGGGAGGCGGCTTCAGCTACACGGTAGTTCAAGTCCGTAATAGGCACGGCTAATAATTAATAGTAGAAGTCTCAAACAAAAATAAAAATCGAGTAAAGAAAACACAATAACCAACCGGTTCGCGTCACCTTCGGTGTCGCTCACTATCCGTAAAGTTACAATACCCAAAGTGGAAGGTTCGATAGAGTCCCTCACGCATGTGTACTTCAATGTCTGACAGAAGAAAGTATGCACAAATGATGACAACTTATATTCGAACTAACTAGTTACCATTTGAGATTTCTACAAATTGAACAACGAATTTCATATTTTCATTATGTATTTTTATGAGTGGAACCATCCAACGCTTTAAATTACAACCAATTGGAAAGCTTGCCCGCTATTGAGGTATATACAGTTCATCAACATGGTTGTATGCTTTTATTTATAGAGAACGTAGTGGCGCAGGAAGCCGAGGCAGCGGCAGCGGAGGCAGCCTTTGCAGCCTAGAAGGCGGAGGCAGCCAGGGCGGCGGAGGCAGCGGAGGCGGCGGAGGTAGCTGGGGCCGCTGGAGCGGCGGAGGCAGCTGGGGCCGCCGGAGCGGCGGAAGCAGTTGGGGCCGCCGGAGCGCCTGGAGGTATAGTTGACAACGTTATGTATTTTCATTAAATGGTGTAAAATCGTTATCGTTTCCACCTTTATTCCTGATTTCATTATGACAGTTACGACCGTTTTGTTTCCATGTTTAATTGTATGATGATATATAATCCCAAATTATTTTACCAAAGCACTTTTATATCCATTTTATCAATTTGACAATTATTGTTACATCACTAAATTTTCTGATATCATTGAGTCATGTAAGTTGACTTGAGGTATGCGAGCAACTGCTACAAGTCAGTTATCATCGTCTCTGCTGATGTAGACCGTACAAATTTTAATAATCGAAGAAATATCGTAATTTTTATAATGAAGTCCACTTGAACTAGTATAACGATCATTGTTCTGAACTATGATGCATTCAGGCTAAAATTGAGCTCCGGTAGTTGCTTCACCTGATTTTGCTACAAAGCTCTTCATAATAATGATGTAATTTTCAATGTTTCAGAAGAAAATGTTGCCCGGCGACAGCAACGTGCCGGGCAACAATGGCGTGCACGGCGCCAACGGCGCCGAAATCTCATTGAATTTCTTTACGACATGGCGAACCCTTACCGTGGTGGCGGTAAGGGTAAGCAGAAAAAGGAAGATAAGGACCGGCGTTAAATAGTATCTTACCTTACCTTACCCTTACCGCTATCACGGTAGGGTGTTCTTTCTCAAAATAAAAGCACCTGTACTTCAGATCGTCATTTTTATTTTCAATGTTTCCCACATTGTTTTCATTTTATTTATCGAATATCACAAGACTTGTTACAATCTCGCTCAGTAATAAACGTCACTCCAGTAACTGTGAAAAATAAATTGAAAGAATTGAGTAGAATAGATTAGTAGTTCGTTCGGTTCTGGGATAGGATTCTGTTGTCGAGTTAGTCAGAAATACATAAGAATTACAGAGTCCGTCTAAGGAACTCGAGATATATGAGTGATATCGGTGCCTTTTCCTCATAGTTTCTGTTCATTATTTATATGTTTTACTTATATCTACAGTCCGATCTCTCAATAAACCCTCTCTCTATAAACCCGCTGGCCCAGTTTCTCGCTCGCAGCGTTCCCCCCACTCCGCCTATCAAGACTGTGAGAATATGAGTAAATTTATATACATGAGTATGAGTAGAGATGGTGGGGATAGAGTTGGTCACGCGACAGCTTACCTGTGCGCGCGCACATCCTCACCTTATACGTACATAGTAGTATAGTCCTCGTCGGGCAAAACGTAATGATGTAATCTATCCTAATCGTAGTATATACATATAATAAATATATTGGTATATATATAATAACCATGATCTACTAATTATTTATGCACCCGCTCCCATAAATATTAACATGGTAGCAGAGCGTGGTTTGTTCAAAAAAAAAGAAGTAATTCGGTAAGTGTTCGAAAATTTTTCTTCGGCTACACGTGCTGCTCATTAGAGAGACGTTGAGCTAATTAATCGAAAAACACCGACAAATGGTTAAAAGTGAAAAGTTTGATAATTATAAAAGCGACCTTTCAACGTGTTACGTATTCCACCCTATTCCATACTCCTCTATACTCTCACTCTCAATACCAAGACACAACATCCTGCATGCATCCAGTCTCACCACCTCTAATCAGAGGAAGTATCACCCTTACATTCCAAGAAGTTCATCCCTACCTATGCACCCATAAAACTGCACCTGCATGAACGCGCCCATGCCCGGGACAATGGAAAAGATGATCTCATTATTCAGCTCATCAGTAGCGATTATTAATATTGCACTTGCAACAACTCACTTACTCCTAAATCGTTAACCAAAGCAGTCGTTCTTAAACTTGTATCCGAAACGACAAAGAGAATACTCATTCTTAAGGGGGTATGTACACCTTTGGAGGAGTAGAAATTGCCAAAAAGAAATTAATTTTTTTCTGTGACTTAAGGACTCTGACCAAATCCAGAAAAATCATGATGTTTGAGGAGGGTTTGACCCTCATTACGCATATTTTACTTCATGTATTACTTTCAGTCTGATAGTGGCTACGCTAAAGATAAAAAAATACAAAGTGACTCGATTGTCGTAAAGAATCAGGACCACCGTTGGATCAATCTTGAAATGTTTGGTCCTCAATTGTTCATAGGAGATGCCTCTATGGTATGAACGTAGGGATTTTTGATATTACAAAAATTACGTGAGTAATTCAATTTTTTCGATTTTTTTTTTTTTCATTTTTCAAATTCTTTCCACTTTTTTGCCAGTATCTCAATCAAAAATGAGTTTATCAAAAAATCCTGCGTTCATACCATAAAAGCGTCTCCTACGAACAATTGAGGACCAAGCATTCCAAGATCGATCCAACGATACTCCTGATTCTTTACGACAACCGGTCAAAATATTCATTCTTCAGAAATCAACTTTTAAACTTTTTTTTTTTTTTTTTTTTTTTATTCTCTACTTCTCCCAGAGAAGAAAATGTGGCTGCAGAAAAGTTCTAAGATTTTGCTAATGATTAATATGCATATGCTGGATCCGCAGCTGCTCTCGTATCGATGTGTTATGAGTCGAGTCTAGACACATGTGCCAGGCGGAGGTTGGTAGTGAGTTTTGACCTGTTCTGTCCAACAACAGTGTCCGGTAGGTGTCCAGTAAGACTGCTAGAAAAAGAATAAATTGCTTCAGGGAAAATCTGACAAAAATTTTTAAAAACATAAAAATTCTTCATAATTCTTGATCTTCAATATTTTGAGATTCAGAAGATGCTAGGTATTGACAATTTTTGTCAATACTCCGAAAATTCTCTCATCTTTCATCAATCATACCTTTTTTCTTATAATATTTATCAAACTTTCGCAATTAATATATGATAGAAATACTCATCTTCTTAGTAGTAATGTGTAGTCTCCTGGCATCGATTTCAACTGCACTTTTCGATGGATCATCTTCTTTCGATTCCGAAGTCTCATCTCAGACATATATACACTGTGTTTGTTCAATATCAAAAATTACTATTGGCTTGAATTCGTAATAAAAGCACGACATTTGACAAACAAGTGGACACCTAACCTCGAAAAAATATAGATCGCAGCCATGTGTTCTGTCAATGATCACAATTCAAAAGAATATTGAAAATGAAATATGTAGAAAAATCATAATTACAAAGAATTAAAAAATCACAGAATAAAATTCAAAAGCAAAATATATGAAAACGTCAAAAAAAGCGAGACAGTGGTGTTGGCGGTACTGTAGATAGTGAACAGTGTAGAATATTTACGAGACCAATAAGAGCGTCCGCGCGCCGCGCGGCGGGCTTTTTCGCAACTCGGGACTGTCATGGCTATAACTTTTTAAATCCTCTAGATTTTCTGACGCCAATTTATTTGCAGGTAAAGTAGGTCAATAGCATTCCAAAAAAAATATAAAAACAAAAACGATTTTTTGAAAATTCAAAGGTGTACATACCCCCTTAATTAACTCTCGAAATCATAAACTCAAATCACTCATCGCTTTTATTTAATAACGTGTAAAAATCATATCGATGGTTCTACCATCCGTGTAATCATTATACCAATAAACAATTATTTAGTTATACTCATATATATATTCACATCAATCACCTACCATCCAAAATCCGGTTACCTTAAGGTGTAAAACGAGGAACGAACTCGACGACAGCTCTATCCACGTATACACTAAAAGTGGGAGCTCTATCCTTATTCATAACAATACTGGCAGCGTAATTCATAACAATGGTGGCAGCGGAACTACCTCGTTTACCGGAAAATAAAGTGACAAAATAAGTGAATTCTACGAAGTGATATATACGTGATACGAGTGATTACCTATTTCCAAACACACGATTTCTAGTGTAACATCTTCCATACTTCAAATCATTGTGACAAGATATACTAAATCTACTAAATCTACAAAATCAACAAGATCTACAAAATCTACCAAATCTACCAAATCTACTATATCTACCAAATCAATAAAATCTACGAAATCACGAAATCTACTAAATCTACTAAATCTACCAAATCAACAAAATCCACTAAATCACAAAATCTACTAAATCACTAATTCTACAAAATCTACCAAATCCACAAAATCTACGAAATCTACTAAATCACTAAATCAACAAAATCTACCAAATCTACAAAATATCAAGTGCATATATATAATATACGTAGATATCAAAGTGAGAACGTAATACTGTGTTCTTTAACTACTTCTACAAAATCGAAGCAAATAACTCAGCAATAAAATCAAAGTTGCTAAAAGAAAAGAAGTTCGACATCATCCTCAAAGGCACCTAGCCCCACAAAGATTCATCTGAATCCAACGATTAGCAATCTCGCTACAACGAAGTGCAGATTCCTGAGCCGTGACATCTATATACTCTCATCGACGACTTCTCGACATCCGACGCAGTCCAACACAACAGCTTCATCTCCAATATCAACTCAGATCCGTATTAAAATGAAAATTTTCTTAATCCTGATCATCAGCTTGTAAGTTATCTTTAATTATAATAAGTACACACATATCTCAAACGAAATAATCCAATTCACAAATCGCAAAATGCCTGACGAAAATGCAGAAACCTCATACTGGTCACTTAAAGACTTATTAGATACAATCCCCTATTTTAATGGGAGAAACTTGAATATTAATAACTTCATAAGAAGCTGTGAAAATGCCAAAACTCTTGTCAAACCAACTCATCGCCCTATTTTGACGCGAATGATCAGAACTAAAATCTATGGAACAGCTGAATCATATTTAGGAAGTAAAGAATATGACACTATTGACGAAATCATAACAGTTTTAAAACGAGCTTTCTTACCAAAAAAATCAATTTTCGAATGGCAGACAGAGTTGAATAATGTCAAACAAAAAAGCGACCAACGTGTTTTAGATTATAGCGCAAGAGTCGAAGATATATTACACAACACAAAACAGGTAATTAATAATTCAGGCACAAGTGATGCTGCTGGCATGATTACAGCAGTTGAAACTAATGTACTCAAGTGCTTTGTTAGAGGCTTGATCCCAGAAATTGAAATTCGAGTAGCTGGTGCAAATCCAACCACTTTAGCAAAAGCTATCGAACTAGCTCTAACAGAAGAGCAAGAACTTTCAAATCTGCTCTTAATACAGACAATAACCGACCACGACAATCTTATCAACAAAACCCTTCAATTTCTTGTAATTATTGTAAACGACAAGGACATGTAATAGATGTAGTATAAAATATAGGATCTTGCGAGGGTATAAATGAATGGGGTTTGTCATCAAGTATTGAACAGATAAAAATGACTATTTATTGAATATTTGTTAATATAAATCTATTCCACAATAACAAGTGTTAATTAAGAGTCTCGTCTCGTATAATGTCCGTCTGGAGCGTCTTTAGTTATATCGTCGTTCGCCTTTTGTATTCGGTCGTCGTTCCGATACTTCTCGTCTTACGTCTTTCGTCTTTAACCGTCGTTCTTAAACTGCCCTTCTTACGAATATGCAACCCCCAACTGCAGCCCTTGCATCCTCCTTCAGTCATATATCATTCACACTTCTCTCTCACACTCTCTGTCCATGGTGCGTGGGCCACACGTGCTTCCATGAGTTTCGGGGTTGCTTCGCAGGTCGTGTCTGGTCACTGTCAGCTTATATTAGTCATGG
The DNA here is from genome assembly GCA_943736025.1 of Tenthredo mesomela. NCBI lineage: Eukaryota > Metazoa > Arthropoda > Insecta > Hymenoptera > Tenthredinidae > Tenthredo > Tenthredo mesomela. The sequence goes on from OX031015.1 coordinate 21,648,247, forward strand.
TAAATCTAAAACCTTAAGTGCTACAGTCTTTCTCTTAAAAGTAAACTTACGTCTAGCCTAAACTATTCCCGATACTACATAGATAACTGCAGACAGCGCGCTCGCGATGACCAATCACAACCTCCAAACAGACGCCCTCCTAATCAACCAAACTCACAATACCCTCCTAGATTTTGTAATCATTGTAATCGACAGGGACACACAGTAGAAAATTGCAGACAACGAACTCACAATAACCAACAACAACAATCCCAAAACCAATCACAACAATCCCAAAACCAACCCCAACAATCCCAAAACCAACCCCAACAATCAAACCAACAACCCAACCAACAACAACAGTCTAACCAACAAAATACACAATATTCTTCTATATCCTGTAATTATTGCAAACGCCAAGGACACACGATAGATAACTGCCGAAAACGCGCTTACAATAACGCACAGAGACAACAGAATCAGAGTCCTTTAAACTCGAACTCAGCCCGCCGGGAGAACGTGCCGACGGACCCAACACAAACTCAGCCGCGTTCAACAACACAATAAATCACGTCCTCGAAACAGAATCAGAAGCAATACACGGACTATTGCCAGTTGTCGAAATTGATACAAAAGAATTGAAAACGAAATCTAAATTTATAATAGACACCGGTGCGGACTTGAATATTATTAAAATCAATTCCCTAAAAGAAGAAACCGAATGTGACAGAACTAAAATGCGGAAAATGACAGGAATAACAGACGGATTTACTAATACTTTAGCGGAAACCAAATTGAAAATTAACAATAAAGAACACGAATTTCACGTCGTCCGCGAAGATTTCCCAATAGCTCAAGACGGTATTATCGGACAACCGTTGTTATATAAAGAAAAAGCTACTATTTCCTATAAAAATAATACATTAACTTTGACAGATACTGTAATTCCCTTCAAACTCCAAAAACACAAACCACAAATCGCAACTCTCATTACAATACCAGGTCGTACCGCTCAAGTAATTCCTCTTAAAATCTCAAATTCAGAAATTAACGAAGGCTATGTAGATACGATTAACTTAGGTCCCAATATTCACTGCGGTAAAGCATTAGTTACAAACAGTAACGGTCAAACATGTATACTCGCGATAAACTCAAACGAATCAGCTGTTGAAATAAGTGTGCCAACCGTAACCCTAGAACCGGTCAACGAATCTCTGAGTACACTCAATCCCAAAAGTTCCATAAACCAATCTGGTGCCGTACAAATTTCCAAAAATTAACGGTGATATACGAAAATCTTCAGACACAATCCTTCATTTCATACCACAAAAAATTCAAATATTACGAGGAATTTCAGTTGAATTACTAAAAGCTTTTAATCTAAACGAGTACGAGCTAATTGCTTACGCGAAAAATGATATAATCGGAGATATCATAAAAGACACAATTCCTAACAGCTCACAAGTTATATACCACTCAATTGAAATAATTTTTGATGAGAAAAATTAACGGACGATCCGGGAATCGAACCCAGGGTCTACGGACGCCTATCCGGGGACTTACACCCGAGACCACCTAGCTCGCCCACGGATCACCGCAATTTTTCTCATCTTCAAATTTTGTGCTCACATGTATGTGTTGTTATGATTCTTGGGTATGTAGCACTGTAGTAGTACGCAAGGCAAAGTCATATACACTATAGCACCTGTATGACGACTGTGTCACGAGCAGGCTGTGAGTTTATTGTATATAGCGGCCTTTTTGTACATTTTCAAAAAATCCGGGAATCGAACCCAGGATCTACGGACGCCTATCCGGGGACTTACACCCGAGACCACCTAGCTCGCCCACGGATCACCGCAATTTTTCTCATCTTCTATTCTTGTGCTCACATGTATGTGTTGTTATGATTCTTGGGTATGTAGCACTGTAGTAGTACGCAAGGCAAAGTCATATACACTATAGCACCTGTATGACGGCTGTGTCACGAGCAGGCTGTGAGTTTATTGTATATAGCGGCCTTTTTGAAAATGTACAAAAAGGCCGCTATATACAATAAACTCACAGCCTGCTCGTGACACAGCCGTCATACAGGTGCTATAGTGTATATGACTTTGCCTTGCGTACTACTACAGTGCTACATACCCAAGAATCATAACAACATATACCACTCAATTATCATGGAAACATATTCCAGTGATATAGACGATACGATCATTACTAAAACGTTAAATTCTCTAAAAAATCATCTAAAATCAAATAACACAAAATCAATCTCAATCCCTGACCTATCCGACGAACTAAGCAGACAGAAATAGGATAAAATCCTACAATCAATAACCTCAACTTTCAACAACTCCGATATCTCAATACAAATCTATGATACTAAATCTAATAATCAAACTCGAAACACAAAAACTAACCCACACGTACTGACACTAAACGACACGATCGAAACTAACAAACCTCATACATCCGTAGAAGATAATAATAATAATCGTTCTGAAAGATTAACAGTCCTTAAAAACTTAATGCATCTGGACCATCTTAATGACGAAGAAAAAGAATCTATACTCGCCCTCACAACAGAATTCAACCACCTATTTTTTCTACCAGGTGACACACTATCAAACACATCCTTAGCTAAACATTCAATCCTAACGACAGACGATAATCCAATCAACGTAAAACAATACCGATACCCTACTGTCCACAAAGACGAGATACAGAAACAAATTTCCGAATTATTAGACCAAAATATCATCAAACCATCATCTTTACCTTACAATTCCCCCGTTTGGGTTGTACCCAAAAAACCAGACGCAGAAGGCAACAAAAAATGGAGAATGGTCATAGATTTCAGAAAACTCAATGAAAAGACTATAGGTGACGCATACCCCCTACCAAACATAAACGATATACTCGACCAACTAGGAAACGCGAAATATTTCTCAACTTTTGACCTTGCCTCAGGTTTCCACCAAATTCCTATGGACCCAACTGACGCTCACAAAACAGCATTTTCAACCCCCCATGGCCATTACGAATTCAATAACATGCCATACGGACTGACGAACGCTCCTGCAACATTCCAAAGATTAATGGACCAAGTTTTATCCGGTTTAGAAGGAAACATAGCATTTGTATATTTAGACGACATCGTTATCTATGCACACTCTCTTGAAGAACATGAAAGTAAATTCAGAAAACTAGCTAATCGATTACAATCAGCAAATTTGAGCTTACAAGTCTCTAAATGCGAATTCCTAAGAAAAGAAGTTGCTTATTTAGGACACATTATTACAGAAAACGGTGTAAAACCAGACCCGAAGAAAATAACAGCAGTCAAAGCATACCCAGTTCCTAAAACAGCTAAACAGATTAAACAATTTCTTGGACTAATCGGTTATTACAGACGCTTCATCGAAAACTTTTCAAAAATATCGGGACCACTAACTACACTACTGAAAAAAGACGTCAAATTCCTTTGGACATCTGAACACCAAATGGCTTTCGAAACTTTACGAGACTCGATATGCACATCTCCTATACTACAATATCCTAAATTCGATCAACCATTCATACTAACAACTGACGCATCTAAATACGCGATAGGCGCACAGTGGTCCCAAATCCCAAAAAGCTGGCCAAAACTAGAAGATATTGTTAAATGTTAACGAAATTCGCTACTCGGGGGTTCCCAAGGCCGCTGATTACGAATTTGAGGTCAAATTTTCAAAAAACAAGATGGCGACTCAAAAACGAAGGATCACTTTCTTCAAAATTGAATCAATCTTAACGAAATTTGGTACTCGGGGGGTTTTCGAGGCTGCTGATTACGAATCTGATGTCAAATTTGAGCAAAAACAAAATGGCGGCCAAAAATGGCTGATAAATTCCTTCAAAATTGAATCAATCTCTACGAAATTTCATACTTGCGGATTTTCGAAGTCGCCGATTACGAATCTATCATTAAGAACGAAGGAATGTATTATTACATATACACTACCGGCCAAAAGTTTGAGTACACCAGTCGAAATTTCTTGCCGCACTAAAAATTAGATAGCGGACTCAAAATCAAAGATAATTAGATTTTCCAAGCGGTGTTTTAAAGAGGACAAATTTACCTTCATTTTGCTTTTTTGGAAAATTCTCTACGACTTCTTTTGGTTCCGGTACGTACTTTTGAACATAGCCGTTTTTCGTATATTTTTTAGCCGCCGCAAATTATCCCCACAGCTTGGGGAAAAATTTTTCCTCCATTTTTTCTATGGTAAACTTAGAAAGGATATAAAAACCTACATTTTAGTTTTTTATAAAGTTTCGTACGATCTTTTTTCGCCCGAGTATTGCATTTTCAGCTAAAAAATACATGTTTTAGAAAAAAAGGCGCAGTTCAATAACTATGGGGTTTCAGAGGAAATGTCAAAGGGGTAAAAAGTTGCATTGGTTTACACTGGAGTAGCTAGAATTTTTTCAGAATTTTTTTGTGGAAATTTTTTTAGAAATTTTTTTTTACAAAGTTGAAAGTTTTTTCTTTTTAATATTTTGTCTTAAATCCGATAATTCCGATATTTCTCAAGACACAACGACTCAACTGACGATGATTCTCCTAGTTCCAGCCGAAAAAAATTATAAAATAATATTTAAAAAAATTCTGAATAAATTGTTGAAATAATTTTGAAAAATTTTCTGAAAACATTGTAATTGATTGAAAATGAAAAAGTAAACCAATTTTCTTTCTCGATATACAGTTCTAGACGTCAAAATTCCCAAATAGAGCCCCCCGCTCATCAGAGTCCCGACCAAAAATTGTAAAAAAAAAGTTCCAAAAAAAATTTCACAAAAAAATTCTGAAAAAATTCTAGCTACTCCAGTGTAAACCAATGCAACTTTTTCCCCTTTTGACATTTCCTCTGAAACCCCATAGTTATTGAACTGCGCCTTTTTTTCTGAAACATGTATTTTTTAGCTGAAAAGGCAATACTCGGGCGAAAAAAGATCGTACGAAACTTTATAAAAAACTAAAATGTAGGTTTTTATATCCTTTCTAAGTTTACCATAGAAAAAATGGAGGAAAAATTTTTCCCCAAGCTGTGGGGATAATTTGCGGCGGCTAAAAAATATGCGAAAAACGGCTATGTTCAAAAGTACGTATCGGAACCAAAAGAAGTCGTAGAGAATTTTACAAAAAAGCAAAATGAAGGTAAATTTGTCCTCTTCAAAACGCCGCTTGGAAAATCCAATTATCTTCGTTTTTGAGTTTGCTATCCAACTTTTAGTACGGCAAGAAATTTCGACTGGTGTACTCAAACTTTTGGCCGGTAGTGTATGTGGGATATAGGAGTTTGGTAAAATATAGGAATAAATAATACAAATTCAAAGATAATGCTCATTTAATGAAAAATTAGAACAAATATTACATTATTTCAGCTTAGAAGGGGTACTCGCTGTCTGTGGAATCGCTATCGTCATCATATCGCTGGAGTCAGTTATTAAAACCACGTTTGTTTCGTTAGCAGTTGGCGAGTTCAACAACGCGACTGCTTCACGCGATAATGATTTACCTGACTTTACTGGCAGCTTACGCAAACTTGAAATGACAGGTTCAGACGAAATCAAAAGTCGTGAGAAAACATCCTTCATATTCTGTTTTCTACCACATTTTCGAGAGAAATCTTGTCTAAATGATTTTATATATTTATTACAAGATTCTTGGGCTTCTTCTGACATCTGTCCTATTGGCAGCATCGAAGATTCTATTATTCTTGGCCCGTGAATGAGAAGTTTGTGTACGGTAGTAGGCATGTAATACCAAGGATATAATAGCACAAATTTTCTGGCTGTAGCTAAAGCGTATTCTTCGAATTTAATAACATTTATTTCAAAACCGCACGATATTACTTGCAAGATTATGTGAAATCTTTTAATTAGATCTTCATCCAGTCCCGTTATGGATGCGGAAATACTGGAATTTTGAAAGAAACAACGAGCAGTATTACCGTCATTTGTGCTACCAAATCCTTGTTTCGGCTGATCAATCAAAAGTCCCAATTTCGGACGTAAACCTTTTTGTATGGTCTTTTTACGACCTTCGATGTCTTCTTTACGTGCTTGCCATTTTTTATTATTTATTATTATTTCAATGATTTCGTGGGCTTTGCTGGCATTGTCATTCGAATGGTTTACCAACAAATGAAATAATTTCTTCTGAGTAAAACCAGTCTCTTCACTGCTATTCTGAGAGCCTGAAAGAATGAATGTAATGGTGAGACAACAATACATAATTTGAAAGAATTAATAATTTCGTTATGAAAATGATAGTAGAATCCGATAGACTAAGAATAATATTGTAATCAACATTTTCCAGCAAACCAATCGAAAGAACCAATCGTTTGACGTCGCGTCGGTCGCACCCGCGCCGCGCGCTTGAAGTGAAGTCCTGCGTCTATTTATAAAAAAATTCACCAAAACGAAAATGGCAGTTTTAGGCAGCTAATTTTTGGGTATGTTGTACTCAAAAGTGTAAAGAATCACGTGAAACTCGACCGGTCGTAGAATTCCGTAGAATTATTAACTTTTACTCAATCTATACACAATTTTTTTTCGTCGCGGGAACCTAAATTCACAGAAGGTGTTTACATATGTGATTGCTCGGTGTGTCGTTGATATGAAAAGCTCTACTGATATAATAAATGTACTTACTTTCCGGTGGAAGTTCCATTTTGCAAAATCAAAATTGCTTAATTTCACTCACAGTTATTCAACTTTAAACACAGCGTAGTTTCCAGAGGCATAGTGCGTGATCGATAGTACCTTCTCGAGGGTTCCGTTACGAATGACACCCCATGGGCTGAATGCGACATTTTCCACTACCTGACCCTTGAAAGGGACGTGGAATATACCCCTCTACCTGACTCAGTACTTAGAATTCCTAAAATAGAAACTTCATATTTTGAGTTTTGGCCGGCTATTTGGGATTTGGGACCACTGTGAGGCGCCGTACTCAGCCAAGGCGAAATAGGAGAAGACTTACCGATAGCTTATACTTCACGAACACTGAACAAAGCAGAACTAAATTACTCTGTAATCGAAAAAGAATTACTAGCAATCGTATATTCAGTCCATCACTTCAGACCTTATCTATACGGACATAAATTCACACTCGTTACCGATCACAAACCTCTTGTCTGGGTAGCTAACGTCAAAGACCCAACCTCGCGATTACTCAGATGGAGATTCAAACACGAAGAATATGACTATAACGTTGTATACAAGAAAGGCCAAATTAACTGTAATGCGGACGCACTATCACGCAATCCACCAGTAGAAGCTGACGTACTATTACCAATAAATGCAAAACGTAACCAAAATTCTAGTTCAGACATCATATCAAAACCTGACGTAAAACAAAGAAAAGAAACTCATCAATTCCCAACCCGTGCACGACGAAGTACAGACGACTCACCAAACCCCGCTCCTATAAAGAAACATAAAGACAACATCGACTCAAATACCGAAAAAGACGAATCTAAACAAAGTCTTACGGATTGCTTACCAACAGGAAAAGAAGCAATACATTTTCAAAAAATACCTTCGACAAACTATTCACTAACTGACAGTTCTACAGACGATCCAATACCCACGAAAGGATTAGAAGAAGACATGGAAAATAACTCATTGACCGACATCGGAATGGACAGTTTTTCAGGTATCTCGACACGAGATTTATTCACAAATGACTCAACAGACAATTTTCCAATGCCAAAAAACCCAACTAACGTATCAAAACCTGCTAAACCAATAAAAATTGACTCATACACCGACACTTCTAACGATGACTTACCACTATCCAAAAGAATTGACCAAAAACGAAATGCTACATACACCGACATCTCCCCAGACAACCTACCCGTAAATAAAAAATCACGTAAATTCATAAACACTTCGGCACCAACTCCATTCGAAACAAATCAAGAACGAAACCAAGATCCAAACCCTATCGCAAATCAGCCTAGCGATAATCCAGATTCAAGTGGTATACGCAAAAATAAAACAGAGTATAACAAACGTAAAAGCGCGCAATCTCCAACACACGAATAAAAATACAAACTACGACCACGAAAGCGTAAACCTCCTTCACCACTACCTATTTCCTCGTCGTCCGACGATAACAACGTGCCTTACTATAAACAAAAACTCCCTACCTCCAGCGGATCAGGAATTCCAAGCTCTAGAACACCTTACTATAAACAAAAACTCCCTACCTCCAGCGGATCATGGACTTCGAATCCTAAAGACCCCGCTCACAAAGAAACACTTCCGACTTCCAGCGAACAACAGATTCCTAAACCTAATTCCAGAAAACTATACTCAGATGTTGTCAAAAGAAAACAAGTGACAATACCCGAAATCACCACTCCACCACAACACAATATACCTCCAATCACAAAATCAACCCATCATAAACCATCCTATAAACAATTCCGAGAACTCCTAAAAATATTACCAGACCCGACGAACGAACTTATAAAAGAAACTACTGAAGACCTATTCGTACAAGACGACAATATAGCACATTGCATTCCAGCCGACTGTTTAATCGGACAAGGCATAGCACAAGTAATGATTGAACGAAACATTATAAATTACGACGTGTTAAGGGGGGGGTAGGGTCTTGAAATTTCAAATTTTTTATTTTTTTTTTTATTTGCTCATATGAAAGTATAGACATTAAAGAATAGTGTGTAAAATTTTCAAAGCGATCGGAGCAAAATTATGAGAGTTGTGATGTTTACAGCGGAGCGCTCTGTTCAGTGCCGGCCTGAGCCGGCAGGTAAGCCGAGGAACATCTGGCAGCTGCTCCGCCTCTATTGTTTATGTTCCGAAACCTTTACCTTGTAACTGTATACAATTTGGCTCGTGTTATACATGTATATATACATCTATAATATATATATACTATGTGTAAGTATGCAACATAAAAAACTCGATTATTGATGTTCAAATCTCGAAATTCGAGCGCTGAACGCTTTGAAAACTTTAAACGCGTTTATCTCGAAACTACCTTTTTCAAAGTCCGTTGCCGCGATATCTCGAAATCTAATGAACCGATCCTTATGAAAATTTAACCCCATATTCTTGATCTACTTTTTCAGACATTGACATCGAGTTTTTTCAAAATTTACAATAAATATTGATTTTACAATAACAATTAGACCTTTTTTTTCGCCGAAAATCGCTGTTTTAACTTCAAAGTGCCTCCAAAAATTAAGAAAAAATCCTACAAAAAATTCCGTGCCGTCAATTTCAGGGGAAATTCATATAGTTTTCAAAATTTCCTGGTTTTTTGATTTCGGATGATCCAGTGAGGAGTTATCAGGGCAACGGAAAGCCAACTTTTTTTCGCGGCGTCTTCGGAAATCTGCTGCCAATCATTCATTTTTTAATATTTTGACTAAAAAAAAATACCACTTATTGATAACATGTTACTTTATCCGGAGCCGTTTATGAAAATAAATAATATTCAGCTATTCGCCGGAAAAAAAATTATAAAAAATGGTCATTTTTTCAGCCTACAGACCCTACCCCCCCCTTAAAATCAAAGAATCCCCAAGTAGGTGATATTATAGTAACACCATACGATAATAACAACGTATACAATCTAATCACCAAAACTGAATTCCACGGCAAACCAACGTACGAAACTATGTACCTAATTCTATGTAAACTCACTAGGAGTGTATCGGACCTCCGGGTCATGGATCTTGACCAAACTTGTAGGGGTGTTTCCTTGAGCCAAAATATGAAGTACCTACTGAATAAGTCTCCGGAATGGGCCTTTACTCTATCGATTCACCTAAATGTACAATAAAAATCAGCGTAACCTGGGTTTTGCAAATTGACATCAAATAACCAGTTTTATTGCTTCGTTATGAGATTCTACATTATACTGAATATTTCTACATTAAATATAGCCATTATTGTACATCAGATTATTCAAATTGAACATTCCAGCTATGGGGAATCACTTTAATCTGCGCCCATGAACAAATTGCTTCTCGTTGTTCATCACTTGAACAGCATTCCTTCGGTGAATTTAAAGAACTCTTCCCACTCGAAAAATGTTGAATATATAGTCCGATTCAATACTCCCACTGGCAGCATACGAAATCCTGTAAATCGCCCCGAATTATCAATTGCATCGCAATGTTATATTTATTATTCCAGAAATATATAGTATACTTATCTCATGGAATGGCATTGTGTCCAGATAAGTGAGGTTAATTTGTCCGAATAAATGTTTGAAGGCGACTACCCGATGTAGAAGCAAACAGCTGCAAAAAAAAAAAAAAAACCTGTCCTTATTCCAATCGAGAATCACTTTTCAATACACAAATATTTTTTGATTTGTTTGAAAGATTGTTTTCTCTATGGATTGACGTTATGGTTTCTGCATGGATTGACTCATACCTGACATATGCGAAACTGCCTTCATAAATGCGTTAAGCGTCGTCTGCTCGGTCGTCTGCTCGAAAAGCGAGGAGTTGAGAGTGAGACCCATAGAACTTATATTACTGAAAGGAGAATAGAAGCTGTCGGGCTGACGCCAACATGTTGAGACAGCGACTACGTTTCCACCGGGGCAGAGTTCAAACGGGGTAAGCCAATCAGGAACGAGATTCGAGAAGAAAATAGGGAATTTCTTTTCAAATATTATTCTCGATTGGCTAACCCCAATCAACTCTGCCCCGGTGGAAACGTTGTCCATGATATATCTCTTTCTCCTTTTGCAACGTCCGTCTTCTCTTGCCACGCAGACGCGCACCTCCCTAGTCGTAGCCATACCTAACCTATAACGTTAACCACGAGTAACCATTGTCAGATTATTTACTTGGATGATAATTTTGATCAGCATATTAATTTATAACCGTTGTCAGTAAATGTATAACGGAACTATTTCTGTGATACACAATAGATTACAACTTTACGCTTACCCTAACCTATCACTCTTCGCACGGTACTATCTCGCCGAGGGGCATGCGTGGAGGGGAACTGGACGTTGCGAAAGGAGAAAGAGATATATCTCTGTCTCAACATGTTCGCGTCAGTCTTCCGCTCATCGCGCAAATGGGCTATTCTCCTTCTAGGAATATAAGTTCTATGGTGAGAATAATCAGATTGCGAGTGCGGTTCATTCACAGCCTTTGAGAGGTTAGTACGGTTATAGCTCAGCAAATCGTGCAAGTTGAATGGAAAACAAAGTGTTTGTGATGAAACTATGGGATGTACGCCTGAAAATCAGATGACAAAGAACGATAGAACATGGAGAAATGAAACGGAAGAAGAAGCTGATGGTGAGTGTTAATTAAGCTACGCTCTAAATAACGCTCTCACAATCATAGAGAAAAATCGGTAAGCAAATAAGCAACTTGAAGTTGCTAGTTGCTTTTCTCAAATCGATGCGTCAATCTGTAGCACTAAACAGTTTTATGATACGTTCTTATGAAAGATTTTTGGTAGCCCTGAAAAGGACTGATTATTTCTGGCGTAATATTCATATGCCATTTATAGTTATTGCTGTTGTTATTTTTGTTATTATTGTTGTTGTTATTGTTTTTATTATTGTTATTATCGATAAGATTGATATTTCCGGTTTTCAGACGTTGATGTAATATTTTGTGCATTGATGAGGATGATACAACTCGTAAAAGCAATGAAAGCACAAGTATTCCCGACACCAAGAACACTTGATGAAAGTAACATACTTTCCACTACAATCGCCTGTAGCCAATGCACACTTGCACCTACTCCTGAACGGCTTTTCTGGGAAACTTACCTCCCTGACGTTCATGAAGACATCTCTAGTTTGGATCAGTTTGGAGGCAAACCAAGCGTACTCTATCATGTCTCGAAAAATTGGAGCGCAGAGTTGATTTGTGACAAGCGATTGAATCTTAATCGCATCGTCCCGACTGTTGATCTGCCGTTGCTCTTGCAGCAAATAGGTGCTGTTTTGCAGTTCCTTGATCAGAATTTTGACCTGTCTGTGGAAATACACATCCAATGGTTGGCAGTAAGGTGTGCATCCAGGTGGAATTATTTGTAAATTACAAGATGATTCTCCAGATTGGTTCTCGAATTTCTTAAACAAATTCGCGTTTGACTGACCACCCCAGCTGTCTAATATTAGAGCGAAATTATTGTCTTGTACATATGGCTGCAAAATGTTGACAGTGTATGCGTCGAACAAAGCTGTTGTAAGCTTCCCGGACTTCGAGCATGTCACGTATACATTTTTGTACTCGTTGGTGAGTGCCTCTACCCGTTCGCCAACTCTCGGACCAAATACACCCTTAGGTTCTTGCAAACAGAGAAATACCTTCGGCAGCAATTTTCCGGATGCAGTTATAGTATACTGGGCAGTATACGTGTGAGTCACTTTATTCATGTCTCCTAAATATACGTCAACACTTTTCTGTCCAACATGCTCCATTGTGCGATGCACATTAGGACGATATTCGCAACCCATTTGATCTGTATTCAATACATAGTCACGATTGACTGTACAGATTGATTCTAAACATTGGGTCTGAAAATTCTCTGCAGATTTTAACAAATCTTCTACCGATCTTTTCTCTGTAGATTTCACACGCCTGGTCACTTGTCGTTGTCGGATGCGGTGCTCTTGCTTGAATCGATTTGTCCAAGCTATCGAAGCAACGAAATGAAAATCTTCAGACTGAAATTGCATAGCAGCCTGCAGAGCCCACTCTTGAATGTTCCTGGTAGTGACAGGTAAATTGTTCTTACGAGCTTCGCAGAATCTTTTGTAGGTCCACTGTTTGATCGCATTGCTCTTATCATACATTGTTCCCCCACTTTGAATTTCTTTTTTCCATCGCGTAAGCTCATCCATCCGCGATAAACAAGCAGCACCCTTAACTTTGAGCGTTTTAAATGTCCACTTGGGATGTTCTCGAGCAAGATTGACAACTTTGATTTTCTTTTCCAGGTCGACAGTCGCAAATTTCGGCTTCTTTTCGTCTGGCTCATAATCACTGGACATTGGTTGGCTGATCGATTGAGATGATTCTGTCGAAGAAACAAATTTTTATTATGTTATTAATTCAGCTTTAGTTTAGTTTATTATATTGTTTAGTTATTTAGCTTTAGTTAGTCTACTTCAATTCAATTGTTAGATTATTCAGCTTCAGTTGAGCATTACTCTGGTTTAAAATTTGGTTAAGTTATTCTTGTTCTTCAACTTTATGATATTGAGAAAATATATAATATACATTATACATTTTTACCTGTCAGAGATGATTCTTGACTACCTTCTTGACTCTCAGCAATTTGGTAATCATCAGAGACACCTTCTGGATATTCGTCCTCAGCAAATAACTCTTCGACTTCGACTAATTCATAGTTTTCAGCCGTTTCGATTAATTTGTTTGCCATTTCGTCACCCAAAAGCCAAGCCTGATCGGAAATATTCGGAATGGCATTTCCAGTAACAATTCCCTTGCGCTTCAGAATTTCGGTGCACGCATAAAGAATTTCGCTAGCAAATGCCGTCGAAGATTCATCCGAATCTTCAAAAAGGTCGGGGCGAGTGCTTGGCCTACTGGCCATTCTTTCTCAATATATGAGAAATTAATAAAAAATCAACAATAACAGAACAACGAAAAATATCAATAATAATAACAAATTTAACCAATCAACAACAATAATAATAACATTTGTAAATAATTCTTTTGATGAGAAAAATTAACGGACGATCCGGGAATCGAACCCAGGATCTACGGACGCCTATCCGGGGACTTACACCCGAGACCACCTAGCTCGCCCACGGATCACCGCAACTTTTCTCATCTTTTAAATTCTTGCGCTCAGTATATCTAATGTTATGATTCTTGGGTATGTAGCACTGAGTAGTACGCAAGGCAAAGTCACATACACTATAGCACCTGTATGACGGATGTGTCACGAGCAGGCTGTGTGAGTTTATTGTATATAGCGGCCTTTTAATGTGCGTATTATTATTTATTAAGTAATTAATTAAATATTTTTTTTTTTTTTTTTTTTTTTTTTAATTAATTACTTAACTTAATAATAATAACAATTTTAACCAATTAACAACAATAAATCAACAATGTTTGTAACAATCGTTGAGAACGCAATAATTATATGGATAATCCAACAGTCGCTAAGGCACAGAATGAAATATTTTTTACGAATTCAAATCGTTGACTAAAAATCGATCAGATGGAATGTCGAATTTTCATTGGCTCTTGAAATGAATTGTCCAAGCCAAGGCCAATGGAAATTCGGTATTCGTTATGTTACGTCCGCGCACTCTTCGCGGCTTTTAATAGTACCAATACTCTTATCGATCGAGATCTGTCGAATATAATTAATAATTATCTGTGAATATAAAGGATCTACGGCTATGGGTGCAAAACGTATGTTTGTCGCTTGTGCATATGCATGAATAAATCTCACTATAGAGAGTCATTTACAGTGAAGAGTAATTGCCAAGTCGTATTAAAAAAGATTTTGTCGCGGAAGTTTATTTCTCAATCGAGCAGTCATAAACGTTTATTCGGACAAATTAACCTCACTTATCTTGACACAATGCCATTCCATGAGATAAGTATACTATATATTTCTGGAATAATAAATATAACATTGCGATGCAATTGATAATTCGGGGCGATTTACAGGATTTCGTATGCTGCCAGTGGGAGTATTAAATCGGACTATATATTTAACATTTTTCGAGTGGGAAGAGTTCTTTAAATTCACCGAAGGAATGCTGTTCAAGTGATGAACAACGAGAAGCAATTTGTTCATGGGCGCAGATTAAAGTGATTCCCCATAGCTGGAATGTTCAATTTGAATAATCTGATGTACAATAATGGCTATATTTAATGTAGAAATATTCAGTATAATGTAGAATCTCATAACGAAGCAATAAAACTGGTTATTTGATGTCAATTTGCAAAACCCAGGTTACGCTGATTTTTATTGTACATTTAGGTGAATCGATAGAGTAAAGGCCCATTCCGGAGACTTATTCAGTAGGTACTTCATATTTTGGCTCAAGGAAACACCCCTACAAGTTTGGTCAAGATCCATGACCCGGAGGTCCGATACACTCCTAGTCAGACGAAAACTATAATCAAATAACGTACAATCAATATCCATACCAAAAATTGGTTGCGGACTTGACAAACTAAACTGGAAAACCGTTCGATCAATGATTTATTTAATTTTCCAAAATTTCAACATAAAAATAACTATTTGCGATTTTAAACCGACCCCTATGACTGTACAAAATCAAGACGATAACATTACAAACCCTAACTCAAATAACGAAAATCCCATGCAACCTGACTACTCAGACGTACCGGAAAACCTCGAGAACAACTGTACGGACAATATCCCCGAAGATAACGTGCCCCTCTTTAACCAAAACCAAGAATTACACAATATCGAAGATACTAATTTTGACAAAGAAAAACAAGTTCCACCTCAAAATACACCTATAAATCCACTACCTCAAAATCCAACATTACAACAAGACCTACCCCAAGATCCAATTCCACATTACAGTCACACAAACCCAACACCAATAGCAACTAATCTTAAAAAAAAAAAAAAAATGACGATATCCTTATGAAAAAAGATAACTACGTACACTGCATGTCAGCCGACTGCGTTATAAAGAAAGGAGTTGCTAAACAATTAATCGACATCGGAAGTCTAGATATAAATTTTCTAAAATCTCAAAATCCTGAAATAAATAGCGTAATCATAACACCAAATAATAAGAAATTTATATTCAGCCTGGTAACACAAAAAAAATACTACCAAAAATCAACAATAGACGGAATATATAACACACTAATTATCCTTCGCGACATACTACAAACAAAACACATAAAATCTTTTTCAATTTCAAAAATAGGAAGTGGATTTGACAAATTAAATTGGTTCGCAATAAAAAACACCCTCAGAAAAGTCTTTAACTACACAGATATCACAGTTAACATTTGCTCAAACGAGATCAACGTTCCTAAACCTGAACTAATTCAGGATATAATTCGCGAAAACCATGAATCCGTAATAGCTGGCCATAAAGGAATAACTAAAACTTTTAAGCGAATCCGAGCAATATACTTCTGGCCAGGTATGAAAATCGATATAGAAAAATTTATAAAATCATGCGAAAGCTGTCAAAGACGAAAACTCGTGAGAAATAAAGTTAAACTCCCGATGGTAATAACAGATACACCAACAACCGCTTTTGAAAAAGTATCCTTAGACATTGTCGGACCCTTACCAACCTCAAATTCACAAAATAAATACTTGCTTCCAATTCAAGATAATTTAACTAAATACTTAGAAGCAATACCGCTCAAAAACCAGACGGCAATAACAATCGCTAAAGCATTTGCAGAGAATTTCATTTGCCGCTACGGAGCGCCAGAATCAATTTTAACAGATCAAGGCCCAAATTTTCTCAGTCCTGTTATGAAACAATTAGCTAAAATCTTCCGAATTAAACAAATAGAAACCACAGCTTACCATCCTCAATCCAACGGCTCCCTCGAACGCAGCCATCAGGTCTTAATCGAATACTTAAAACACTACATCAATAACAAAAATAACTGGGACAAATGGATACGATACGCGACATTCTCATACAACACATCGGTACAAGAAGGCACCGGTTACACACCACACGAACTAATATTCGGAACACTAGAACGTCAACTATCAAACATACGTTCAGACAAAAACATTTCGAACAAATACGAAGACTACCTACAAGAAATAATAACCCGACTGAAAGAAACTAGACAGGACGCAATAAAAAATCTTAACAATGCAAAATCAAAATCAAAGATACGATACGACAAACACATAAACACACACATTTTTCAACCAGGTCAGTATGTCTACCTGATCAACGAAACAAAGAAAAAATTAGATGACCACTATAAAGGTCCTTACGAAATAACCAATATAATTAACGACGTTAATGCAGAAATCAAAATAAATGACCATAGAACGAAAATAGTACACATAAATAAAATCAAATTAGCTACATAAACAACTAACTAAAACTAATCAGATGGGTCAAAATAAACACATAAACCCAAAAATATACGTGACAAAGAGGAAATTTATTGAATAACACGATTCTCCATAAAATAATATAGAGTCACATTAACTCTAACCAGCAATCTCGATCATGGTACCGTTCAGATAAAATACACGTTGCTCTGCCAATAGATACAATTCGAATTCTGGAAAGTCAATAACAAATGTACAGCAAATTCCCACACAATTTCATTATCCACAACTAAATACTACCAAACCATAGAAACACATTCCTACATACCAAAATTTAACTTGAACATTTCAAAAATCTACGACGAAACCAAAGAATTATCATTCATCCCAACATCAACACTAAACAAAACCCCATTCTTAAGTTCCAAAGACCTATCTTCAAACGGACTAACTTTAGACGACATTATCAAAAGAACAGACGAAATAACTCAAAATCAAAGAGCCACAGACAACGATAACCGTATCGAAAACATGCTTTACTACATTTCCTCCCTATTCGGATCAGTATCGTTAGTTTATATAGCACAAAAATTTGCAAATTCTTTACAGAATTTGAAAAATTAATTAATGATCTAAAAAGTGCTGGTGCTAATATAAATGAACAGGAAAAGTTAAGTTACATAATTAAAATGCTACCAAGTACACTGTCCCGAGTAAAAATGATTTTATATAATTATATAGAATTATATAGAATTATATAAAAGTTATATAGAATTGTATAGAATTATATAGAATTATATATAAAAATCCATGTAAGTTTTATAGAACTTTATATAATTATATGGGGAATTCCATACCAACTGGGTCCACTCAAAACCCTGACCCCTTTCGATTTTGTCGATAATTTTTTCTTAGATTCAACAGGCTCAAAGTAATTCAGTGTATTTTTTTCAAATTTTTATCTCCCATGGTCCTCGAGTTTCAAATTTTTGAAAAATATACATTTTCAATCATCACCAATCATTAGAACGCCTACATCATCGGTTCCTCGCTATGGATTTTCAAAAACATTGTGATGAAATTGATCAGCAGGAAACGTACTTTCTGGAAAAAATATTCGTAAATTGTTATGGCTTAGTCTTCACAGTTAAATCTCGAATCAAAATGTAAAAATTGAATTTTCGACATGTATGCCCCGATTGAAAATTATGAATAAATTCTCAAAAATACTTGCTTCAAAAACAAAAATTTTGAGCCGTGTCCGATCGTGGAACTATGATTCCTTCATATTGTTTTTAAACTTTTAAGATTTAGAATGATGACATTTTTTATACACCTCAGCCGCTCAGCACCCCAGACACGTAAATAGTTCAAAACATATTCTTAGACTTATTTGACATTATGTACAATAAGGTGGTCCTTATTTGGGGTATGTTCGAATTTTTTTCAACCATAGTCTTAAATCAGTTCCAAATAAATCAGAAGAAACGCCTACCAAGTTTAAGCTCTTGATATTAATATTAACCCGGCCCCCACGACAGTCAAAGTTTTAAATGGGAAATTGCATGTATTTTTTAAAACTAAACATTGAATTTCCACAACTCCCGGTGATTGTTGATGAGAAAATCTAAAATTTAGTATTGTTATTTGCACTTGTAGGATGTACAAAATAATGCATTCGAAATTTTTTTAGATCATTTTATTCTTACCTTTCAATGTGATGAAAAAAAAATTTCCCTTAAAGTTAAGCATCAAAAGGTAAGAATATAATGATCTAAAAAATTTCGAATGCACCATTTAGTACATCCTACAAGTGCAAATAACTATACTGAATTTTAAATTTTTGCATCTACAATCATCGGGAGTTGTGGAAATTCAATGTTTAGTTTTAAAAAATACATGCAATTTCCCATTTAAAACTTTGACTGTCGTGGGGGCCGGGTTAATATTAATATTAAGGGCTTGAACTTGGCAGGCGTTTCTTCTGATTTATTTGGAACTGATTTAAGACTATCGTCGAAAAAAATTCGAACATACCCCAAATAAGGACCACCTTATTGTACATAATATCAAATAAGTCTAAGAATATGTTTTGAACTATTTACGTGTCTGGGGTGCTAAGCGGCTGAGGTGTATAAAAAATGTCATCATTCCAAATCTTGAAAATTTAAAAACAATATGAAGGAATCATAGTTCCACGATCGGACACGGCTCAAAATTTTTGTTTTTGAAGCAAGTATTTTTGAGAATTTATTCATAATTTTCAATCGGGGCATACATGTCGAAAATTCAATTTTTACATTTTGATTGGAGATTTAACTGTGAAGACTAAGCCATAACAATTTACGAATATTTTTTCCAGAAAGTACGTTTCCTGCTGATCAATTTCATCACAATATTTTTGAAAATCCATAGCGAGGAACCGATGATATAGGCGTTCTAATGATTGGTGATGATTGAAAATGTATATTTTTCAAAAATTTGAAACTCGAGGACCATGGGAGATAAAAATTTGAAAAAAATACACTGAATTACTTTGAGCCTGTTGAATCTAAGAAAAAATTATCGACAAAATCGAAAGGGGTCAGGGTTTTGAGTGGACCCAGTTGGTATGGAATTCCCCATATATAACTTTATAGAGTTATATAGAATTATATAGAGTTCTACAAAACCCACATATAAGCTTGTTTTGGATCCTATATAGAACTCTATATGATTCCATATAACTCTATAAAGTTATATATAATTATATAAAGTTCTATAAAACTTACATGGATTTTTATATATCGACAGCTTAATAACATAGTCACGTAAGCGCCAAAAAAAAAAAAAAAAATTCGCAGACTGACAGACGTATCTCCAAAAAAATTTTGGCGTCCATTAGAAATTGTTTGAAAATAGGCCATTTTTGGCGCTTACGAACTATGTTATTAAGCTGTCGATATATAATTCTATACAATTCTATCTAACTTTTATATAATTCTATATAATTATATAAAATCATTTTTACTCGATTCTTGAAAAATCTACCCATGCTTTGTTATTCTTTTCGTTTCAAATTTAGGAAAGAGTCCGGCTTCAGTATAATTTTATAGAATTATATAAAATTTTACAGAATTATATAGAATTTCACAGAATTATATATAATCTCATAGAAGTATATATAATTCTATAGAAATATCGGCCCGATAGAAATATATAGAATTTTATAGAATTTTATAAAATTATATAGAATTCTATATATTTCTATCGGGCCAATATTTCTATAGAATTATATAGAACAATTCTATATAATTCTATATAATTCTATAAAATCATTTTTACTCGGGGTGTTATGTGGGTGATCTAATTGATGCGCTACCGAAAGAAGAACGGACTGTGGAATACGTGAAAAGTAAAATTAAAATGCTCGAAGTTATGGAAAAAAATGAAAATAGCAAAAATAACTCAAGTGCATTTAAAGCTGAAAGTAAAGTGGAAAAAACGTGCTATGACTGCGAAAAAATTGGACATTTCAAGGCGCAATGTCCGAACACATAGTCAAATACGTGGCGTCAAATACCGTCTCGCGGCGGTATGCAACAGCGAGGAGGCGGCCATCACAACCAGCAACACCAGAATTGGCAACAACGCGGCGGTAGCAGTCGCGGCGGCGGGGATCGCGGAGGAAGCAGCCGAGGTGCCTGGAGAGGCACACGCCAACATCGACGCGGCGGCGGCGGTTGGCAAAGTTCTCAGCGCGGAGGTCATGGTAGCGCAAGTAATTTTAATGTAGAATTACAGGTAACGCCTGAATATAAGGATTATAATGTAGAAGCGTATAACTGTAGCGGTAAACTTGAATGGATTCTCGATAGTGGCTGTTCAGACCATATAATAACTGATGACAAATATTTTTTTGAATCAGTTGAACTCAAGGAACCTGCAAATATTAAAGTAGGCGACGGCCGTTTTCTGAAGGCCACGAAAATTGGTAATATTTTGCATACTTTTGATGTCTATGGGGAAAATAAATTGAACAAATTAAATAATGTCCTTTATGTACCGGATATGGATAGAAATCTAATTAGTTATGGGAAAGTAACGAAAAGTAATAAAATAGCTTCAAAAGGAAATTTAGCAAAGATTTATAATCCAAGCGGAGATCTAGTTGCATTAGCTTACAAGCGTGGTGATTTATACCACATGACCAGTGAGGTTGTACAATATGAATCGAACTTGACAGAAAATCATAAACAAACTATAAAAGAAAAATTGCATAGAACTTTAGGTCACGTGAACTTTAATTATTTAAAAGAAATGTGTAGTAAACAAATGCTTGAAGGTCTACCAAAAGAAATTGAATCGGATTATTTGAAATGTGGTATTTGCTTGGAGAATAAGATGCATAATTTGCCATTCAAAAACGAAAGAAAAAGAGCAAAATGTATATTAGAGCTGATTCACACTGATTTAAATGGACCACACTCTACTACTGGGTTAAATGGGGAAAGATATTTTTTGACTTTTGTCGATGATTACAGCAAAGTAAGTAAAGTTTATTGTATCAAGTCGAAGGCCGAGGTTTATGAATGCTTTGTCGACTTTGTTAATTTGGCTGAAAGCAAAACGGAAAAGAAAGTTAGAAGAGTAAGATGCGACAATGGTAAAGAATACATTAACAATGCTATGTATAACTTTGCTAGTCAAAGGGGTATAACTATTGAACCCTGCCCACCGTACGTCCATCAATTGAACGGTACACCTGAAAAATATAACAGGGATATTATGGACATGTCTAGGTGTTTACTGTCTGAAGCTAGAGTACATAACAGATTTTGGCCCGAAATTGTTGAGACCGCGGCATATTTGAAAAACAGAATCATAACAAATACAGTTGAACAGAATAAGACGACATATGAAATGATGTTTAATGAAAAACCAAGTATGGAACATTTGAGAATATACGGAAGTAGAGTCTTTGTACGGATACCTGAGCAAAACAGAAAATCGAAGTGGGATAGAAAAGCAAATCTTGGTATTTTGTTAGGCTATGAAAATGTTGGTTACAGGGTTTTGATGAATAATCGAATAATATAGTTGCTCGACATGTCGATATAATTAAAGATGGAACTGACTGTATAGGTTTAGAATCTAGGGATGATCAGGTAGCGAAAGTTATTTTAGAAAAAAAGGAGACTGATAACAAAATTAATGAAATTACTGATAATCATAATGATAATGAAAACGAAGAAGAGAATTCAAATGTAGAATTACGACGATCTACTAGACAGAGAAACCAACCAGAGAGATTCGCGTATGATACCTCTGCATATAACGCAAAAATTGTTTATGTGAATTATGCAAATGCTGAAACTCCTATTTCGTATCGGGAGGCAGTTAACAGTCATGATTCGGAAAAGTGGCATGAAGCCATGAATAAAGAGAAAGCTAGCTTAATAAAAAATGAAACTTGGGTGCCAGTAGAAAAACCTGTTTGTAAAAGGGCATTAGATTTAAAGTGCACGGCAAGACCCGTGGGAGGGCGCTTTAACCTAGCGTTGTATAACCATTCTTCCTTGGAAATTGTCATGCAAGTCTTCAATTCTGGGAGAATTTTTCGCCCTCGCGCGAAGAGATCACTTGAATATAGCAGTTCTTTCAATCACTCACGTCGAAATTTTATCCCTAAATGAATTAACTGTTAGATCAAGATTCAAAGATATCGATTCTCCGTGAATTTGGTGTAACTTATCGACAAAAAATTTCGCGAAGGAGAACGGTTATCCCGCGGGTCTTTCCGTGTGGGTATATGCAATAAAGGCAAATGATAATTATAAAGCGAGGTTAGTAGTACGCGGATTCCAACAAAGTGAATTTGTTGACGATACTTATTCACCAGTAGCGAGAATGCAAACTTTAAAGGCTTTGTTGGTCTACTGTTGCCAATACGGTTTATGTGTAGAACAAATGGATGTAGAGACGGCTTTTTTGAATGGCAAAGTCAAATCTGAAGTCTATGTGAAACAGCCGGATGGCTATAATGATGGTACGAATAGAGTGTTTAGGTTAATCAAAGCTCTGTATGGTCTGAGAGAAAGCTCTCGTGCATGGTACGAATGTTTCGACGCATATTTACAAAACTTAGGATTTAAGTGTAGTAAGGTCGATTGTTGTCTATGTATATTATGTGATGAAAAATACAATAATCATGTCTATTTAATCTTACATGTAGATGGTCTGCTGATATGCTGTCAAGATAAGAAAAGACTGAATGAAGTTAAAAGTGCATTACAGAAAAGATTTCGAATGAAAGATTTAGGAGAATTAAGCACTTATCTAGGTATTAACGTTGTTGACGATAAAGAAAAAGGACTTATGAATCTGGATCAAAGAGACTACATTCTATCCTTGGCAAATAAGTACGATTTAATGAATGCTAAGCTCTATAATACGCCAATGGAACAAAATTTGAAACTGCAACCTGCGCAATCAGCATGTGAAGACATAAAATACAGAAACCTGATAGGGGCTCTATCAAGAGACTCGGTAGAGTCTCGCGCCAAGTACATTAAAAAAATTTTTTTTTCAAGCGCGAGACTCAACGAGTCTATATACCCGAGAGGCAACTACCCTAACCTATACCGCGAATTAGTATCTTCGTTTTCTTTCACCTCACAACATACACGATTTCGAACTAATTTAATCTAGGATGTGGGCATGAAAAGCTTTCATTGAAGCCCTAGATCAATTAAATCGGTGTCAGGAGTGCTGATTTATGATTAATTACAGATTCTGATACCCCGTTTCCTCGTATAATAAAATCCTTCTTGGTCTTCAGACCAAGATCGTTCGCACTTAAAACCATTCCCATAAAATCACATTTCGTTGCTAACCGCAGGGCGTATGTCCTATGCTTATACATAGAACATACGTCCTTACGCATCTGGGAACATGACATAGAAGGGAAAATCCACACAAAAGTTGTATAGAATGGCGTTAGTTCGACAGTCACAACGTAGTCAGCGCTGGTATCGCAGACAGAAACCGTCTGCAACACTAGCAGACGCGTGTTGTCATTTCATTTCATGTTTTCGAATTCAAATCAAATAAAGAAAATAAAAGAAAGTATAAGCAATGATTAATAAATAATTAATAATATAAAATATGAAGGTACGAAAACTAGTGAATACTCACCAAAAGCCCCTCAGGTGCGAAAACCTTACGCCAAGTACATTTAAGTGATAGCCACCAACAAAAATGTTTCGATAGGTTAATTATTATCTTAAATCCTACGATCTTGAGCTTTTGAGGTTATGCGAATCGACTGACGTGTAAAATTCATGGTGATAAATAAAATAACAATCGTGAACGGATAATTTTACGATTAGGTTTACCTTGCATGACACAAGACTGTCAGATGACTATTATTAACTGACTATTACCTCTAAATTTTGTTCACTTATATACATTGTAGATGTGGCCTATTTTCATTTATGAATGCAATTATCGGAGGAAACTTTTTTTTTTTAGGGATTCCAATTATTTACTCTCTCAATCTGAATCAGCGGAAATTTCGCTATTCTAATCAGTGAACGATATTTTCACTGGGAATCAGCGAACTCCGCTGCCCGAATCAGCGAGTCTCGCAGATTTGAATCTGTTTCAATTTCGAGACAGTGACATTTGTCCGTTTCTTGTCCTTCGGTCTTCTTCCGTCGGGTCAGTGAGGACTTTCTGCTACAACATTGGAACAGCACAAGCTAGGTAACGAAATTCCTTATACAGATTCCAGTACGATTTACTTGATATACGATTTATACACACACCAGCGTTTGAAATCTTTGACGCAAACATAACCTCCATCAATTAAGGGAGCCGAGTTTTCCGTATGACCTCGAGTCTTATGGCATCATTACTTGAATAATCGTATCTTTTTTCAAGATACAATTACAACAATCTGCCCCGAAGACGTCATGAACGAGCCTTACGAAGACGACGCTCGTGAAAATCATTCCATACGAGACCTGGAATATTGTTTCACTGATTCGAATATTGAAACATTTACTGGTTGAATCAGTGGAATGATTTTTCACTGATTCAAACAGCGAATAGTCGCTGATTCTCAGTGGTATACTTATAGCTATTTCAATCAGCGACTATTCGCTGACAATCAGCGAAATTTCGCTGATTCAGATTTAGAGAGTAGCACGTTGCCGCCTGAGAAAGTCTGACGATAGAAAATCAAGAGAAAATGTTGAAGTTGAAAAATATCAGCATAGCATGATTTGATATAAGGACGGCATGGAGCCAGACCAAGAAAGCCGAGTTCAAGCGTTGCATTGCTACGAATTCCACTTTAAGCTCTACGTTAGGCTCATCTTTAAAGGCTCGTCTGCTCAGACCCAAATTGTGCGTCAACGTTATGCGTTGGATTCCGACGAGTTCTATATTCTATCTCGGTATCCTCTAGTCCAAACGAGACTGTAAGTTGACGTTGTGCGTTGGACTCCGATAGGCTTTATTCTACACTTCACGACAACGTAGTGCTTTGACCTTCGGTGAAGATAATTTTTTAATACATTTTTTACAAACAGCTTAGACTCCGCTCGGAACGATCTCAATCAAATTCAGATTAGTGCTATCACGACAAATGGTTAGAATGAAAATACTTATTCAATATTAAATAAATGATCGATAGACTTCCTCTTTCTCAGATGATAGAGATTTGTATTTAATCATGAAAATTATAAAAACCATTTATTTCTCATTTATATTTATTTATTCATTGCACAACCTTTTTTACGGATTGTTTAATTTTGTAGCGGGTCGCCGTATGAGAAGAGAGGATGATGAGAGAAAACGTTGAAGTTGCAAAATAACGAGGCAGTGTGATTTGATACAAGAAACGGATAGAGTCAGACGAATAGAGCAGAATGCAAATGTTTGACTTCAAAAACTTTCATTTTATGCTCTACGCTAGTCTTGCATCAATAGGCTCAATCGGCTTAATTCTATATATTTCGATACCTTCTGTTCAGATCCGAATTCAAAGTTGACGTTATGAGTACGGGACGAGTACATGTTCTTTCTGCAGAGGACCTAGTTGCATTAAAAAAAAAAACTACCTAAGAATTGCAATACATATTTCTCATATTTATATATATATTTAATCATGAGCAGCAACTATAACCCTGCGTGCAAGTGACTCCGCCATTGCCGGTCCCAGACCCAGATGAGACAGGAAGAGGGCTGTGCGCAGGGTTACACGTTCAGGCATATAGAATTATACCGGATTTTAACAAAACAATTCGTGGAACTTAATAAAAGAACACATGTTACGTCTGTCCACAAAAATTCGAGGCTCACAGAAGAGTATGAGCATACGTGTATATTATAACACTATTTTCATTCATTTAAAATTATACTACTACATTTAACATTGCTGCTTTTCGAGGATTCGGATGATACAAAAGGCATCACCGTATACATGCATTGAGATGTTTATAGGAACAATTGACAGAATGCTGACAACTGAGCAAGCCTCGCGAACGAATATACAGGAAAACCCAATCGAGCGAGTGTAGCGAGCGAGCACAATTATTAGATAGTTGAGCAAAATTGTCCAAAAAGTGGTGATATCAACCCCAAAAAGCACCCCTGGTGCAAAAACCTTTCGCCAAGTACATTAATGTGGTCACTACCCCCCAAAAAATCCACCAACCAAAATTCCTCCTCAACAAAATTGGTACTATAAAAATGTCTACTTACAAAAGGATTGAAATCAAATACAATTGCCAAGTACATGTCTTCTGTATAACAAAAGTTTACAACAGAAGAACAGAAAACTGAATAGTCTTGTATCGTTCACTCGCTACGCTCACTCACTCGATTGGCTCTTGATAATTACAGGGAAAAAAATCAGTAAAAAAAAAATTCAGGGAGTGGTACTTGGCGGGCCATTATATCAATATGTATCAAACAAATGATACATAGACCGAAGTGAAAACTCTTTTACTTACTCATAAATGGCCCGCAAGTACCACGTACTACATTTTTTTTTTACTGATTTTTTTCCCTGTAATTATCAAGAGCCAATCGAGTGAGTGAGCGTAGCGAGTGAACGATACAAGACTATTCAGTTTTCTGTTCTTCTGTTGTAAACTTTTGTTATACAGAAGACATGTACTTGGCAATTGTATTTGATTTCAATCCTTTTGTAAGTAGACATTTTTATAGTACCAATTTTGTTGAGGAGGAATTTTGGTTGGTGGATTTTTTGGGGGGTTATATATTAGTTCGGCAACTAGGCCAGATATAAGTTTTTGTGTTAATTACTTGAGTAGGTATCAGAACTGCTATGATGGGACGCATTATAGATATGCTTTAAGAAACCTGAAATACCTGATATTGACTAAAGAATTGAAATTGACTATTAGAAGAAATTTGAATACCGAATCTTTGAATAGTTATGTTGATGCTGATTGGGCAGGAGATGTTGTCGATAGAAAATCAACAACTGGCTATGTAATCATGATGTTTAATAATGTAATCTATTGGAAGTCAAAGAAACAAAACAGCGTGACGAAATCCTCCACAGCTGCCGAGTATGTAGCGTTGTCAGAGTGCGTGAGTGAAGTGAAGATCGTAAAAGATTTGTTGCTTGAACTGAATGTAAACATTGATTATCCTATACAAATTTTTGAAGATAACAGTGGCGCGGTCAATATAGCGCAATTCGGAAATTTTACCAAGAAATCCAAATACATAGAAACCCACTACCACTTTGTTAATGAAAGCTATGTAGAAGGGGAAATTGACATTGTAAAAATCGACTCTGGAGAAAACGTCTTTTGACAGTCTCGTTTTGACTAGATGATACGGAGTTAGATTATAAGACTCGTCGTTGACTCTCAATTGAGTCTGAGCAGACGAGCCTTTAAAGATGAGCTTAACATGGAGTTGAAGTAGAATTCGTTGCAATCCAACGCTTGAACCAGGCTTTATTGGTCTGGCTCTTTGCCGTTCCCTATATCAAATCATGCTATCCTGATAGTTTTCAACTTCAAAATTTTCTCTTGATTTTTTCTTGTCAGACTTCTTCAGGCGGTAACTTGCTAAATAATATGACCCAAAAAATCGTTTCTTCCGATAATTGCATTCATGAATGAAAATAAGCTATATTTACAATGTATGGGTGAATAAAATTTGGAGGTAATAGTCAGTTAATAATAGTCATCTGACAGTTGACAGTCATCTGACAGTCTTGTCCGTTCACAATTGTTAGTTTATTTATCACCATGAATTTTACACGTCAGTCGATTCGCATAACCTCAAGAGCTCGAGATCGTAGGATTTAAGATTAACATATCGAAACATTTTCATTGGTGACTATCACATTAATGTACTTGGCGTAAAGTTTTCGCACTCGAGGGGCTTTTAGTGGGTATTCACTAGTTTTTATTAAGCATTGCTCGTACTTTCTTTTATTTCTTCTATTTATTTGGATTTAAAAACATGAAATGACAACACGCGTCTGCTAGTGTTGCAGACGGTTTCTGTCTGCGATATGTCGTACTAACGCCACTCTATACAGCTTTTGTGTAGATTTTCCCTTCTATGTGATTTTATGGGAATGGTTTTAGTGTGAACGAATCTTGGTCTGAAGACGACGACGTAGGAGAAACATTGTACGAGGAAACGGGGTATCAGAATCTGTGGTTAATTAGGGTAGAAGTACCGTTTCTGGCCACCTTAGTACCGTTTGCGGCCATCACTTGCCCCGAGTAAAAATGATTTTATAGAATTATATAGAATTATATAGAATTGTTCTATATAATTCTATAGAAATATTGGCCCGATAGAAATATATAGAATTCTATGTAATTTTATAAAATTCTATAAAATTCTATAAAATTCTATGAAATTCTATATAATTCTATAAAATTATACTGAAGCCGGACTCTTTCCATAATTTGAAACGAAAAGAATAACAAAGCATGGGTAGATTTTTTAAGAATCGAGTAAAAATGATTTTATATAATTATATATAATTAGAGAAGATTATAGAATTATAATAAGATATATATTATAAGATTATAGAATTATATAAAAGTTATATAGAATTGTATAGAATTATGTATAAAAATCCATGTAAGTTTCTTAGAACTTTATATAATTATATATAACTTTATAGAGTTATATGGAATCATATAGAGTTCCATAGAGGATCCAAAACAAGCTTATAAGTGGGTTTTATAACTCTATAAAGTTATATATAATTATATAGAGTTCTATATAGGATCCAAAATAAGCTTATATGTAAGTTTTATAGAATTTTATATAATTATATATAACTTTGTAAAGTTATATAGAATCATATGGAGTTCTATATAGGATCCAAAACAAGCTTATATGTTGGTTTTATAGAACTCTACATAGTTATATATAACTCTATAAAGTTATTATATAATTATATAAAGTTATATGTAATTTATATAGAATTCTATGAAACTTACATATAAGCTTATTTTGGATTCTATATAGAACTCTATATGATTCTATACAACTCTATAAAGTTGTATATAATTATATAGAGTTCTATAAAACCCACATATAAGCTTGTTTCGGATCCTATATAGAACTCTATATGATTCTATATAACTCTATAAAGTTATATTTAATTATATAGAGTTCTATAAAATTTACATGGATTTTTATATATAATTCTATATAATTCTATACAATTCTATATAACTTTTATATAACTCTATATAATTATATATAATTATATACAATTATTTTTACTCGGGGCTCCAGTTGTGGCCATACCTTTACCATGTAAATCAAGGCCTGGCCACAACCGGTACAAAACCATTTTGACAGCCTTAATTATTAAAAACTTCACTTTTAAACAACCAAGTACTGGAAAAGTTGGGACTAATATTTTCTGTAGGTTATGTTTTCGTAATTAATTCAATGATTGAATAGATTTACAGTGCCAGAAAGGCGGGAAGCATTTGTCAAGCATGGCCACAAAACGTACAGTGGCCACAAATGGTACGTCTACCCTATATCTCAGCACTCCGGACACCGATTTAATTGATCTAGGGCTCAATTGAAAGCTTTTCATGCTCACATCCTGGATTAAATTAGTTTTAATTCGTGTATGTTGTAAAATGTAAGAAAACGAAGATACTAATTCGCGGTATAGGTTAGGGTAGTTGCCTCTCGGGTATATAGACTCGTTGAGTCTCGTGCTTGAAATTTGTTTTTTTTTTAATGTACTTGGCGCAAGACTCTACCGAGTCTCTTGATGCTGTGAATCGCTGCTGAGCGTGGTGCTCTGTGGCTTTTATATACTACACCTGCCTACCGATGACGTCACGCGACTCGAATGTTCGATGTGCGACGTCGGGTCATAGCTGACCACCGACTGATCTGTTTATTTCGTATCGCCTGTCCTTCTCTCTCCCATAGCTGACTAGCCGATACCGTTTCAATAGATTTCTTTTCCCTCTGTTGAAGTTCCTTTGTTTTTATTAGTGCCGCGTAGCTTTTTAATCTTTCGATTTCTGCTTTAAAATTTTTCGGACACCCGCTTTTTTTCTTGGGTGGTTGATCGTCAGATGACGTGGTCTGAAGATGTTTTAGGGTTGTGATGTTCCTCCCACTAGTTGAGACCCTGATTTCCTTACTAGACTTTCGTTTTGTCGCTTTTTCAACTTCCTTTCCTGCAAGCTTTTCCATTCCGCTGAAAATGAATGAAAAATAATTGCCTCTTTAATCAAGTAATTTTACATTGAAAGGTCTAGTTCGGAGGCAGTTCTAATGGTGTCAGCAAAGTAGCACATATCCATTGATTTTCAAGTATACGTTCTTCTTCACCATCTGCACCACCCCATTCTGGCATTCTAATGCTCTTGCTTTTCACTTCATTTGAATGGACAGCTTGGAGTCGACGTGACAAATTTGTACACCTGTATACTCCTACAGCTTCCGACGAAACTCCAACATTATATATTTCAGATGTCCTTTGAAAGACTTGAACGATCAACAATATATCTTCGCGTACTTTGACGATGTTTTTTATGACAAAAATTCTTAAATCTCGAAGGATACAGCAGCTATCACGTAACGAAGTTGCTAACGTAGATGACTTACCAACTTGCAGTTTGTGAAACTGTTGGCAAATGTCGGGATTAATGTAATCTGGAAGTAATCCCCCAACGTGAGATTTAGATAGACGAATGGCCACATTGTTGTCTAGAGGAGCAGAAGTGAAGTCGTTCAGTTCGCACATTCTTTTATAATATTGTTGTAAGCAAAGGTGTGGTTTCCTGATCCGTTTACAAAATTCCGGCATATTGTTCTCGTATGGGAATGCACTAAACGACTCCAAAGGACCCAGTTGTCGTACATCATCCACCACATGCAATAACCCATGTACATTGTATGAGAGGAATTGTTGTCCGTATAACTGTGCACATGTGAGAACATAAGTTTCTAAGACCTCTTTACAAAAATTATACATTTCTGGTATCGTGTCTTCAGATGATAGCAAGCGTATGACAGAATGAAGTATCATGAAATGATCGAAGTAATCCTCAAGAAAAATATCCTTGAAAACAGCCGGAGCAGTGTACAGTGATATTTGTCGGAATTCGGTAGCCTTGAAATTATGAAACATTGTTATTTCACTTGGACGGCGATTGAATTCCGACGGACAATACATTTTCAACGATCTCATTCTGGCATCGATAACGTTTAATTTTCTTACATTTAACCTCCGAAACCCGAACTTGCCATCCACATGTGCAGATATAACTTTCTTCACATTTCCTATCCAAACGAGATGCATATTTTCGTATGGAACTTGTGAGACCAATCCCAATATCGGAGCCAGCGGACTTCTTCCTTTGTGGTGGTCTTCATCCAGCAGATTTTCGTACTTTTCGTCTGTTCTTGGAGGATGCTGAACACCTTCGAAAATCATTGTTCCTGCGAAGCCTACCGCAGCACAACGATGACCTTTAATCTTGCATTTTGAACATGCGTTTGCTGATGTATGACCATAGTGGTTCAAGGCGAATGCTCTCGCCGGCGCATCAGCAATGAAGCAGCGTACACGTAGTGGCAGTCGTTGATTCCTAATAGTAATTCCTCCTTCATTGCGAATTTGGATGATTTCTTGGACAAATTGTTCATAAAATTCAAAAGCATTGCTGGTTTATTTCTGCCTTTGAATATCCCAACAATGATAGGTCTTCATCTGCGATGTTCAAAATTCTGTACTGATGTGGCCAAAATTGGTCTGCGCCCTTGTTTGCTTTTCCACCGTCTGTACTAAAATCTATTTCTACGTGATCTGGCAGCTGATTCTCAGGAAGACTTCGTAGTTTCTTTGCAAGTGCCTTTTTGAACCCAAGGTGAAGGTATTCTCCACCTGCGATCTGTTGAACAAATTTACTGGCCACAATAGGGGGAGTTTGTAATAAGGTGCGCGCGTCCTGCGGTAAAGAGACCAAGTTGAATGGGAATTCTCTCAATGCTTTTAATATAATGTTCCCTTGCTTATGTTTGATGTTAGCTGCTAGAAAAGCATTTTTGGGTGCTCTTTTGCTCAAATTTGCCGCATTTTGAAGAACATCAACATCTGCAATGTCGTCGTCTGAAGTGTCCAATTCATCGACATCGTCATCCGCTTCTTCGAAATTGTTGATTGGAATATCGTCCAACATGTCTTCATCACTGTCCTCTTGGGCAGAACTTTCAGTTGCTGAGTCATCAACCGAATCATTTTCCTGATTCGAGTGTAAAGATTCGTTATCAATCGCATGTGCTTCGTTTTCTATCGCAGGTTGAGGTAATGGCTGTACTTCATTGTTAGGTGCGTCTTCCATGTTCTTAGGTATTTGTTGTACGCCGTTGTCAGATGCATCTTCTAAGCTTACAGGTATTTCTTGTTCTTCGTTCTCAGATCTTGCATCTCCCGAGCTTGAATGGGAATCATCTAAATTCTGCAACGTCCCATATCTCCTGTCACGAACCAAGCACAAGCGTTTGCGTTTTTGACTCGCAGTGAGGTCTTGAAACTTCTAATTTTTTCGATTCATTCCGCAGGTGATAGCTTGTCAGATTCTCTTGGTATGTAGCTTCTGTGCGCGAAGAGTCAAAATTGATAGACTTTTTTCAATCAGTTGCAGTTAGATAATGGACAAAGCACATATGAGCAATTCCACGTCAGACCGGACAGCTTTCTGACCTCCATGTTACCGATTTCGCTATAATTTTTTTTACGGGTTCTATGAAACAAATAAATTCATCAAACAATTTTTTTTTTTTTTGGCCCCTATTTTCCAAGTTACACAGGGGTGAAATTCAGGAAAAAGAGCCAAAAATCGAAAACATACTCCTCTTTAAACAGTCATATCTTTGATTGTATTCATCCTAGAGACTTCATCTAAGAACCATTTCAAAGCTATTGAATGACACTATTATAATATATTTATTAGGGTGTTTCATTTTTGGGCAATATTTTTTTTTTTTCGATGGCATACCAAAGAATGATATACTTTATAAAAAATGAAAAATTTTGCCGCCTGGTAAAAGGTTTTAGGTCTAATAGTGGTTTAGCTCATTCAAAAATTTGATTTCCCACCTAAATAACACAGGAAAATTTTTTTTTTTTTGTTTAATTGAATTTTTCGTTGTTAAAAAATTTTTTTTCGAAAAAACCTCCATATAGCTTTTGAAGGAAATTAAATTCTCTACAAAAATGTCTCTGTGGTCGAAGACCGTACAACCAGTAGTTTCGGAGTTATAGCGCGTCAAACATGAACAATTTTCGCTATAACTCCGAAACTACTGGTTGTACGGTATAACCATGCAAATTGTAAAATGCCTTTATTGTAGACAACTATGTTAGAGTAGTATTAAAAAATATTATTACTTGTTCACTACACGTCACAAAATAATTTCGATTTTGCATCTGGGACATCCCAGAGGACTGTTTTTTAGGGGTGTTGATGTGAAAATTTTCCTTTTTATGGATTTATTCTAATATTTTTCGACTATTGCCTCTATCAAACAACTTGTTAACATTACTATCAGTAAGGAATAATATCCAATTCGAGTCATTTTATGGGTGAAATCTTCGTGGGACACGGAATTTCCAGTTAGTGGAGAAACACCCATATATATATGTATATATATATGGGTATATATATATATATATATATATATGCCTTCGTGCCTTCCACGAGCTCTGTTATTTCCTGCATTCTTCGCAAGCTGAATTTAGGCGCTCTTATTGCCAATTATACTTTCATTTGAACTTTTAGTTCTTGTATTGCGGTTGTGGAAATGGTACGGAGAGAGAAATTCGACGAAGAAATACCTACGAATCGTGCGAGACATATCATTCTCTCAACGTTTTGTCGTGTATAAAACTGTATACCTTGTTCAAATAATGAAACGTCAAGGGTCACTCTAGAACAAGTTCCAAGAAAATAAAGGACCTTAGAAACGCATTCATTGTGGATCCACTCAGAAGTTGCTGGTAAAGTGTTGAATGAAGCATCCTACAGAAACTCTATATAAAATCTTACGTAAAGAAAGAGAAATAAGCGTTGCAGAATAATAAAAATAAGATTCACCTTGAAACCACTGAACGCTATAAGCCAATATCAAGGTAACTCAACCTTGTACCTTTTTTTTTTTTTTTTTTACGTGCTGCGGTTCAACCGAATACTTTTTTGGTAATGAACAGTGGAAATCACTTTTTATTACAAATTCGCAAATCTTGTATAGTTCAAACGATCTCTATTCACACAAACCGCCAAATATATATTCTGCTTTAATACGAGACCACAAAACTGCAAGATACTTGCATACAGATATACATGGGTCTTTGATGCTGAAAGTACTTTTCGCTAAACTGCTAAAAACTCGTTATCGCAATTACAAAAAGTATGGAACGAACCCACGCCTTTTATTCAACATATTGCAATCCTCTTCGCACCTAATAAATAATCTGTTGTATTGGACATATATACATATATATATATACATATATACATATATACATATATATATATATATATATATATATGTATATATATATATATATATATATACATATATATATATATATGTATATTGTTACGTTTCGGTTCTTGAGCGATACCACCGGTATCGCGAACCGAGTGTAATTGTGAGTTCTTTGCTCGAAATTAATGTTCTAGACCTTTATATCAATAATTTAATGTTCCCTATTACGGACTTGAGTCGCCGTGCAACTAAAGCCGCCTCCCCACAGACCTGAACACGTAAACGCGCTAAGGCTGCACTTTACCCACCTAACCTTTTGATTTTAATTTTGTTAAAGTTAGTTTATTCCCAATTTTCTAAACAATAGAACCTGCTGTGCCAGACCTGAGTGCGTCAGAGACACACTAAGGCTGTATCTAGCTTTGGTTAGTTTTATCGATGAAGAAAGACCTGGAAATAGCGGATAAGGGATCTGCATAGAGTAACTTACTTTTTTAAATAATCAAGAATTCGATTTATTATATTCTACTATAACTAGCGGTTGCTTCAGATACTTATTCTATATTTACAGAGATCCTTACTTACTAATTTCTAATATGAAGACTATTTTTGATCTTTAAGCGATGATTGACCGTTACGTCGTTTTCAAATGAATATTTCGTTAATTTTCTTTATAATTTAATTTTCTAATATTCTGAATTATGTATTTTCTTTTCTGATATTTTCTTTTCTTTTATTTCTTGATTCTATTTTATTTTTGTTGAAATTTGCGATTTTTGATAGAGCGATATAATATTTGAGTGAAGCTACAAGTTCGCAAGGCGCTATGCCTATTGCGACTGATCTGCAAAAGAGCTGTGAGTCAATCCGGTGCTATACCGTAGAATTGCTGGTGATGAGAGCTGTGTCTCGACTTATATACTTGCTATGACGTCACGCGGCTTGTCGCTCTCGTCGAATGTTCTAGAACGTTCGATGCTAGCAACGGTTGATGTTTGAATTGCTAACGGTCAGGCCTATGTTGTCTGATCCGTTACAATATATATATGGGCAAGTCCACCAATTATCAACCAATGAACGGGACGTCAAAAAATTGATTTGTCTCAAATATTTACCTTTTGTAGTGTGTACTAAGATCGAAAAGTTCACCAAGTCTGAACCCTCTAGGACTTACCGTTCGCGAGAAATGCCATATACAAGTTTACCATTTTGACCTGATTGAGCTTTAAATGCGAATTGTTTTCGTATCGTTATCGGGATAAAAGAATTGGAAAAATATGGGTCTCCTGTGTGAAAAACTCTCACCTTTTCGAATATGTTATTTATTTCCGGATACATTC
Source organism: Tenthredo mesomela (assembly GCA_943736025.1). Taxonomy (NCBI): domain Eukaryota; kingdom Metazoa; phylum Arthropoda; class Insecta; order Hymenoptera; family Tenthredinidae; genus Tenthredo; species Tenthredo mesomela. The sequence continues at coordinate 21,684,681 of OX031015.1, forward strand.
ACGGAATCAGTCTCAAAAACACGATTTTCGTAAAAAAAAAAACCGTTTTTTTCATGCGCCACCAAAATTGATCTCATTTTCGACTTTTTCACGTGAAAGCTGAGATTTTTTCAGTAAGATACCCAAATTTTCAGAGTGGGACGGCCATGGGATCTCATGTGAGCTACGTTCAATTGACAAAGGTCTGACGACAATACTCTCTTTTTGAAATCCAACGAAATATTTTCATTTCTCTAACCGTGCACAATTCAAAATAATATAAATATTCCGTTGGATTTCAAAAAGAGAGTATTGTCATCAGACCTTTGTCAATTGAACGTAGCTCACGTGAGATCCCATGGCCGTCCCACTCTGAAAATTTGGGTTTCTTACTGAAAAAATCTCAGCTTTCACATGAAAAAGTCGAAAATAAGATCAATTTTGGTGGCGCATGAAAAAAACGTTTTTTTTTTACGAAAATCGTGTTTTTGAGACTGATTCCGTGAATGTATCCGGAAATAAATAACATATTCGAAAAGGTGAGAGTTTTTCACACAGGAGACCCATATTTTTCCAATTCTTTTATCCCGATAACGATACGAAAACAATTCGCATTTAAAGCTCAATCAGGTCAAAATGGTAAACTTGTATATGGCATTTCTCGCGAACGGTAAGTCCTAGAGGGTTCAGACTTGGTGAACTTTTCGATCTTAGTACACACTACAAGAGGTAATAATTTGAGACGAATCAATTTTTTGACGTCCCGTTCATTGGTTGATAATTGGTGGAATTGCCCATATATGTATTGTAACGTAGTTTTTTAATAGGCGAGGAAAACCTAAATTTTACTCCGCTGCAATTCGGCACTCTTCCGTGTTAATGATTAACCGGTTCACTGGTAACCCGTGAAAAAATATTCTGATCAGACCATATCAGGCCTGATATAAACCGTCCATATCAGACCTGATATGGCCTGATATAAAAATTGGCCATATCAGACCTGATATGGCCTGATATGGGCATATCAGATTATATCGACGGCAGTATGGAAGAACGTGCTATCTCAGATGATGCCCGAAAAACGTGCTATCTCAAATTGTGCTGGAACAACGTGCTATCTCAAATTGTGCTAGAAGAACGTGCTATCTCGAATTATGCTGGAAAAACGTGCCATCTCAAATTGTTCTTGAAGAACGTGCTATCTCAAATTATGCTGGAAGAACGTGCTATCTCGAATTATGCTAGAAGAACGTGCTATCTCAAGTTGTGTATGAAGAACGTGCAATCTCGATGGGGGGATAAAATTCCATTGATACGGCACTGGTATTTGGGGTGCACTGGAGTATAAAAGGCACTGGTTTTCAATAAATCAATCAATTGTTCCAATTTTTCTTATATATTTAGCTCCTTTAATACCGGGATAGAAAATGCAAGTTAAATTCATTTGGGCTAAGTTTTTTCAAAATCTATCTCATCGTTTTTTTTTTTTTTTTTTTTTTTTATAGCCGAAAGTCCGATTTCGGCCATAAAAGCGCGTGTGAAACATCGATTTTTTAATAAATATAATATCTTGACTTCTGAACGGTACAGCCCCTCCAAATTAATTCAATGTTTTTACAGCACTCCAAAGATCATCTATAAAAATTCGCATGAAAATCTATCTCAAAAAGTGTTCACGAGACTACTACCTCAAGTAAAATGATATATTGAAGTATATTTTTGTTATGTTTTATGTCTAATCTCATTGATAACATATTGTATCAAGGTTTGAACACCTTGTTAAGGGGGTATCCCCACCTTTAAATGGGTTAACATTCTGAGAAAGAGATTGATATTTTACAGCGAATTTGAGAGTCTGATCAAATCCAGAAAAATCATGAAGTTTAGGGGAGGTTTGACCCTCATTATCCATACTTAACATTGAATATTACTTTGAGTCTAATAGTAGTTACGCTGAATATAGAAAAATACAAAATTACTCGGCTGTCGCAAAGAATCAGTAGTACCGTTGGATCGATTCTGGAATTTTTGGTCTTCAATTGTTCAGAAGAGATGCTTCTATCATATGAACATAGAACTTTTTGATATCGCGAAAATTGCCTGACTCGCTCAGTTTTTACTGAGATTTTTCTAATTCTTCAATTTTTTTTCATTACTTTTATTATTATCTCAACCAAAAATAGGAATATCAAAAAGTTCTATGTTCATATGAAAGAGGCATCTCTTCTGAACAATTGAAGACCAAAAATTTTAGAATCGATCTAACGGTACTACTGATTCTTTGCGACAACCGAGTAATTTTGTATTTTTCTATATTCAGCGTAACTACTATTAGACTCAAAGTAATATTCAATGTTAAGTATGGATAATGAGGGTCAAACCCTCCCTAAACTTCATGATTTTTTTGGATTTGATCAGACTCTCAAATTCGCTGTAAAATATCAATCTCTTTCTCAGAATGTTAACCCATTTAAAGGTGGGGATACCCCCTTAAAGATGCTTCATTTGTAATGTTTCCGGTTCATTCAGGTTGAACCCGCGATGATCATATGATATAAATGTATGAAATCCGTTTGAATTTGAAGTAAATTAAAATGGTATTGTATGGAAAAGAAAAAGAAAAAACACTTAGGGGATAGGTGGCCAAGTGTTGACCAATATGACCAAGATAGGTGCCCTAATTTTCACGTTTTTTTTTTCCAAATTTATTTGCGTATAAGTGTCCAAAACTAACCCGCCGTCCAGGGCTACCTATCTCTCCCCTATTAACCTTACTTGAACACTTCATTTATAATAGTGCATGGTTTTTATGGAGAATTTGATTGCTAAACTACTAAAAAAGGAAGAAAATGGGACATGTGTGAAACACATTGAGTGTAGTTCCACGCATATAGTTGACACTTCTGACGTTCAGTTTCTCGTAAGTTTTTTGAAACCTTCATTTAAACATTAATTTGACCGTTCTGAAAATCCAATGTGAATAACATACATCGGAAAGGAAAATAAAAATGTTGATTCGAACTTATCTTGAATTTTCCATCCCGGTATTAAAGGAGCTAAATACATGAGAAAAATTGAAACAATTGACTGATTTATTGAAAAACAGTCCTTTTTATACTACGGTCACCCCAAATACCAGTGCCGTATCAATGGAATTTTGTCCCCCCATCGAGATTGCACGTTCTTCATACACAATTTGAGATAGCACGTTCTTCTAGCATAATTTGAGATAGCACGTTCTTCCAGCATAATTTGAGATAGCACGTTCTTCGAGAACAATTTGAGATAGCACGTTTTTCCAGCATAACTCGAGATAGCACGTTCTTCTAGCACAATTTGAGATAGCACGTTGTTCCAGCAGAATTTGAGATAGCACGTTTTTCGGGCATAATCTGAGATAGCACGTTCTTCCATACTGCCGTCGATATATACCCTAGTAACCAAACGTGATGATCACGTCTTGCATTGATCTGTCGCAAGCATCTTCTAGCAGAGTTGCAGCGGACTTGTGAATGGATATTGTAAGAAACTTAGACAATCCTCTTGCGCAAGCATCTTTCAGCAGATTTGCAACAGACCTTTGCATGATTATTGCAAGACACTCAAAATTCTGCTTGAAACGGAAACCTTCAACAAACTTTGTGTAGGGTATGCAAGCTTCTTGCCAGATTCTTTCAAAGCATTCGTCGGCACTTTCCGACAGCAAAAATGCAGCATATTAGGGCATAGGTATCTTGCAAGATCTTACGAGATTCGTAAAGTGTACTGTATTATTGGAATAAATATATATATTCACACTCACAATATTTGATCTTTGGGTGGCGAGCAATCGTCGTATTATAAATGCATAGATTGCGAAAGGTTTTTGAGCAGCATTAGATGGACTTTGGGGGGGGGGGGGGGGGGGGGGGGGGGAGAGGGAATCATCACATTGGCATGGAATGACCCATACAAAATTTGGAGGGCAGGGAAGTGGCAATTTTTTCCCACAGAGCAGCATTCTCGTGGACCAATTTGTGAGAATTTCAAATTTTCACGCCCATTATTAGTCCCACAGTAAAATAATAACTGAATAGACCGCGAAACCCCGTGTATTTTAATCGGAAAAGTTCATCCTCTGTGGTCAAGGGTCAAGCGTTAAAATAAACATCTGAAAAAATTACAGGATTTGTTTTGATTTATTTGGAGTTGATTTGGGGGGCGGCCGGGATTTTTTTTTTTTTTTTAATTGACAACCCTAATATTCATGGATTGGAGCGGAATTTTCATCGTAATACAAAAAAAAAAAAAATAATACCGAATATGCCATCCCTTCTCATTCAAAAACAGATAATTGGTTTGCTCTTCCTTTTCGTCCGTGATCAAATTTTACTCTAGGAAAATAATAAATAACAGCAAGCCTGCTATACGCATACTCCGCATGATCCTGCGCGTTAAAAAAAACTGATAGTGAACAATTCAAATGTCCAAAAACACTATTGATGACAATCTAATTGTGTAATATTTTACAGTATTTTTGGAGGGCGTTGAAACCAGGTCCTATCAGTGTTTAAAAAAGGGCAATAGTTATACAGCAAAATATTCTTGCAAGATCTTGCAAGAGAGGATCGAAGAACATGAGCTTGCAAGATCTCTCAAGAATCCCGCAGGATCTCGCAGAATTAATTAGGAAACGAAGATCTTGTAAGATCTTACAAAATTCTTGTAAGATTTTCGCTAAAAAGCATCTTGCGAAAGTTCATAGCATGCATGCGGAAGCAGACTACTAGTTGTTCATATGTAAGCATCTTGCAAGAATTGTCCGCAAGTCTTTCGAAAACCTTGCGGCAGATGGTTACTAGGGTAGTTGGATTCATTGTCAGATTGATATGGCCTGATATGGGCATATCAGATTATATATAGTTAGATTCAGATTGATATAGCCTGATACGGCCATATCAGACTATATATAACCCTATCTATATATAATAATTGAATGGTTTGATAATAAAACAAATAAGCTTAAAAATTTATTTTCATTGAACTTTTTATTATATTTTTAATAAAATATGATTAGGTGAGTAACATTTATGACTTTTAAGTACAATTTTGGAACTTTGAGGTAAGATTGAGTTGCATTTAGTATCTATCGACTAACATTTGAGCTTAAAATCTAGTAAATTTTTTTCTTATTTCCTTATAATCATGTGACTCATCGCCACAGCCAGGCACACATACACGCAATTAAATACCATTCAGTATTTTTTAAAAGATATTAAATAACTTCCAGTAACATTTAAACTTTATATCTAGTCAAGTTTTTATACTTTCCTTAAAATAATATGACTAATCGTTACAGCCAGAAGAAGATATTCGCGATTGAAAACCATTTAGTATTTTTTAAGTAATATCAAGTAACGTTTATGCTTAATATCTAATCAGATTTTCAATATCGTCTTATAATCATATGACTAATTGCCACAGCCAGTAGAAACATACTCGCTATCAGTGCAAAAAGTATTTCACGGTATCAAAGAGTTTTTAAGATCTTCGCTTTTCAGCTCTACAATTCTTTGTGCCATCGCACTTTTTATCTTCGAGTCGGTGGTATCTGAAGACCAATTTTTTTTCTTTGCATAATCTTTAGCGAATTCTGGAATAAAAATGATATATTATCAACTATTGATTGATGTTTTATTCTAAGTGCATGAAATATAACCGGACCAATAAAATATTAGGCCAATAAAATGGAATTAGACTAATAAAATAGACCTATTAACCAGTTAAGGGGATACATATACCCTTAAAATAATTTTTTTCAAATCACTGCTACGCTTTAAGAGAACATTCTAGTGACTAAGTTTTTGTACAGTTGATTAGTGCTATTTTGATACATAGTTCATGATTTTTCCAGATTTTAGGTCCTCCGCTGAACATAAATTCAGTCCATCGAAGAAAAAGCAGTTGTCGTAGGGTACAGGTTGGTGCGTTGGATGAAATTTCTTCAACTTTTGAGGTAATATTCTGTATAAATGTAATTTCGGACCAAACCAATTATATTTGATCAATTTAACATAGAAATTTTTGATTGTAAGAATTTTTTTTTCCATCGTTCTGGAAAAAAATGTTTTGGAACCAAAAATTTTTATGTCTATAAATTAAATTCATCAAATATTATTGATTTGGTCCGAAATTACATTCATACAGAATATTACCTCAAAAGTTGAAGAAATTTCATCCAACGCACCAACCTGTACCCTACGACAACTGCTTTTTCTTCGATGGACTGAATTTATGTTCAGCGGAGGACATAAAATCTGGAAAAATCATGAACTATGTATTAAAATAGCACTAATCAACTGTAGAAAAACTAAGTCACTAGAATGTTTTCTCAGAGCGTAGCAATAATACAAAAAAAAATATTTCAAAGGTTTATGCACCCCCTTAATAAAAACATCGCTCAAAGTAAAAAAACATGCTCCAGTGTAAATTCTAATCAAAAAATCGTAATAAAGAAAGAAAAAACAAATTAATTATTTCAAAAGTTGATTCAATTCAAGTAAGTGGAGTCACAAACGGAAATTATGAATTAAAAATTTTATCATCTTACTAATTATCGTCTGGGTTGCTTTGTCATTAAGACGAATATTTTCTTTTTTCATGCGATCGAGCCCTTGGGCTCGAGGTGATCGTCCAGCCACCGATCCTTGGACTAATACTTCTTTTTTGAACACACCAACAAGCAGATTACGAGCGACAGCAGTTGCTGACGGAGTTCCTTTTACTGCATTTTTGTAATCTGCTGTTTTGCAATAAATGCCATTACCAATATGTTTCATCTGAAATAATAATTTAATATAAGCTCATAGTAATTGATTGTTATTAATTCAATCAAGATATAAACGTACGTTTTCCGTTCCCAGAGAACTGTATAATTGTTCTTTTTCCGCTTCATCATCGTCGTCGTCATCAAGAACCTCCATATTATTTGCATCTTCAATGGCCACAACCCTTATTGCATTTTGCTTTAGTATCTAAACGAAGATACAATTACTATTGTGAGTAAAAATTAAACAGTGCAAAGTATTAATCTCATTATTTTTTTATCCAATAAACAGTTTTTGTATGTTGTACCGATTTACTGCTGTGCGCAGTGCTTCGAGAACTTCCTGGTCTCCTAGACGATAGAGGAGTAGTTGGCAATTCCTTTAGTGGTGACCTTTCTAACGGATTTTCCAACTCTAAATTGACTTCATCTACCTCTGATGATCTATCAGCCTATATGAATAATAGAAATTAATTAAACATATTCGAATAGATTAGTATAATTGAATAATAAACAAAAATATTTACAATTTGCTGATATGCCGATTCATTAGTATCATTGTCATCGCTGACATCATCTGTGTCGTTCTCGTTACTTCGTTGGTCAGAGTTTATTCCAGAATTTTTCCCAATTTTTTGTTTTTTGAGCTCCGTTATTTTTGTCGGTGGTGATTTTGGCGAATTTTGAATTTTCCGTTTTGGAAGTCGTCTTCCAGTTGGAGACACGGGTTTAGTTTTGGAAACTTTATTTTTTTGCTTATCAGCTAACCTGATTTTCTCGATTTCTTTTTTGAGTACGCCTTCATCTACAAAGTTCATCAATTTTAATTAATACATCATTTGTGATAGTACTGAATTAAACAGATATTTTACAATTTTATCCACGAAGAAATTATTATAGAAGAAAAAAAAGAAAAATTTCACATGTAAAACTTTAATAAAATTATATTTGCAATTTTTTTTTTTTTTTAATGTTTCTAGTAATAATTAAACTGATGAATGAATAAAAAAAAAATTACATAAGTGTTACAAAAATATTTCTTGTACTTTTTAAATAATTTTTTACATTTTTATTTGCGAATGTTTTTTTTTTTAATAATTTTATACAAAAGAAATTATCAGATTTCTGTAGACTTGAGTCACATGTTTTTTTTATACCAAAAGAATAAATACCTTAACCTCGAAATATTCATGACGTTTTTAATTATTATTTTGTAGTATGTAAGCTAATAAAAATGATTAATCAACAATGATCATATTTTAAATATATAAATAAATAATTCAATAAATACCTGCAATCATTCTAACCTTTCCATGATATTTTGTTTTCTTGTGAAAAAATGCGACAACGTTACCCGGTGCAACTGTTTCATGATCACATATCACCGAGTCGTTTTTTTTTATGAGTAGAGAGTTATCATCGGCACATTCGAGCAAAAACATTTTAACAATTGCTTAGTACCAAACAGTCTTATTAACAAGCTCAATATTATTTTTTATACTCAATTATTCTAGAGCGTCAGTACTCACTATTCGATTGAAGAATTTCACTACAACAGGACGCCATATTGTGTATAGTGATATCCGATATAGGTATATAGACTCATATCGATTTACAATGCAAAGATCTTATATACAGGTAGAGTGGGGGAAGCTATAAAGCTCGCTCAAGCGGAACGAAGGGGAAATTCGCTTGTAACGAGGAACCTTATATCGAGGTAGTACTGTGTACAGATAATATATACACATGTATACGTATATTCACACGTTTACTTTTCAAGTACATTAGACAATACATGCGTGTATTTCGTATCTACGTGCACTAAACGTAATGGATTCTGATCCGGACGAGTTGGACAATTCTAGAAACAGCCAATCAGCGCTCTGGATTTTTTTAATCCAAAATTTTCACCTTTGCGACAAAACTAAGCGTTTCTATAAAAGCGACGCGGTTGTTTTCTCAGATTCTTTTCATTTTTTTTTTTTTTTTTTTTTTTTTTTTTTTTTTTTTTTTTTTTTAATCCATTTTTTTTACTGTTACATATGCCCATATCAAGGCTTATCAAATTATATCAGGCCTGATCAGAAATATTTTTCCACAAGTACATCAAAATATACATATCCTATCAGGCTATATCAGGTCTTATCAAGTTATATCAGGCCTGATCAGAATTTTGTTAATAAGTATATCAAAGTATATATGGGGCATTCCAGCTCAACTCAACCAATCATCGGCACTCATGTCTTCTGCTTTTCTTCGAAAAAACATATGTCAAAGTTCGAGTGAAAAGACAATGTTTCTGTAAATTACAGGTCTTGCATTCAATTTCTGACAAACATAGATTTTTTGATACATTTAGACATCAAATAATTCAAATTTTCGTCAAATTTAAATACGGAATCATAGAGGAAAATGTTGAATAGACAAAACAACCGTTATCCTACGAATTTCAACTAAGAATAAACGCAGAATTTTTTATTCATTTTTTGACCCAATTTTGGTCGATAAGAGTAAAAAATCTCGATTTTCTCGAATGTCGCCATAACCGATTTGTATGAATTTCCTACACAAAATACTACATCAAAAAACAAAATTTTCAAGACCTTAACCGAGATGCCTGGACCTCTGGTTCCAGAGATATGAATTTAAAAAAAAAAAAAAAATATTGATTAAGGGGACCAGTACAGCGACTTTCCGAGAAATGATCATAGTCCGAAATCAATTTATTTCATAACCAAAGTTCATTTCACATGAAAATATTTGTCTTTTTCAAAATCATGTGTCGTAAGGATTTCAGAGCACCGTTGGACCGATTCAGGTCATCTTGGATTCATTTTCTTCAGAAAACAAATCCTCATCATGTGAATGTAGGAATTTTGAAAATTTTTCGTTTTGGCCAAGTTATTTAAGAAATGAGTGATAATAATTTTTGCAAATTTGGTAAATTGATCATAACTTGTGACATAATTTTTTATTTTAAAATTCCTACATTCACATGATGAGGATTTGTTTTCTGAAGAAAATGAATCCAAGATGACCTGAATCGGTCCAACGGTGCTCTAAAATCCTTACGACACATGATTTTGAAAAAGAAAAATATTTTGATGTGAAATGAACTTTGGTTATGAAATAAATTGATTTCGGACTATGATAATTTCTCAAAAAGTCGTTGTACTGGTCCCCTTAAGTCAATTAAAAATGCATAAGCGGTTGATTGAAAAAAATATTGTCACTCAGAATGACACAAGATATACTAATCGCTATAATGCTTTTGGGGATTTATTTCACTTACATTTTTTTCTTGATTGAGTCGGGTATGGATAACATACATTAATTATCGAAGTCATTGGTCACAGTGTGTTGACAACAAATCAACAAATTGATAACTTCTTTGAATTAATATTATGCAAAGTCAATCTCCCGAGGATCTTCTAAATGCTTGATTTTTTCAGATTTTTTTTCCATCGAGAAGTATTAAAAATCTTCTCTGAAACCCACGTTTGGTGGGACTGTACCGGAAGAACCACCTTAAACGAAAGGACATTCTAAATGTACATTATTCGAAGTAGACCGTATTGACAAATCTGTTCCCTAATTAATTACGAAATTGTCCTCGAAATGACTAGAGTAAGTTGTAGAGTAGATAGACTTGATTATAAATTAATTTTCTTTCTTGTTTATTGTTATTTATTATTATTTATCGTTATTAATTATTATTCTTTTAATAATTTTTTTTTTGAGATCTCGTTAATTCTTCTCGTCTTTCGTTGAGTTTTGAGACAAATATGACTCGAAACATTTTAAAATCAATTGGATAGTTTCAAATGATTTCGTATGATAAATAGTACCTGTAACCAACTTTAAAAATATAATTATATTTCAATAAAAAGTCACACTGTTTGACCAATGACTTAGATAATTAATGTATGTTATCCATACCCGACACAATTGAGAAAAAAATGTTTGATTGTTCACCTAATCACCCTTAAATTAATCATTCATTTTAAGTGAAATAAATCCCCAAAAGCATTATAGCGATTAGTATATCTTGTGTCATTCTGAGTGAAAATATTTTTTCAATCAACTGCTTATGCATTTTTAATTGACTTAATCAATATTTTTTTTTTTTTTTTTTTTTAAATTCATATCTTTGGAACCAGAGGTCCAGGCATCTCGGTTAAGGTCTTGAAAATTTTATTTTTTGATGTAGTATTTTGTGTAGAAAATTCATACAAATCGGTTATGGCGACATTCGCGAAAATCGAGATTTTTTACTCTTATCGACCAAAATTGGTTCAAAAAATGAATCAAAAATTCTGTGTTTATTCTTAGTTGAAATTCGTAGGATAACGGTTGTTTTGTCTATTCAACATTTTCCTCTAAGATTGCGTATTTAAATTTGACGAAAATTTGAATTATTTGATGTCTAAATTTATCAAAAAATCTATGTCTGTCAGAAATTGAATGCAAGACCTGTAATTTACAGAAACATTGTCTTTTTACTCGAACTTTGACATATGTTGTTTCGAAGAAAAGCAGAAGACATGAGTGTCGATGGTTGGTTGAGTTGAGCTGGAATGCCCCATATACTCATATAAGATTATATCAGGCCATATCAGGACATATAAAAAAATTATATATGAACTTATCAAGTCATATCAAGCTTGATATGGGCATATCAAGTTGATAAGGCTTGATATGGCCTGATATGGCCAATTTTCATATCAGGCCATATCAGGACCTATCAAAATTTATATATGGGCATATCAGATCATATCAGACCAGATATAGATATATCAAAAATTTTGATATGGCCTTATCAGGTCATATCAGGTCTGATCAGAATATTTTTTCACGGGAAGGGCACATATATGTGCAAAAAGAAAAAGTGCCACAACTGGTAATGGCACATATATGTGCAACGTGGATATCTCTGTCAGTTTTGAACGGATTTGCATCAAACTTGATGTTCCTAAGTTTTTTGGGCTTCATGTTGAATACGAAATTATTTCCTTTCACCAGTTTTGGCACAAAACGTTGATTTCGGGTCTACCAGTGAACCGGTTAAACTTACTGAATGTTGGGCGCCAGACGCTCCTGCGTCATTTCGATACGATACCATAAGACAAATTAAATAAAGCCAAAAATCTACGGAAATGCGACGAGCGACAACTCGACTTGCTCAGATAACAAAGCCTTAGATAGAGGGGCAGGGTACACCATAAAAACAATATTATTTCATTGAGAATATTTGAGAGCACATCAATCAATTATTTATTAATTAAATTAGATAATTTAACGAGATCAGTACAGAATCATAAGTTTTTTACGACAGTTTGTTACGATAAACTATTTATCCACGGTAGAATTTACTTAATTACGATACGATTGACTCGAGGATGTGTCAGAGTTGACTCGATATAAAATTAATTATTTAGACTCCAGACTTGGTATCACAGAGCGATACATCGTACCCAAATGCAAAGTTATTCATAACCCATCCTTAAATCAACGTATTAAGCTTGAGATATTAAATTATGAAAATCAGTAACAAACTCTACAGATTCCCTATTAATTAATTAGCTACGCTTAGCTATTCGATTTACGATAATTCGAGATCTACTGCTAAATAGAGACCACACGGTCATTCGAAAGACGCGAATCACAAGTTCAACGATAACAGATTAATTCGGAATATGATTGGATCTTTAACTGAATTCTGACGATACTAGATCGATAGTTACGATACTAAATTATCCAAAAGATATTAATTTTACTGAACCGTACTTGATTTTACAGACGAGAATAAATTATATGATAGAACTGTACTTTACTTGATAAGTGACTCAATACTAACGTACTTAATTATAACAAAATTAACGATAACGAACTAAACTATACTAAACTATACAATAACGCGAGGCTAAGCCTACGCGGCTATCTTCGCTCAGGGTACTCCAGGAAAGGTAATTTTCTACAGTATTTCATGCACAATATTATAACATACTAAATCAGCAATATAAGCCATACGAGAAGCGATAGGCAATTATCAATCGATAATAAGCAATAAATTATAGCCAAAAAGCACTAAAAGATCTACGTAACTCAGCCAGACTCGAGGTTGTTCGATAAATTAATAGACCAAAGACAAAGACGAGCCTCTTAGCTCAATAGACAAAAACGAGCTTCATAGCCCAATAACCAAATTAATTAACCATACGTTTATCAGAACGACCTCGTGCCTTCACAGAAAGAATCAAGACCTTACCTTAAGTTGTTCAATCAGATAACACACAATACACTATTTTATATAACGATGTTAACTGTTTTAATTCGAAACTCGATACGATACCACTCGATACGACAGGTGAAGACTGAAGATGCGTAACGCAGACTGGAGCGGAGAAGTAGGCTGAATAGCCCGTGTACCCTCTTTATATATTCGTTGTTTTCTTCCACCAGCTCATCCTTCAGATTAGTGGAATCACGTGTCATATCGGCATTCTAGGTAGCATCTCCGGATGACGGGAGGATTTCATCGTGCTCCTCGCACATCCCTGTACGCCGTTCATCCGGTAGTTTGAGGCGGTAGACTCCCCACTTGAGAGGAGGCGCTGACCTTGGGGTCTCGATGGACCACCATATGGTGTGCACGCCGGCAGTGTCGTCCTTGACGATATTGGCGATTTCCTTACGCTCGTTAGTCATCGTCCCATCGGTAGTTCCCATGATAACAGTCGTCTCGTGGAGTATCGGTCTCGAGATTACATATTTTACAAAAATAAAAGAGTGTTAGTTAATCCTAATTAATTTTCCCTAATTTTTCCTTTTCCTGGAGACCCTGTCTACGTCACGCATCATCGCAATCTCGATAGTATCGCCATGTGACGAGGGATTATAAAATACCACGTCACAGTAAAATATATATAGTATATATATATAGTATATATATATATATGTCGGCGCGTGATATTTTGGACACGCTTTCTCACGGCTGTGGTGTTTATTAAATATCGAGACTATTGGTTTATGTTTAGTCTCAGTATATTTGTTAGTATTGAGATTAGAAGCTAGACGCCCTTAGAGTTAATAAGTGGCGTAGAGAAGGGATGCAAGACATGGGCATCCTTGTCGAACGCAGCCACAGCCCGGCGGTGGTGATTCTTAAGGGACATTCAGATTTTGAACTGAGCCAAAGAAGGATCTCATTAGAAGATCTGGTCTAAAGCATTTGCGAGTTGATTTGAATCACGCCGTGGCGGTGGATTCGTTATTGTGTCTTTCTCTACGCGTTAGAGTAGAATAGTTTATTTGTTTGGTTGTAGTCTGGGATAGTTAACATCATCAAACACAATTATTAGATTTGGTTTCATTATTACTCCTTGTGAACGATCAAACAGCCTGCAAGTAAAGCCATAGCCGACCATTAATACCGTTCGACTCTCCGACATATATATATATATATTAGGGTGGTTCTTATTTAGGGCTTGGTGGAATTTAAATGAGTTCGCCCCCCTAATAGATCACAAATAATGTAGAAAAAATCACTGTAAAATTTGAGCTCTTAATTTTAACATTAAGCCATGCCGCCAAAGGCTTTTGTATTTTTTTTTTTTTCTTCGATTTTGTACAACTAAAGATATAATATTGGGTTTTGTGCACTTCTAGATCTTTTGTTTTTTCTGCGGCACCAAAAATCTTGTGAAACATCGATGCGTCTCATTGCAAAAACATGCGTAAATCTCCGATTTTATCTACATCTATTAACAATTAGCTATTTACCTAATAAAATATTGAAATAGTATGTTTTTGAACACACTTATTTTTTCGTAATTGTTTTCTTATTGTTTGGTATATTTTTAATTGACAAGTTTCTAATAAAGTTTTTCAAAAAAACAATGTTGATATAATTTTTTTAATATGCCAAAAAAAAAAAACATTACTTCTGTACCGCTGTTTTCTATACATGAATGTCAATTTTTGAATTTTTTTATTTCTTGAAACGTCAATAAAGTACATGATCTTGTCGAAAAATGGATGGTAAAAATGTTTTTAATTTTTTTTTTTTTTTTATCCTACTTGGAAACACACCTAAAATTTAGGCCTCTAGACCAGAATACCCCTGAAAAAAAGATCTAGAAGTGCACAAAACCCAATATTATATCTTTAGTTGTACAAAATTGAAGAGAAAAAAAAAAAAAAAATACAAAAGCCTTTTTCGGCATGGCTTAATGTTAAAATTAAGAGCTCAAATATGACAGTGATTTTTTCTACATTATTTGTGATCTATTAGGGGGGCGAACTCATTCAAATTCCACCAAGCCCTAAATAAGAACCACCCTAATATACAGGGTGTCCCATTTTAAAGTATGCATTACGTTTTCAGCCGACCTAACGTTTTAATTGGAAAATGTCTCCTACAAAAGTTGTCCGGTTCAGAGGGGGACACATGAAGATTTTTTTGTTTTTGGTCCAGCATCATAATTGGTGATGCTGTGGAGGATGGACCAGTTTTTTTAAATGGAATCATACATTTTTGTTGCAACTAAAATATTCTTCATTCAAAAATGTACAATGTTCTCAGGAAACTTTTTTTTCTAAAATGAATATTCCGTGAGATAGAACAAAAAACAAATACCACCATCATAACAGAAAAACATCTCTGCGATATGTGTGATATGTCGGAGCATCAGTGGGGTGACTACAGATGTTCAAAAATACCACCATCAAGAGCAAGATACGCTCTCACTCGCTTTTCGAAGCTTTGCGCCGTTTTCAAAAGGATTGCCCAGAGCTTCGAAAAGCGAGTGAGAGCGTATCTTGCTCTTGATGGTGGTATTTTTGAACATCTGTAGTCACCCCACTGATGCTCCGACATATCACACATATCACAGAGATGTTTTTCTGTTATGATGGTGGTATTTGTTTTTTGTTCTATCTCACGGAATATTCATTTTAGAAAAAAAAGTTTCCTGAGAACATTGTACATTTTTGAATGAAGAATATTTTAGTTGCAACAAAAATGTATGATTCCATTTAAAAAAACTGGTCCATCCTCCACAGCATCACCAATTATGATGCTGGACCAAAAACAAAAAAATCTTCATGTGTCCCCCTCTGAACCGGACAACTTTTGTAGGAGACATTTTCCAATTAAAACGTTAGGTCGGCTGAAAACGTAATGCATACTTTAAAATGGGACACCCTGTATATATATATATTAGACCTGTCCTAAGAAGGGTGAAATCGAATTTCGATCGGGCCACCCCTCAAAGTAGTTCGAAATAATTTAAAAAAAAAGTCAAAGTTTTTTCAATTTTTTTCGTCCATATTTACCCACCCCTCGAAAGCCTTACTTTTTTCCATAAGAAAAGCATTGATTTTTCGAAGTTTTTAATCAAAAATTCGTACTGGGTCTGAAAACAGTCGTAAAAAAATTTCGAAAGAAGCAAAATGGAGGCGAATTCGTCCACTTCAAACCGCCACTTGGAAAATTTGGCTATCTCTATTTTTGACTCCGCTATCTCACTTTTAGTGCGGCAAGAAATTTTAGCTAGTGAATACAAGCTTTTGGGATTGGTTTTGAGGAAAAAAAAAAAATTCTTCGTTGAAAATAACAAATAGAAATTCAAAGATTTTGATCACCTCATCTTCCTTCTTAATATTTGGGAAACTGCTGAAAAAAGATTTTGAAAATGACGAAAAACGTCATTTGAATTTAACTATTTTTATTTTTATTTTTAATTTTTTTTTAATTTTTTTTTTTTTTTGCTAAGGGTTGGAGTTACATTTTTTCACATGACTAATTAGTTTGCACGAAGAATTTTTTATTTTCTACGACTACTCCGATTTAATTCTTCCGATATTAAGCTCTCCAAATGAGGTTTTTCGACATTTTTGGAATCTTTTTTCAGCGGTTTCCCAAATAATAGGTGATCGAAATTTTTGAATTTCTATTTGTTATTTTCAAAATAGTTATTTTCGTACCATGGGCGTAAAGTACAACTTTACGCCCGCGGGTGATTGAACGCGCCAGAGGGCCGGCGTAGCCGGCCCAAGGGTCGCGCGATCACCCAAGGTCGTTCAGTTGTACGCCCGCGGTGCGAACATTATTTTTCGTCATGGTGTCAATAACGCATTTATGGCCTTGTTTTGCAAGCGTCAAGTTCGACTCTACGCCCGGTGTATGTAAATAAAAACTATTTCCACGCGCGACGCCCAACGGGTGTCGTGCGTAGGGATAGTTTTTGTTTACAAACACCGGGCGTAAAGTCGCACTTTACGCTCGCAAAACAAGACCAAAAATGCGTACTTTACGCCTACTATGACGAAAAAGAATTTCTTTCATCTTCAAGACCAATCCCAAAAGCTTGTATACTAGTTGAAATTTTTTGCCGCACTAAAAGTTAGATAGCGGAGTCAAAAATAGAGAAAGCCAAATTTTCTAAGCGGCGGTTTAAAGTGGACGAATTCACCTCCATTTTGCTTCTTTGGAAAATTTTCTACGACTATTTTCAGACCCTGTACGAATTTTTGATTAAAAACCTCGAAACATCAATGCTTTTCTTATGGGAAAAAGTAAGGCTTTCGAGGGGTGGGTAAATATGGACGAAAAAAATTGAAAAAAATTCGACATTTTTTTAAAATTATTTCAAACTACATTGAGGGGTAGCCCGGTCGAAATTCGATTTTACCCTTCTTAAGGACAGGTCTAATATAATAGATATATATATTGTTACGTTTCGGTTCTTGGGCGTTCCTTCAGGTAACGCAAACCGAGTGTAATTGTGAGTTCTTTGCTCGATGTTCTAATGTTCTAGACTTTTATATCAATTATTTAATGTTCCCTATTACGGACTTGAGTCGCCGAGCAACTAAAGCCGCCTCCCCACAGACCTGAGCACGTAAACGCGCTAAGGCTGCACTTTACCCACCTAACTTTTTAATTTTAGCTATGATAAAGTTAGTTTATCCCCAAATTTTCTACACAATAAAACCTGCTGTACCAGACCTGAGTGCGTCAGAGACCCACTAAGGCTGTATTTAGCTTTGGTTGGTTATACGGATGAAGAAGAACCTGGAAATGGCGGATAAGGGAGCTGCATAGATTCACTTACTTTTAGATAATCAAGAAATCAATTTATTTATACTTTAACTTTTACCTGCGGTTGCAACCAATTCCTATATTATATTTACAATGATTGCCTTACTTTACTATAGTTTATAACGACGTGCTACTTCGATTTTATATTCGATATTTGACAAGTGTAGCCATTTGATATTTGCCTTTGATTTATTTTAATTTATTTTCAATAATTTGTTTGAATAGAATGCTTTTCTCTAGGTTGAATTCTTTTATGATACGTTAGAATTTATTTGTTTTCTGTTGAATCTCGCGAATAGAATAAGTAGAAATTTTGTTAAAGTGAAGCTAATAGTACACAAGGCGCTGTGCCTATTGTGTCTGATGAGAAGGAGCGTTGCGAGACAACCCGGTGCTATACCGTAGAATTGCTGCTGCTGAGAGCTGTGTCTCGATTTATATACCCGTTGTGACGTCACGCGACTTGTCGCTCTCATTGAACCTTCTGGACTATTCGATGTTCGCAACGGTTGATCTGTGAATTGTTAACGGTCAGGCCTAGGTCGCCTGATCCGTTACAATATATATATTGTTACTAAATTAGCTTCTGAGGGCTAATTATAATCCCAGGCAGCAAAATCATGTCACTCTGATATCACAGATACGTCACTTCGTTCCTTCCGTTATCACTACTACATCACCGGGACTGTAAATGAGATAGTCCGAGGATATCAAAATGTCCGCCACAGGCCGCCATGGCTAATATGTCACAGTTACAGATCAAAGTTACATAATAGTTACGTATCAGCTATGGGTCAGAATCACGACAGATACATCACATAGTTACGTACCTGGTACATGCAGCAGTGACGTAACGGCAACATCCCAGTGGTACGAATTTACGAGTCAATAAAAAATAAAATAAGATTTTATTATTGCTTATTATGAGCAATTATCCTTTTTTTATTGTAAGAATGTGGTGCTGAATACTATATGAACGCGTTCTGCTGAAAATTTTCACGCTAGCTAAATTTATGGACATATTATAATTCGCGAAAAGTCGCACGCGCGCACCCCCGAGTTTTGAACACACGACCTACCTATTCGTAGTCAGGCACGCTGCCTCGACACCACGATACATTTCCAAATAAGCATTCAGAACTCTATCATGTTCAACAGAAATTCATCAGAATATTGGTTATTTATTATTATTATTATTATTTATTTATTATTATTATTTTTTATTTATTTATTTATTTTTTTTTTATTTTGTTTTTTTTTTTTTATTTTTTTTTATTTTTATTTTTATTTATTATCATTTATTTATTTATTTATTTTTATTTATTCACAATTTCACGTGAAAATAATCTTTTATCTTAATATCTTTTCTCGTTATACGAATAACACAGTTGAGTTTTTAGTTTGAAGCTCAAATAATTAACGATAATTCAGGCGATGATCGTTGGTTATTAGTATTTTATTACAGTAACTAAGTTTCAAATATTATGGTCGAAGTATCAGAACTACTTAGGGTGACAAATACGGCAACGTCGAAACTCACGTGGATGGTGAAGATTACATTTGTTAGGTTAAGTTGGGTTAGAACAGATACAGAGTTTTTCTCGCTGGTATCGGGTTGTGCAATTCACATTATTATAGACCTGATCAATTTTTCAAATTACTCATCAAATTTCACTTTCACATGCATGCATATAACTATGAGTAGAAGTATATAATATATTCATTGATCACGAGCATAAATGACTTGCCACAGATTTCCAGACATCCAGTATACACATAACCTCCAAATTAGTTGCAAACTCATGGAAAGCACAGAGATAGAAGTTTACGATATCAACGTCACATATCAGTTGGGCTTTCTGGGTGATATAACACTGCAACATCCTAATTATATTACAGCTACATCACACTTGAGCAATGTTCAAAGATATAGTACTTGGTAATATCAAAATATCAACGTTACATATTGGTTGTGCTTTTTGAGTGATATAACACTGCAACATCATTGGTATACTACAGCTACATCAAACTTGGGCTCTGCTCAAAGAGAGAACTGGGTGATGTCAACGCTACATAACAATGTACTGTCTTTGCCATATTGCAGTGTTATATGTCAAGCGCATCTCTGTTATATCAAAAGATTACTGATACATGAATGTTACATAAAACTTACATAAACTTTGGTATGTACCAGCAATTTTACAGTGTGATATCACGGTAACGTAAATATGCTAAGTTTGCTGCCTGGGATTATTTAAAGAAAGGCTCGAGCAGATTAAGTTAAATAAAATGTAGGTCCTGAGTTGAAATAAGAGATTCAAGTCAAAGAAAATATATTTGTCAGGGAAATTGAATATATTGGGAACTGTGAGAAAATGTGTGTTTACAGTTTGAAGTGTGAAACAGCACTGTTTTTTATGATAATGTTTACTTCAGTTATTTAATATCAACGAGTCATTTATTTGTATTCGTTTATCTTCTATGACTGCTAGATGATGCGAAGTTTAAATATAGAATGTAAAGGTAATCTTCTAGTAAAGCGAAAAAGGGAAATCAATCTTTGTAACACTACTCCCCCTCCGGAAGAAGAGTCGTCTCGACTCGTTAAATCAAAAATCAAAAATGGAATGAGAAACAACAATCGAGCAGTCATAAAGAGTGTGTGTGTGCTCTTTTTTTTGGGGAAGTTGGAGCTGTGGTTCAAAAGTTCAAAACTACCCAGAAACTATCTGACATTCGTCCCGCTCTGCAGTCCCAAGGTAAACCACAGAAAACCTTGAGAAGATAGTTGAGCTTTAATTTTATCAAAGTGAAATATAATGAGTATAAAAAAATGTTCGTTCTTCAGTCTCAAGGATCATGATTAGATGAGGATCAGGTGAAGATCAAATAAGGTTCTGCGAACTGGAAAAAATAGGCAGGAGCGGACCGGAAGGAAACAGGAACACAAGAATCATCAACGATTCGAGTTGCTGTTCTTGAATAGGTCAGCTTCAAACCTCTTCGAAATTAATCAAACGACCTAATTTGGGAAAACAAATATGAGTTTCACGAATAACAAGGCGTTTGTAATAACAAATACATGATGAAGTCATGTATTACTTAATTGTGATGATTAAATAGTTTTAGTGATAAATAAATAAAAGGAACGATCTTATCTGAGGCAGGAATACAAATTGGGCCAGGAAAAGATTGGAAATCGTATATCCAGGTACCAATTTGAAGAATTCTGAAAAAGACTTAAATTCCTGGGAAAAAGGTCATGGTTAAAGACAATAGCTCGCTCGAATTTCTACTCTTCATAAAAATCGCGACTACCCCGTGTGATAGGACAACCTGTTGTAATCGGGATCCTGAGATCCTTTATACAACTACAATTTTATTCGAGGATCCGTTGTCGAATTAGGAGATGGAACTCGGTCGTACAAAAGTGATTCAAGTTTATTAATATAATATAAAGTTTTACAAAAGGTTTTACTGATATCGGACTAATCTCTTATATAATGTCTCTTGCTCTGGTCGCGATGTTCTGACAATGAGCGCGTCGTCTGCCCTCCTTTTAATGACTATTTAAGAGGTCAGTGCTGCGTCCGTACATTGCTACGTATTTCGCCATACGACAGAGTTGTTGCTCTGCTATATCGCGTTAGCGCATTCCTGGATTTGAGGTGTCACAATTGATAGGTATTCGAATTGCAACATCCCTCCCCCCTTGGAAGGAAAGCCTGTGGATTTTCTCCTGAAATCAGTTAAATCTGCTGGCTTGCGTCGGTGTGCGTACGCTTGCCTATTATGCTATATCTAGGTTAGTGGTTTACATAATGTATCCCGTTACAATGTTTTTATATAATCGTTTCTTAATCTAGGTTGGTATGACCTATTTTCTATATCATTTTTCTATCAGCTAAATTGTTTCAAATTTCTAGTTCCAAATTTCCTACTCGAGTCATATTATTCAATAAAAGGTTTCAATCGATTTACATGTACTCTGAGATTCTTCCTATTAACTTTTATGGTGTAGTTAACGTCTGAGTTTACCTCTAGAATAGTATAAGGACCAATCCATTGAGATAATAGCTTCTTCGATCTTCCTCTGCGTACAGTCTCGTCGTACAGTAATACCTTATCTCCAACCTTGAACCCTTTTTCTTTGGTTCGTCGGTCGTACTCGATTTTTGACTTCTCCTTGGCTTCTTGCAGATTTTCTTTGGCTATCAGATTGCTGGCTCGCAATCTCTCTCGTAATTCTCGTGCGTAGTCGTCATAGGTGTACGTCGGTTCTGGATCCCTTTTCAGCGATGTTGGTAGTTCAGCTCCGGTTCCATACACCAGCTCGAACGGTGTAAATCTCGTTGCAGTGTGGGGCGTCGTGTTATATGCAAACATAGCATATGGTAACCATTCGTCCCAGTTGCTCTGTTCTTCGTTTATGTAATGTCTCAGATATTCAGCTAACGTCCTATGTGAACGTTCTAAGGCTCCATTGGATTCAGGATGATAGGCCGTCGTCTGAATCTTGTCGATCTTCAACAATTTACGAGTATCTTTGAAAACGTTATTCAAAAAGTTCGTACCTTGATTGGTGAGTATTCTCTGTGGTATTCCGTGTTCGCATACGATCCTGGTCGCGAATTCCTTAGCTACAGTGTTAGCTTCTTGGTTCGGAATAGGTATTGCCTTGCTGAATTTTGTTAGACAATCTTGAAACGTAAGGATATATTTATTTCCTCGTTCCGTTTCCGTCAGTGGTCCTACGATATCCAATGCACATTTCTCAAACGGTTGATTGGGAGTGTCGGTTATGACCATTGGTGCCTTCGTCTTCTTGCTGAGTTTATTCTTCTGGCAATTCTCGCATCACGAAATGTGTTCCTCGACTTCCTTCCGTAATCCAGGCCAATCGTGCTTCAATCGGATTCGTTCGATCGTTCGATTAACTCCTTGATGTGCTCCTAATGGCGTATCGTGGTACTCATAGATGATCCTTTTCCGATCTTCCTCGGAATATTCTTGTTCTCGGTTGTTCAATTCCTCCTCTTCCTTCTGCTGACTTCTGGTCACTGCGTACATGCGACTCAAGGCATCTGCGTTGGTATTTGCCTTCCCTGCCTTGTACTCGATCTCATAGTCGTATTCTTCCAGCTTCAGTCGCCATCTCATGAGTCGTGATCCTGGATCTTTGACTCCAAATAACCATGTGAGTGGTTTATGATCTGTAACAATCTTAAATCTGGTACCATATGGGCATATCTCACAAACCTTTAACTTTCATGTAACTTGACTTACGGATTGCGAAAGTTAACTTCCAGGCAAAGAATTGGGTATTCATGCATGTAGCGAATTATTTTTGAGATACACGAAGCATAATCAATGTAAGAGAAATTATTTACTGTATCTACAAACTTCTTGTCCCTAATTGAAATGCAGGAATGAGCAACGTTGCATTGTGTAGCTATGACTTTAACAAAACTTCGTACGAGATTTGCATTGATACGAAACTTTAGAAAAATTTGAAAAAAATAATTGGCTGCGAGCGAGGTAGTATGAACATAATGTACGTAATTGTAGTCACCAAAATTCGTCTGCAATACTAGGGACACAGTACGAAGTGCTGTAACTCGGTTTCGATATCGCACCTGACACCCAATGTTTCACGATTAAAAAACATCAGCACGAGCTAATTGGATGTATTTATCTACATGCACATGAAAGTAGAACTATCACGGATCGAAGGAACTAAAATTTACGTCGGAGAGTCAATTTCTTTTCTCGCAGTGTTCTGATCAATGGATACATATTGACGCGTGGAGAATAAATGTCAGGAATGTCTCGTCGTTACCCTGATAATCTGGTCAAGTAAGATGCTTATATTTGATACGAGTATATTGCTCATATCACGAATTATATCTTCAAAGATGTGCGCGATTATTTTATCAAAACTGACTTTTCTCTGGGTTAAAACGTATTGAAATGTCAGATTCGGGAATGTCAGATTCATAAATTCGTAACATAAATTTGCAACTGTTCATTTTTTCAAGTGATCTAAATTATTTTCTGAGTCAATAACCTTTGTAGCAGTTACCGTTTAACTTTTCTGTATACGATTAAAGTGAATTAATTTGAATAATAATAAAAATAATAAAAATTGATAAATTTTTTTAATTTGAATAATACATATAAACTAATTTTTTTTTTTTCTAGTTTGAAAATAGTACTCTAGTATTGCAGAACAAAGATACAGATAGTTCTGACATCAAACCTACAGAAAATGAATAGTTGTGAATATAAAATGGCAGTATTATTTTTTATGCGCGCACCCAGTATAATATGAATTGTACATGAATAGATATTGCTTTATGGAGGTCTTGTGATGCGAGAAAAAAATTGACGACACTGTGTTCCTCAAATTAGATTTTTTTTTTTTAAGCTGCGAAAGTTAAAGGTTTGTGAGATATGCCCATATACATACGGTCTGAAATGATTAACTGCCCAGACTATGGCCAATAATTCCTTTTCTGTAGTGCTGTAATTGACTTCTGCTGAATTTAGAGTTCTACTTGCGTATGCTATTGGCAAGTCGCTTCCTATTATTCCTTGCGACAGGACTGCTCCGATAGCCTTGTCGGATGCGTCTGTCGTCACGATGAACGGTTGTTCGAAATCTGGATATTGTAGAATTGGTGCGGTCGTCAACGTCTTCTTCAAATTTTCAAAAGCTTCTTGTTCCCTCGAAGTCCATCCAAATTTCACCTCTTTCTTTAGCAAATGTGTAAGCGGTTTTGCTAAACTCGAGAAATTCTGTATAAATCGTCTGTAATATCCGGCCAAACCCAGAAATCCTTGAACATCTTTTACAGTCTTTGGAATTGGAAATTCTTCTACTGCTCGGATCTTCTCTGGATCTGCTTTTATCCCGTCTCTAGTGATGACGTGTCCCAAGAAGTTGACCTCTTTCCTCAGAAACTCACACTTGTCAGGTTGTAACTTCAATGAATTCTGTCGTAAGCGTTCCAGTACCTCTTCCAGTTGTTTGTTATGTTCCTGCAAACTAGGAGCATGTATGACAATATCATCGAGATAGACATAACACCTAAGGCCTTGTATTCCTGAAAGTACAGTATTCATTAACCGTTGAAACGTAGCAGGTGCATTCTTCAGTCCAAAAGGCATGCGATTGTATTCGTAGTGACCATGTGAAGTGGAAAATGCCGTCTTGCACTTATCCTCCTCTTCCATTGGAATTTGGTGAAATCCTGATGCTAGATCTACTGTAGAGAAATATTTTGCCTTACCCAACTGGTCCAATATCTCGGTAATATTAGGCAGTGGAAAGGAGTCTCCTACAGTAACCTCGTTCACCTTACGGAAGTCAACTACGACTCTCATCTTCGTTTTTCCTGATGCGTCTGCCTTCTGCGGTACTACCAGCAGTGGTGCATTCCATTGGCTTTTGCTCTGTCTGACTATCCCGTCGGCAAGCATTTTATCTACCTGCTCGTTTATCTCCTGCTTGTGTTTTTCTGGAAGTCTATAAGGTCTTACATTTATTGGCGCAATATCTGGATTTGTAGTAATTCTGTGACTAGCTGCGTTCGTGTAACCCAGATAGTCTCCTTCTAAGTGAAATACATCATGAAATTCTTCACAAATATCTAGTAGGCTCTCTTTTTCTTCTCGATTCAGATGACTCGTACGTAGGTTGTCTCTCAGCTGTTGCATTCGGCTCGCGTTACTCGGTGTTATTGTTCGACATGCATAAACTTGCGTCATATCTGTGTGCTCTTGGCCTAGTGCTACTATTTGTACACACGGCTGTTCCAGTTCTACATCATAATCGTTTGTATTCAAAATGCTGACTTTGCACTCACCGTCGACTGCGTTGGTGATGCAACTCCCCATGTATACTCCTGGCTGTAACTCGATTCCTTCGACGATACCTTCCGTGTCGTCGTGTGTCTTTGCACGGACTATCTTCTCGCTTCTTCGTTCAAGCGATATGTGAGCTCCTGTGGCTCCTAAATTCCATGTCGTTCCGTACAATCTTGCGTATTTTCCAGATCTGAGCTCGACGTCGTGCTTCTCGAGGAAGTCGCCTCCTAAGAGACCGTCTGCTTCTAGTGGAAAATCGTCTTTAACTGCGAAAAAAGGGTGCGATATGTGCCTATCACCAACCCTTATATTTAACCTGACCTTACATAAGGTCGCAACCGGTGTTCCGCCTATTCCTCTGAGCGTGATTACACCGTCTTTAGCCATTACTTCGCCGTCAATTTTTCCAACCTTTACTAAGCTTACCTCAACTCCTGAATCTAATAGCATAGTTCCGTGTCTCGTTTTGAATTCATCTGCCTTGATCGTCGCGTGGTTTTTCTGTTTGGATCCATTTATTAGGCAATTCACTGGTACGACGTGATACGGTTGCCTGTCCGCCGCGCCTGCTCCTCGTTTTCCGAAGTCTCTTCGTCTCGCCTTCTGGCGTCCCTAGAATGACTTGGTTGAACCCGTTCCTCTCTTCTAGGAGGTCCCTGATTCTGTGATCTCCCGTAGCCTCGCCTATTTTCTTCGGCTAATCTGGCTCTACAATCTCGAATAAAATGTCCTGGTTTTCTACAAAAATGACAAATTACCTCAACTCTTCTCACGTATCTGCTTGGTGTCGGCAATCTCTGCGGATAACTGGATCCTGTCTTCGCTGAGCGACACTCTCGTGCAAGGTGTCCCGTCCTCCTACAGCTATAGCAACTATTTCCTCTGTTACCTTCTCTGCTGTTGCGCGGTTGATTGCGTTCCCGATCCGATCCACGAATAGGGCCTAAATCTCGTTCCTCTTCTATCGCGAGTGATATGGCTTCCCTAAGATTTTCACACTGTCGGCTCTTGACCAATATCTTCAGCTTGTCGTTCAAGCCTCTGATGAAGATATTGACAGCTTCTTTTCTGACCTGGCGTTCCAGCGTCGATTTCGAATCCTCTTCTGCGGCTTCCTTCATCGTCACTTCGATTACCTGTGCAGTTAGTTTCTCGACTCGTGCTCCATATGACTTCGCGTCCTCGTTGTGACGTTGTCTACAGCTGCTGAATTCCACTTGTAACGAAGCTAATGTCCGTGTATCGATGCTCATCGATTTCAGCTCTTCCTCCAGTGCCTTCCAGGTGTCAATTGTTTTGTATTCTAAAGCTAGTGCCGGAGCACCTTTGATCCGCGTGCTCAAAACAGCATTCAGTAGGTTTTGCGTATCTGCAGGTCGTATAATTTCACGTGCATATTTACAAGAGCGTATAAAATCACAAACTTTTCCTCGGTCACTGCTATCGAAAATCTCGATGTCCTTCAACACTTGTCTCACGGTAACGGTATTTTCTGCCATGTTAGTTAGTGGTTGCTTCGCTTCTATGTTCTGAATCTGTGGTGATGCTACTTGCTCTCGAGTCTTGCTTTTAACAAATTCGCGCAATGCCGCACGAAGTTCGTCGACCGTATTTTCTTCGGTTACGTTTATACTAAAATGCTCACAGGCTTGGAAAAGATGATCTCTTCGTAAATCTTGAATCCACGAGGTTTTACCTTCTGTAATGCGTCTTTCTACCAAGTCCCAGTTCAATGGCATTTGCTCTTTTCCCGAAGATTCATGTGCTGCTGCAGCCAATGATAAATGCAAGGCGTGCCTCTGGCTGGGAGGTAGTACGCCAAACAACGGTGAATTATCCCCAAAGCTTACTTCTCCTTGTAACTCAGGTTTAGTCGGAGAGTCTACGGATGCTGATCGTTCTCTTCCTTTCTTTGACATGTGACGTCACGGTAATTTCTTCAACGATGTCACGATCACTTATTCTTCTGATTCACTCGCTCGATACTTGATTCACTTGTACGATTCGACGATCCCTGCCGCTGCCACCAGTTGTTGTAATCGGGATCCTGAGATCCTTTATACAACTACAATTTTATTCGAGGATCCGTTGTCGAATTAGGAGATGGAACTCGGTCGTACAAAAGTGATTCAAGTTTATTAATATAATATAAAGTTTTACAAAAGGTTTTACTGATATCGGACTAATCTCTTATATAATGTCTCTTGCTCTGGTCGCGATGTTCTGACAATGAGCGCGTCGTCTGCCCTCCTTTTAATGACTATTTAAGAGGTCAGTGCTGCGTCCGTACATTGCTATGTATTTCGCCATACGACAGAGTTGTTGCTCTGCTATATCGCGTTAGCGCATTCCTGGATTTGAGGTGTCACAATTGATAGGTATTCGAATTGCAACAAACCGTACACACACGAAAAACAAGAAAGGGGTGCTAAAATGATTTACGAAAGTCCCGTGAAAATCTAAGAGCTACTAATTTAAATTCTTTTGATGATTTCAGTCCCACTGAATCATCAGAGTCTAGTTATTTGAGCTAGAAGGTTGGGAATGAGAGGAATCTCTGTTCCTCCATGAATTATTATCTGAATTGGAATTGGAATTAGAATTTTGATTATTATTATAGTTATTCTGAGGATCATTAGAATTCATTTCATTCTTCCTTTTTAAAGTATAACAGTCTTCGATATTATGACTATCTTTTTTACAATATCTACAGAACTTTGAAGATCCTTTGGAACTGTATGTATTCGAATTATTTGAGGCGCGATGCTGCTCGGGAGTAGTTTTATTTCGGCTATCGGAAGAAGAATCTGTCGTTTTTATCTGTCTCACGCGACTTGCTCCTAAATATAATTTGTCTATCGCTTCGATCTCTAGTCCTCGAATGACTGCTTCTCTAAGAGTTGAGGGTCCCGCCAATTCGAGAGCATGTTTGATTTCACTATCTTTCACTGCATTAATAAACCGCGAACAAGCTAAACGGTCTCTTGTTGATTCAGAACAATCTGGCAAAGCTATCCTAGCCATTCTTTCTATATCGAGTCCCAAATTGGCGAGACTCTCATCTTTATGTTGTCGCCTATTTTCTAGTAGGGTCAAATGAAGTTTTTGAAGATGTTCGTCTCCGAATCGTACTTTCAAAGCTGAACTGAGCTTATCATAATCCTTCAGTTCATGGTTTGCGAGAGAAGTTAAAACAGTCAGTGCAGATCCTCTGAGATTGGCCGCTAAATTTCCGGCTTTGGTGGCTGAGTTCCACCCATTCAACTCAGCTACTATCGAGAATTGGCATTCATACTCGGCCCAAGAAGTGGTACCGTCGTATGTTGGGACTCGAATAACGCGAGGGGAGTTATTGATAGGCTCAGCTCGGCTTTCTGACACTGGTCTATTTATTTGTTCGCGACTACTCCCGGCGCTAATCTCTTTTCGGACTATACTACTGATTATTTCACAAAAACTATTCAAATCATTAGAAGGTGCAGGTGCTATCGGAGTCGTTTGTGAAATCTCAGGCCTAACTAAAACAGAGGGAGTTCTTTCCTCAAAAACGTTTACAGACCTTGGTTCTTGATGAACCTGTTCTAGCTGGTCTCTAACTAAGGACAGTCTGCGGGGAGTAGGGATGGGAGAGACTCGGTTTTCAGAAACTCGGGGGGGCTAGGATTTCCAAACTGCGTTGAAATGCCTGGAGATGAGTGTCCCGATCTTCCTTCTGAGCTGCGCGTTGAGCGTCTAGGATTTGGCGGAGTTGGTGTTCGGACCGTTCTACCTGTAACAGAGAAGCTTCTCGGTCTCTCTCCCGGTCTTCTCGTTGAGCTTGAAGTAACGCCTCTCGGTCTTCCCTTTGTGCTCGGAGGTGTTGTTCGGCCTGTTGTTGTTGGGCGAGTATTGCCATCCGGAGCAGCGATTCCATCTGAATGACATTGAAGTTTGCATCGTTGGAACGCAACGAAATTCAACGTAAATTTAAAAAAAATATACACAGCATAAAAATAATCCTACTAGGTTTATTAACTTTTTCAAGTTATTTCTAGTCGTTTTCACTATTCAAAGATAGCAGGATCATTTTTGGTAAATTGATACATTTAAACTAATTTTTTTTGGATTTCGTTGCGTTCCAACGATGCAGACTTCAATGTCATCCATCTGAGCCATGGGATCAGGATGGGACGTTGGGATGGAGGGTAGCTGGGATTCAGCTGGTTGGACTGGGGCTTCATTAGAATGGCTTTGAGCAATACTGCGTGTATTACGACTCATTTTCCAATATATTTCGTTTTTAAGTAATCAAATTATTAAGTTTTCAAGTTAAAGACTTGTAGCACTTTTAATTCAACTCACTAGGAGTCGACCATAACTCCGGATCACAGATCTTGACCCAACTTTTGGGGGTGTTTTGACGTACCAAAATATGAATTATCTGATAGATAACTCTCCGGAATGGGCCTTCGACCCATCAATTTATTAAAATATATAATAAAAAATCAGCGTTAAATGAGTTTTCCAAATTGTCCTGAAATAATCTGTTTCTGCTTGACGTCTGGACTTCCTATACTGCGGTGAATATTTATACATTGAACGCAGTGGTTATTGTACATCGGATCCCTGAAATTTATCCTCCCAGGTATGGAAAATCATTTTATTCTGCGTCGATTACATCTCTTAACACATTGCTTCTCGTTGTTCATCATATGTACAACATTCATTTGGTGAATTTGACGATGTCTTCCCACGTGAAAAATGTTGAATATAGTCAGTTTCAATACCTCACTGGCAGCATACAAATCCTGTAAATTACCACATAATATTAATTTCACCACAGTACTATAGTTCATATTTCGGAAGAATATACTTATATACTTATCTAATGGTACGACGTTTGGTCGGGATAAGTGAGGTTAATTCGTACGATTAGATATCTTCGGGCTATACTGCCGAATTTAGAATCGAACTGCTGCAATAACACCTTCCATATTAAGAGTTGGCAAACATTTTTCGCTACATATTACTGTCTCGTTCGAATTAATTTTGCACGGCTTACGTAAAACTGACAAACATAGTGCATACACGGCTCCGCACGTTTGACAGATCTTGATCGATAAACGGCAACAGCTCATGTCGGTAAGGTAACACATCTGGCCGTCACAGAACGCCATCTGATGGATTATCAGTTGAATAACAACTTTTAAAAATTTCATTCGTCAATCTGTCTTTGCTACTGCTCCATTATCCGTTGCATCGTTACAAATATTGTTCATTTGTTGTTGTCATTCGTATTGTTCATTAGTTGTTGTTATTACTATTGTTATTTTTCACTGTTTTTGTTATTTCGTTATTGTCGTTATTGTCAATTTTTCATACATTGGGGAAAGATGGCTAGCGGGCCAAGCACTGGTCCTAACCCCTGTAATGAAGATTTTGACGAATCTTCAGCACAATTGCTGAGTGAGATTTTATATGCTTGCGTTGCAATTCTCAAGCGTAAGGGAATCGTCACTGAAAAAGCAGTGACAGAAATTTCTGAGCAAGCTTGGCTTTTGGGCGATGAAATGGCGGACACGTTACTGGAACTAGTTGAAGACCATGAGCTGGTTGAAACAGAGGAGTTGTATACAGAGGATGAATTTACCGAAGGTGCCTCTGATGATCGCCAAAATGTCGGAAGTCAAGAATCTAGCCAAGAATCATCTCTGACAGGTGAAACCTTTTACTTCAATTCATACATTTTCTACTAACTACTGAAGCTAAATAAATACTTATCCTACTGGTAACAAACTTAAGCTGAATAACTAGAATATTAGATTAAATAAACTTACGCTAATTGAGTAAGGAATAATATTGAATAGATTAAACCTAACTAAAGCTAAATAAGTAAACAAAAAAATTAATTTCATAAACCCTAAAAACTATAATATAAATTTGTTTCTCAAATAGAATCATCTCCATCGGTCAGTCAGCCGCTGTCAAGTGATTACGAGCCGGAAGTGAAGAAATCGAAGCTTCAAACTGTTGATCTAGAGAAGAAGATCCAAGTTGTAAATCTTGCTAGACAACATCCCAAGTGGACCTTTAAAACCTTGAAAGTTAAAGGTGCTGCTTGTCTGACAAGAATGGACGAGCTGGTGAGATGGAAAAACGAAATCCAAAAAGGGGGAACAAAGTTTGACAAGAGCAATGCCATTAAAAAATGGACTTATAAGAGATTCTGTGAAGCTCGTCAAAAGAACTTACCTGTAACCACCAGAAACCTACAAGAGTGGGCTTTGCAGGCTGCTATGCAGTACAGGTCCGAAGATTTCAATTTCACAGCTTCAGCAACTTGGACGACTCGGTTCAAACAAGAATTTCGCATCGGCCAGCGAAAAGTGACCAGACGTGTCAAATCCACAGAAAACAGGTCATTAGAAGAACTTCTGCAATCAGCTGAGAAATTCCAAACTGACTGCTCCAATTCGATCTGCGGATTTGATCGCAACCTTGTGTTGAATACCGATCAAATGGGCTGTGAATACAGAACCGATGTGCATCGAACAATGGCGCACATTGGCCAAAAAAGTGTTGATGTCTATTTAGGAGATCTAAATAAAGTCACTCACACGTACACTGTCCAATACACCATCACTGCCGCTGGAAAATTGCTGCCGAAGGTTTTCATCTGTCTTCAAGAACC
Organism: Tenthredo mesomela; assembly: GCA_943736025.1. Classification (NCBI taxonomy): domain Eukaryota; kingdom Metazoa; phylum Arthropoda; class Insecta; order Hymenoptera; family Tenthredinidae; genus Tenthredo; species Tenthredo mesomela. The sequence continues at coordinate 21,717,108 of OX031015.1, forward strand.
CAAAGGCACATTTGGTCCAAGAATCAGCGAACAGGTGGAGGCTCTCAGTCGTGCATACAAAAATGTTTATGTGACATGTTCCAAGTCCGGAAAGATGACAACGGCTCTATTTGACTCCTACACGGTCAACGTCCTGCAGCCGCATGTAGAGGGCAATAACTTTAGCCTGATAGTAGACAGCTGGGGTGGTCAATCACATAGGAATTTATTTAGGAAATTCGAGAATGACTGCGGAGAATCAACCTGTAATTTGCAAGTGATTCCAGCTGGCTGCACAGCATATTGTCAACCATTGGACGTGTACTTCCACAGACAAGCCAAAATCCTCATTAAGGAGCTCCAAAACAGCACCTATTTGTTGCAAGATCAACGGCAAATCAACAGTCGGGAAGATGCCATCAAAATCCAGTCGCTCGTAACAAACCAACTCTGTGCTCCGATTTTCAATGAAATGATAGAGTACGCTTGGTTTGCTTCGAAGCTGATCCAGACCCGAGATGTCTTCATGAACGTCAAGGAGGTGTGCTTTCCAGAAAAGCCGTTCAAAACTAGGTGCAAGTGCGCATTGGCTACAGGCGATTCTACCGGGAAGTACATGACTTTCATAAAGTGTTCTTGGTGTCGGGAATACTTGTGCTTCCATTGCTTCTACGAGCTGTACCATCCTCATCAATGCACGAAATATTACACTAACGTCTGAAAACCGAACATATCAATTTCATATTAATAACAATAATAACAATAACAACAACGACAACTAAAGCAACAACAATAACTATCAGTGGCGTAAAAATATTACGCCAAAAACAATCAGCACTTTTCAGAGCTACCAAAAATCTTTCACAAGAACATATCGTAAAATTGTTTTATGCTACAGATTCACGCATCGATTTGAGAACGCAACTTCTAGTTGTTTATTTCCTTACTGATTTTTATTTATTTCATCTATGTTTGTAAGAGCGTTATGTTATTCAGAGCGCTATGTTATTTAGAGCGTACACGGAAAACCAAACGTCGGTGTGAGCGCCATCTCAGATTGGTCTGAGAACAATCTGTAAGAAAAAATATTTTCAGACGAGTGCTAGGCCTATGCAGATAGTATAGAGAACAATCTGCATTGGACAGAGGGCCATCCGAGATTGGTGTCACACCAATCTTACATTTATTAGTTCAACATCGTTGCAGAGCCGATGCGCATGTGCGTAGAACCCAGTTTACATAGACTTACGTCCCATTTTGCATTTGAACACAACCGATGTGCAGATAATACGTATTCCTACATTACTGACCAAATGGTAATGTGGGAATACGTATTATCTGCACATCGGTTGTGTTCAAATGCAAAATGGGACGTAAGTCTATGTAAACTGGGTTCTACGCACATGCGCATCGGCTCTGCAACTATGTTGAACTAATAAATGTAAGATTGGTGTGAGACCAATCTCGGATGGCCCTCTGTCCAATGCAGATTGTTCTCTATACTATCTGCATAGGCCTAGCACTCGTCTGAAAATATTTTTTCTTACAGATTGGTCTCAGACCAATCTGAGATGGCGCTCACACCGACGTTTGGTTTTCCGTGTAGTTTAACACTCACCATCAGCTTCTACTTGTTCTATCGTTCTCTGTCGTCTAATCTTCAGGCCATTGTTTTGTCACAAGCACCTTCTTTTCCATATTTGCACGATTCGCTGAGCTACACTGAAAGAAAAAAAGAGTCCCGCCAACTCTCTTGCGGAGCACGGCCAACGCCACTAGAGGAGTACGAGGGGAGGAGTTGGGCTTACTCCTCAACGCAGAGCTCCGCTAACTCCCCCCCTCCTGCTCCTCTAGTCGACGACTAGAGGAGTACGAGGTTGGGGAGTTGGGCTTACTCCTCAAGCAGAGCTCCGCTAACTCCCCCCCTCGTACTCCTCAGTCGTCGTTGGCCGTGCTCCGCAAGAGAGTTGGCGGGACTCTTTTTTTCTTTCAGTGTATAACCATACTAACCTCTCAACGGCTGTGCGGAACCGAACTCGCAATCTGATTAGTCTCAAATGCTTTTCGAGCAGATGACGCAGACGACGCAGCACTTTGTTTCTGAATCGGGCAGTCACCTTTGACGTTTGATTGACACTTATCCTGACCAAACGTCGTACCATTAGATAAGTATATAAGTATATTCTTCCGAAATATGAACTATAGTACTGCGGTGAAATTAATATTATGTGGTAATTTACAGGATTTGTATGCTGCCAGTGAGGTATTGAAACTGACTATATTCAACATTTTTTCACGTGGGAAGACATCGTCAAATTCACCAAATGAATGTTGTACATATGATGAACAACGAGAAGCAATGTGTTAATAGATGTAATCGACGCAGAATAAAATGATTTTCCATACCTGGGAGGATAAATTTCAGGGATCCGATGTACAATAACCACTGCGTTCGATGTATAAATATTCACCGCAGTATAGGAAGTCCAGACGTCAAGCAGAAACAGATTATTTCAGGACAATTTGGAAAACTCATTTAACGCTGATTTTTTATTATATATTTTAATAAATTGATGGGTCGAAGGCCCATTCCGGAGAGTTATCTATCAGATAATTCATATTTTGGTACGTCAAAACACCCCCATAAGTTGGGTCAAGATCTGTGACCCGGAGTTATGGTCGACTCCTAGTCAGTAATCCCGATTCTGACACCAGTGTTACTAAATTAGCTTCTGAGGGCTAATTATAATTATTTAAAGAAAGGCTCGAGCAGATTAAGTTAAATAAAATGTGGGTCCTGAGTTGAAATAAGAGATTCAAGTCAAAGAAAATATATTTGTCAGGGAAATTGAATATATTGGGAAATGTGAGAAAATGTGTGTTTACAGTTTGAAGTGTGAAACAGCACTGTTTTTATGATAATGTTTACTTCAGTTATTTAATATCAACGAGTCATTTATTTGTATTCGTTTATCTTCTATGACTGCTAGATGATGCGAAGTTTAAATATAGAATGTAAAGGTAATCTTCTAGTAAAGCGAAAAAGAGAAATCAATCTTTGTAACAATATATGAAGGATTCTTTCTCAAGTGGGCCACCCATTTTCGTCGTGGTCTCGAATTAATTTCGTTACTTCCTCCAATGATTACCCTCCTTTTCAGGAGTTTTGCTAAATTTTTGCAGATTCTTAGCTCTGGCAGGAGCGTAGATATATGAAATATCTGGATAATCTATTTACTTTACGTATTTATAAATTACTGATAATGAAAGAAAAATGAAAATACATGAAAGTTATGTTTTTTCATCAGCTTTCCAGTAAAAATATTTTCAATTTTAATAGAATGACTGTTAGGGCTAAAAATGCCAAAAAAACCCAGAAAAAATGCGAAAAAAGGTGGTTTCAAGTTTTCGGGCCGCTTTGATTTTGATGAAAAAATTCGAGAAAGACTCTCTCATTGCTCAGAGTTTACTGTGTAAATCTTATTATGGGACCGCCATCCTTCCTAAAGCGTTCCAAGTTGTCATACGAACAAAAACAATCATTGGGCTATCTTCGGATGTTTTTTTCTTAGGAAGGAGTGGCGGTCCCATAATAAAATGTACACAGTAAACTCTGAGCAATGAGGGACTCTTTTTCGAATTTTCTCATCAAAATCAAAGCGGCCCGAAAACTTGAAACCACCTTTATTCGCATTTTTTATGGGTTTTTTTAAGCATTTTTAGCCCTAACTGTCATTGTAGTAAAATTGAAAATACTTTTACTGGAAAGCTGACGAAAAAACATAACTTTCATGTATTTTGATTTTTCTTTCATTATCAGTAATTTATAAATACGTAAAATAAACAGATTATCCAGATATTTCGTATATCTCAGTGCTAAAAATCTGCAAAAATTCAGCAAAACTCCTAAAAAGTAGGGTAATCATTGGAGGAAATAATCAAATTCATTCGAGACCACGACGAAAATGAGTGGCCCACTTGAGAAAGAATCCTTCATATATATGATTATATAACATTATATATTTTTATATACAACTATATATAGTTTTATATAGTAATATAAAGCCATGCGATACGCTATTATATAAAATTTTATATAGTTTTACATAATTTTATAAACTTATATATATTTGTATATATTTATATATAAATGTATATAATTTTATATAAACAATTATATATAACTATATAAAACTATATATAATTATGTAAACTTATACAAAATTATATACGATTATATATGATTATATATGATTATATATGATCATATAAAAAAAAAAATTTCCCGGGTATATTGCAAGAGAATAATTATTTTTCCCGAAATTCCCGAATCTATTTCCTCATCTAGTATAGCAGCCACTCCACACACATATTTTAACTTCAACATTTTGTTTTTCTGAATTTGAATATCAGATTCGTAATCAGCGACCCCGAAAACATCGGTAAAGTGTATAATCAATCGTGGTTTTTACAAAATTCATGTCTGATTCGGCCATATCGAGTCCACCATATTGTTTTTCCAGATTTGGATATCAGATTTGTAATCAGCGACCCCGAAAACATCAGTAAAGTGTATAATCAATCGAGTTTTTCACGAAATTCATGTTTTCATCGGCCATATTGGAGCCGCCATTTTGTTTTTCCAAATTTGAATACCAGATTCATAATCAGCGACCCCAAAAACATTAGTATATCAAATTTGGAAAAATTCCGATGATCCCCTGGATTATGGCCACGTTTTCGTGAAAATTCCCCACTGTGCGTCGGAACCAAAAACATCAAGAGGACGTTACAATATTTTTAACGAAAGAGTTGTAGCTACTTTTGATCGATGTAAAATAAGTGACAGAGATGCTGTATTCATAGTAACGTCCATCTGTCAATCTCTTGTTGATATTAATTTACTAGACGTAGATATTGACTCGATAATCATCAATCGATCATCCATTCGACGGTATCGACAAATATTACGAGAATCAAAAGCAATTGAAATAAAAAAAACTTTCAAGACTTGAAATTATCATCAATTGTTGTTCATTGGAATGGAAAATTATTACTAAATCTATTAAATACAGAAACTGTTCATCGATTACCTGTAATAATTACATCAGAGGATAAGGAAATTATGTTAGGTGTACCAACGAGTAAAGATGGGACTGGAATGGCACAAGCCACTATTGTTTATGAGACATCCCTGACGACTTTTGCGCAAGGTTGTGAGAAGATAGTGAGAAGGTTTATATACCGATATTAAACGGTATATTTCCGGATTTACCACGGGTAATCACTTCAGAATTACAGTATATTTGCGCCTTTCTGCATACCGTATTTTACCGGCACTTCTACCGTATTCACGGGTACTGAACACAGTTTTCATACGGTATGAACACCGTTACCGTACCCTGTGTGAACCGACAAATTTCCTGGTCCCTTCAAAAAATTAGGTTTGACCGCAGTATGTGTACCGTAGTTCGACGGATTCGATACCGTATTCTCACCACATTCATACCGTATTCTCACCATATCCATACCGTATTCTCACCACATCCATACCGTATTTTCACCACATTCATACCGTATTCTTACCACATTCATACCGTATTCTCACCACATTCACACCACATCAATACCCTATTCGAACCGCATCCATACCTGAAAAAAAAATTCAATAAAAAAAATCGGGAAGTGCGAGACAGCGACGCCTTGGCGGCAGAAGACATGTAGCGAATTTCATTGAGAAATAGAGCTCTTCAGCAGATCTAAACCAACGTCGGGATAGCATGATTTCTAAAGGAGATTCCCTGTTTGCCTTCGTACCAAAGCGTCGCTCTTTTCTGAGCAAGACATATATCGGACTATTCTGTACATGGTATTTATTGATGACAGGAAATTACAATAATTCACTTTCTTCGCTAATGAGTAATTTAATTAAAAATGTAATTGGTGAGTTGCAACACTAGTTGGGAACAACTGCATTTTCCCGTCCGTAGTATCACGGTCTTCCATGCCTCGCATGACGAAGTAATATCGTCGGAGGCGGCCTCGATAATTCAGCAGCCGCATACTCGGTGCGTTTCGAGTACATTTGTCCTCTCACATCATCCATGGTACCTGCTTAATTTCAATAAACGATTTCACCCAATTTTCAATAATATTAAGATTTAATAATCCATCAGAACACGTTATAAGACCTTCCGTGGTGACTGGAACGAGCTCGGTACTTTGACGCTTTCTTCCGGGATCACCACATGTCTCGTTGTATCGCTCGTCTCCAGCACACACTCCTTCGATGTAGTCACCAACCTTCTGAAAATTATTAACACGCTGCGGAATGTACCTACTATTTTCTAGGTTATGTCTCTAACTTTTCATCGTATTCCAACGCGGGTATATCGAGGCATTGTACAACGGCCTTACGTAACGTCAGAGATGAACGCTACATACACACGAGAGTCAAGGAAGTTTCACCAATTTTTTTTGACGACTGATTTCAACACAAAGCTGAGTAACTATGCTAATACGTGCGAACGAGTATACCGCTTTGACAGGTCAACGCATGGCGGAGCGAACGCCGCGACGCTTATCGTCCTGCTGGAGAACTACCATAACGGTTTTAACGTATTTCATGAGTCATAAATTTCATATACTTTTGTTTCGCTGAATTAGTAGGATTTTTATATAAATAATATATATAAATAATATGATATAAATTTATTATTATTTATTCATTTTCATTCACGTTATTTTCACATAATAAATATTATTTTTATACTGATAATCAAATTGCTGTTTGAAATTATTGCAGTACAGAATCCCAATATACCCAAAATATTTTCCACATTTTTTTTTACAACATTGTTCAGGATTTCATTCCAAGGCGTGTACAGTGTTATACGCTTTATACGCTTAGGTGTGTTATACGTTTATGAATTATCCGAAAAATATCTAGATCCTTTGGAAAAATAACTTGTGAGCAGAAATACCGTCATATAACTAAGGTACACTAAACGTAATGGATTCTGATCCGGACGAGTTGGACAATTCTAGAAACAGCCAATCGGCGCTCTGGATTTTTTTAATTTAACACGTAACTTTTTTGATTTCGGATAATTCGTAACACGTAAGTTACGTTTAGTGTACATAGTACCGTATTTTTGGTAAAAAAATACCGTCGTACAACTGGATACATACGGTATTTTTGGAGTAAAAATACCGTCATGGAACTCGATACATACCGTATGTTTCGAGAAAAAACACCGTTTATATATGATTTACATACGTGACTCATACTCTGTTCGTGCGTACCTCATCTGCCATTATGACTATGAACATTCCGCTTCAATACCGTATTATTAGTGATTACCTACGGTGTATAGACGGTATGCATCCGAGCTCAAAAATACGGTATTTATTCCTACAACACACAGTTTTACTACGGTGCGGTTACTCTGTTTATACCAATACCACGTGTTCACGGTTGATATACCGACGTTATACGTTGGTCAAAAGCCGTCAGGGATTACTTGATTCGGGATTCGATACTGAAGCGTTACTTCACCTTCTATAAATATGAGATATGATAAATGACTTTGATATTAATAATATGTTAGTTTAGATTAAGAAGAAAATGATTGTCGTAAAATTATTCAAAAATAAAAGAGTTCGTCGGAGATAACATCAAACAGACCTACTCGTCGTAGAACATTTTAGAACAGACTGAGAAAGCCTCTCAAGTATTTACAAATTTCGGGAATCCGAGAATTAGAGTGGGAATTCGGACTATATAAGACGGGTGCTCGAGCAGAGCTATTCATTCATAGAATCACAATTAATAGAATCACATCTACTAGATAGAGAAATAAAAATAAAGAAAATGAAAACTGCTAAATGAATATATATATATATATAATAATATATATATATATATATATATATATATATATATATATATATATATATTATTATATATATGGGGAATTCCAGAATATTTCGAACGGTCCCGAACCCTCACCCCTCTCGATTTTCGAATCAATTTTTTCTCTTGTAGTCCTAGACTCAAGAGAGATTAGTGATTTATTTTAGATTTTTCAAAGCTACGATTTGGAAGATAGGATTTTTCGAAAATTTCAAATGACCAAAATCACTACTTTTTCATGGAGTTTCGATTCAGTACCAAGATGTCCTACGAAAAAATGTTTCCCACAAAATCTGTCAGTGTCTGTGCGTACTTTCGAACGAAAATATTTTCTGATTTTTCCGGATGTTGGAAACATGGAATATGTGCTTGAAGAAGTTTAAATCTTGATTTACAAAAATACGCCGTTCTCGATTTTGTTTAATTTTGGACACAAAATTCTGCATCGAAAGACGAAAGTTTTGAGACCATGCGGAAGTTGGGACGAAACCTGGTTCAGAAGTTACAGCCATTTCAATTTCGTGAAAATTCCCAATTCAGCACGCACGGGCAGTAGGGTATCCGTTATTTCCCGAATTGACTTTTTCTACTTGGGTATGGGCCAAATCATTAGTTTATAGCCTAAAAACAATTATGTTATTTTTTATTTATTTTTTTTTCAAGTGTCATCAACCCCTGCCTGTAGGACGATACTTGTCCCATTTGATTAACATGGGACTTTTGCCCTTTTTATGCCTGGTTTACGCAGCGCCGGAACTTGACTTAATTCAAGGATTGACCAATCAGGAGGCTCGATTCACCTGGCGTGTGGCTAAAGCAGCCTGCTGATTGGTCAATCCCTCAATTTAGTTAAGTTACGGCGCTGCGTAAATCAGGCATTACTCTCTTAAAAGAAATCAGTGGAATTTCACTGATTCAACCAGTGAGTCCGGGCTCACTGAGTTAACCAGTGAACCTCGATCAGCTGTGCGCGCGCATGCGCGTAAGTGTAATTATATTGGTTATGTTCTGAGTGGTTCTGACTGGTTCAATCAGTGGAATTCACTGGTTAAATCAGTGAATTATCCCCACTTCTATGTTCACTAGTTGAATCAGTAAGATTTCACTGGGCAATCAGTGAGATCCACTGGTAAATCAGTGAAATTCCACTGATTTCCCACTGATTTCTTTTAAGAGAGTAGACTTTAATTTTTTTTTTTTCGCTGACTACCTTCATGACCTCATCAAATATTGTTGATTCTACTACTGTTCTGACCTCTTTGGATGGACATATTTTTCAATGAATAGAAAAAAAAATGTTGAGTTTTGAAGCGGTAAAATTTTTTTTTGTAACACATGCACGATTTTCACGTTTTTTTAACCCATTAATCGGGTCTAAAGTGGCGGTTTTTAGATGAGCGGGCAAAAAAAAAAAAACGTCCGCTACGTCGAGTAGCGGGCGTTTTCAGTTTATTTTTGCCCGCTAAATCGAGCAGCGGGTGTTTTCAAGTTATTTTTGCCCGCTATTCGAGCATAAGCGGGCAAAAATAAACTGAAAACGCCCGCTAAATTATTTTTCAATATTCTCAAAAAAATTATCAAAAAGGAAGAAAAGACGCGAAAATCGTGCTGTTACAAAAAATATGGTGTGCACCAGGGGCTAAGTGGGCTTTTTGACCTTGTGTGGTTGCAGTACTCGTCTTCGGCTCGTGCTACCTCGCCTCTGACTCGTACTGCAAACTCCACACTCTGTCTAAAAAAGCCCACTTTACGCCCTAGGTACACAATATACAATTTTACCACATTGTTCAATATCTTTCAAATATTTTTTTAATTCAAACAAAAAGCATTGAAAAGTCAATAAATTCAAGAATATTCGAAAATATTCGAGAATTACTGAAAAATACGTTAAAAATAAATTTTGAAAAAAACTTCAAAACTTATGAAAACTCCTTTTTTCTACGATATAAAAGTATGTCCATCCAAAAAGGTCGGAACAGTAGTAGAATCAACAATATTTGATGAGGTAAGGAAGGTAGTCAGCGAAAAAAAAACAATTAAAGTCTAATGCCTGATTTAAGCAGCGCCGTAACTTAACTTAATTTAAGGATTGACCAATCAGCAGGCTGCTTTATCCATACGCCAGGTGAATCGAGCCTCCTGATTGGTCAATCCTTGAATTAAGTCAAGTTACGGCGCTGCGTAAACCAGGCATAAAAAGGGCAAAAGTCCCATGTTAATCAAATGGGACAAGTATCGTCCTACAGGCAGGGGTTGATGACACTTGAAAAAAAAAAAAAAAAAAAATAGCATAATTGTTTTTAGGCTGTAAACTAATGATTTGGCCCATATCCCAAGTAGAAAAAGTCAATTCGGAGGATAACGGATACCCTACTGCCCGTGCGTGCTGAATTGGGAATTTTCACGAAATTGAAATGGCTGTAACTTCTGAACCAGGTCTCGTCCCAACTTCCGCATGGTCTCAAAACTTTCGTCTTTCGATGCAGAATTTTGTGTCTAAAATTGAACAAAATCGAGAACGGCGTATTTTTGTAAATCAAGATTTAAACTTCTTCAAGCACATATTCCACGTTTCCAACATCCGGAAAAATCAGCAAATATTTTCGTTCGAAAGTACGCACAGACACTGACAGATTTTGTGGGAAACATTTTTTCGTAGGACATCTTGGTACTGAATCGAAACTCCATGAAAAAGTAGTGATTTTAGTAATTCGAGATTTTCGAAAAATCCTATCTTCCAAATCGTAGCTTTGAAAAATCTAAAATAAATCACCAATCTCTCTTGAGCCTAGGACTACAAGAGAAAAAATTGATTCGAAAATCGAGAGGGGTGAGGGTTCGCGACCGTTCGAAATATTCTGGAATTCCCCATATATATATTATTATATATATATATATATATATATATAATAATATATATATATGATCAACGCTAACGGGTGAAATCTCCGCAGCCACAATTGTTAGGGATAATCCCTTACAAAATTATCAAGATTCGCGGCAGCGAATCGCCGCCAAGTACCCTTCGGCCGGCGAGCGCCAGCTGAGAATCATTTACCCGGAGCAACTATTATACTTGTAATCATGACGTCATATCTCCCAAACTACTGTATATTTTTTGATAAAATTCATAAGAGCATAAGTCCCAGTCCCCATAGCCCAGTGAAAAAAACTTGGACGGAATCGGTCCAGCGGTTGCTGAGATATTGACCCCCAAAGTTGATGAAAAACGTAAGATTCTTCTTCTTCTTCTTCTTCTTCTCCGGACAGTTTTTCGCAGACCCTTTCTTGGGACCACGTTATCTATCGAACGGCTGTACCGATCGACTTGAGATTTGGAAGGAAGATTCTCTCCATCAGAATCTCGACCCCTATTGATTTTGGCATGAATCGTATGACGCAGCGAGAAGATTGACCCTATAATCAAGCTACGAGGTGATGAATGACGTCATGAGTTTTGATTCGATTATTAAAAAAACGATAAAATGAAAATTTTATTAATATCATTATTATTATTATTATTATTTTTTTTTTTTTCATTTTTTTTATTTTTTTTTCTCCAGTTCATTTTGGAGCTAAGCCTTCCGTAGCTTGATTGTCATACTTTGAACATTGTTCATGATCAACTTCAACACAACTTACAAAAAGTAGTGAAATAATCCACAAAAACATTTCCAATGTAGAAAGTACCGCCAAGTACAAAAATGATCCCACTCAAAAAACATAGAAAAACCTATCGCCAGTCTCTGTCGTGAAATCAGGAAGAATGCCAAGCACTACGCCCTTCCCGCAAGTATACAGGGTGGGGCAATAACTATTACCACCTCAAATATCTTGGAAACTAAAAGCTTCAGCGGAAAATTTTTCCTACAAAAGTTGCTCAGTATCAAGGGGGCCGTTGTACAGAGATACCGATTTTTTTTTTTGTCACTGAAGGCCCTCTGGAGATATCAAGGTCATTTCCATTTTTTTAAATGGACTCATATGTTTTTGGTCCCATAGTGTGATAGCGGCTTTTTATACGAGTTCAACGACCTAAAACACAAGGTCGTTCAAGGTCGTACAAGATCGTCAGTTTATCATTCTCACCCTGGGAAGAAAACAAATACACCCGTATTCATAGATATTTAGTAGCCTACTAACTCCTTTTTTGGTCGGCTACTAACTTCATTTTGTATTGTGTTTGTATTGTTCAATGAAGTTAGTAGCCGATTAAAAAAAAGTTGGTATGAATAAAAAAAAAAAAAATGAAAAAAAAAAAAAATAATGATAAACCGACGAAAACTGACGATATTGTACGACCTTGAACGAACTTGTGTAATAGGTCGTTGAACTCGTATAAAAAGCCGCTATTATACTATGGGACCAAAAATATATGAGTCCATTTGAAAAAATGGAGTTGACCTTGATATCTCCTGAGGGCCTTCAGTGACGAAAAAATCGGTATCTCTGCACAACGGCCCCCTTGATACTGAGCAACTTTTGTAAGAAAAATTTTCCGCTCAAGCTTTTAGTTTCAAAGATATTTGAGGTGGTAATAGTTATTGCCCCACCCTGTATACGTCGAAAAGTCGGACCTCGCTGATTCGTGTAGTTAGTGATATCGAAAAATCATTTCAAGAGCTACATACTTGGCGGGCACATTCCTTTCTCCCACTCTATTTTCCACTTCAACATACTTATTGTGAAAAAAAAAAAGTGTAAAAATGTAAGTTACTTTCTACTAATAGTTACGAATGATTATACAGGGTAATTCACTTTGCGCACACCACTGTATGTAGGTAGATTCCTCATAAAAGTCTAAGACTGATTTTCCTTTACCAAAAAGTCGTGGGACTAATAGTTTTCGAGCTTCGAAAGATCTCAGTTGACCAATCGCAGAGCTTATAATTCACATGAACAGGACACCGCTCAACTTACACTCATGGTCAGTCCGGTCTGTGTCACTCATATGAGTTCTGTGATTGATCAACTCAGATCTTCCGTAGCTCGATAACTATTAGTCCCACGACTTTCTTTTAAAGAAAAATCGGTCTTAGATTTTCACGAAGAATCTACCCATGTACGATGGTGCGCAAAGAATGAATCAGCGTGTATACAATGTATAATTGCATGAACAAATGCAAGAATTATGCATTTCATAATCATCCCCCGTTCTATTCTCTATGTTGTAATAGCTTCGAGTCTCTTGACGACATTGAGGTTTTCGAACTTTAATATTGTATTTGACAAAGATATATAATATACGCAAATGGAGCTGTGTATCATACTTATAGATTACGGTTATCAATCATACAAAATTTCGTACACTAATTTAACTGATTCAGATAATCCGACGTGTGATGTAATGACTGAAAATTTTAATTACGCTAATTCACATGAATAGTAATTGAAGTTCACTCTCCATTTGAATAGAACTTTCAGCTACAAGTATCATGTATCGACGCAATTATTTTGTCTTGCTGAATGAAAGTAGATACTTTTCCAGATTCCCCAGATAACACTTGCTTTGAATCAATATAGTTACGATATTTATCAATCACCAATTTCGATTATTCGAGGCCTGGTGCAAGTGCACAATTATAATAAGTACAATACTGGAAGTATTGTACGGATTAAGTTTGAACAGTTGGAAATAATTAAAGATATCAATTGCAGAGACAATCTTCCCGACAATCGGTGCCCGAAATCTTCAAAAATAGAATTCCCCAATTCATTTTGGTTCACTGGGTCAGTACATTCTGATACAGAGGAATAATAACTGTATTGAACCAAAGCGAGTGTCACTCTTTTACACGTAGACGACCCCGATCTTACGTAATATATTAACGCTAACTCGAGAACATTTCAAATTTGAATCTCATTGGAAGTTCTCCAGTTGACTTACCGTCTACAAACAATTTCCAAATGAGTAGGTACATCGTCTACTCTGGCAAATGGAGACTGGAAGGAGTATGCGGTAATTGTGGAAGAGTGGGAGAAAGGAATGTGCCCGCCAAGTATGTAGCTCTTGAAATGATTCTCCTTCCGGTATAGGTCTTCTAGTTTGCGGAATTTGAGGCTAAAACCGTGTCCATAACGGTTGTTAAGTTGTTGACTGAAAGATAACAACTTAACAACCGTTATGGACACGGTTTTAGCCTCAAATTCCGCAAACTAGAAGACCTATACCGGAAGGAGAATAAGGAACATCAGCACCTCACATCTCTTGAAATGATTTTTCGATATCACTAACTACACGAATCAGCGAGGTCCGACTTTTCGACGTATATACTTGCGGGGAGGGCGTAGTGCCTGGCATTCTTCCTGATTTCACGACAGAGACTGGCGATAGGTTTTTCTATGTTTTTTTAGTGGGATCATTTTTGTACTTGGCGGTACTTTCTACATTGGAAATGTTTTTGTGGGTTTATGATTAACGCTAACGGGAGAGATCTCCACAGCCGCAATTAATGATTATTTCTTTCGCACATATAGTAGGATATGATCAACGCTAACGGGTTAAAACTCTGCAGCCACGATTAGCTACTATCTCTTCCTAAAAATACGCCTAACGCTAACGGGTTGAATCTCCACAGCCGCAGGTCTTAGATATTATAACCCTTAAGGTTGCCAATCAGTTAGTGGGAGGAGAAAAATAGAGTCAATTCCAATTCAAATGCCTTTGCTTAAGTAGCACAGAGATAATTAATATTCAAATTAAAAGAAACTCCCTACGAGAAGTAAATAACGTTTCAATACATGCGTTAAAGCGATATGCTGCGATACTACTCCTTCGAATTTGGGTATCCGTAATGGTGCTGTTGCATTATTGGAAAAATTATTGGACAAAGATTTGTTATATCTTCCGTGTAGGCACCATATATTTGAGATCGTACTGAGATATTTATTCGAAGCTGGTTTTCCGAATACTGTTGGGCCTAATGTTCCACTTTTTGTCAGATTTCAAAAGGAATGGAATACTGTAGATCAACTTAATTACAAAACAGGATTAGATGATCCGAAAATAAAAGTTGTATTGACCAATGAAAAAATAGAGTCCATTAAAACTTTTGCCACTGAACTTTTAACAACAAAGCTGCCTCGTGATGATTACAGAGAGTTTTTGGAGCTGAGTTCAGTCTTCATAGGCATCATTCCAGAAAAATTTTGTTTCCGAAAGCCAGGAGCTTGTCATCATGCGCGATGGATGGCAAAAGCTATTCACGTATTAAAAATATACTTGTTTCGTGAACAGTTATCATTAAAAAAAAGGAGAAGACAGCAAATTACGACAAATGTGTGTTTTCATAACAACTGTTTACGTAAAAGCTTGGTTTTTATCGACTAATAGTGTAAAAGCACCCTACCATGATCTGACGTTTATTAAAGAGTTGAATAGATTTAAAACGATTAACGGTAATCTTGCTACTGTAGCAATTAATAGATTCATCGATCATCTATGGTACCTATCGCCAGAATTATCGATTATTGCAATTTTTGATGAAGATGTTTCATTAGAAACAAAATTAAAAATTGTTAGTAAACTGCATAGAAAAGAAGAGGTTCCGATCGATACTGTTCCAGAAGAAGAAATGGATTATACGGATGAAAAATGTATCGTAAAACGCTATCAGTGTAAAAATCTAAATGATTTATTATGTAACGATATTGATTTTTTTGTAACTGCCGAATCGATCAAATTTTTTGAACGATTTGAGTTACAAACAGATTTTTTGGAAATTCATCCATCTAAATGGGCTGAAGATAAAAGCTACATTATCGCTTTAAAGTTTGTGAAGAATTTATCAGTTGTGAATGACTGTGCTGAGAGAGGAGTTAAGTTAGTGCAAGATTTTTGCAAACATTATACTAAGGATGAAAAACAAATGCAATATGTGTTACAATTGGTTAAGAATCATAGACAACTGTTCCCTGACGCATTAAAAAAAACTAATGTACAAACTTTATAAAAAGGCATTGTTAATAAAAAAAATATGCTCATATTAGTATTTTTTTTTAATGTATTGAATTTTTAATTAAATTTTTTCAGGGTGACCGTTATGCCCCGGAAGTTTTCTGAAGGAAAAAATTATATGGATTATGAATTATAATATATTCTTCATTTTTAAATCATTATATCACGATAAAAATGGAAAAAACCATGAAATTGACTGTAACTTCAACTTTGACCTCGAATAACTTTTGAATCAGTAGACTTAGCGAAAAATCATAAGAGACCTTTTTTGTAGAGCGTTAAATTTCCTATAAGAATATATAAGTTTTATAATTTTCAGTTCATTCGTCAACGATTTATAAAGTTCCAAAGCAAGCAATGAACTTTTCCCATGTTATTTCCATTTAAAACTTTGACCCTCGTGGGAGCCGGGTTAATATTAATATTAAGGGCTTATACTTGGCAACAGTGTTGCGAGTCACTAATTACATTTGTAATGGAATTACTCATTTAATTACCCATTACTTTGGTAATGTGTAATTAAATCGAGTTTAATTAGACATTACCAAAGTAATGTGTAATTAAATGAAGTTTAATAATTAAATGAAGTTTAATCACACATTATTTTAGTAATGTGTAATTAAATAAAGTTTTAATTTCGAGTTTAATTACACATTACTTTGGTAATGGGTAATTAAATAAAGTTTAATCACACATTACATTGATATATACAGTGGAACCTCGTTATATTGCATGATGCGGGCCAGTAGGGGAGAGAAATGGCAATATAGCGAGTGCCCTCTCCACGCAACATTTTATTTTGAAACAAACGAACAAACAAACAAACAAACATACATACACTACGCATCTGAGCGAAGTGGGGGGACGCGAATTGTGTGAGTGAGCGTACGTGTGAGGGGAAAACCGGAGCTAGGCAATATAACGCGAGGCAATATAACGAGGTTCCACTGTATATAGATATATATTAGAGGTATTCAAAAATTTTCGATGTTCAAATTTTCCACTTCTCAGGGTCTAAAAAGTTGGTTTATAATTTGAGAATGACTGTCTCCAAATGTGCCTGTCGACGGACAATTCACCACGCGGCTCATCACTTGTTTGTATTTTCCATTTAAATAGCACATGAAATTTTTTTCATGTCTAATTTCACGATTTTAGGACATGTATAAGACCTAACAGCTGACGGAAGAGCGAGATTAAAGATGAAAACTGTAAGCGAGGGCGATGAAGGCGAAAACTGTCTTTTCCAATTAACTCATTTCTATAAGCAGAATTTTTTTTTTTTTTCTTTTTCTGCTCATTTCTGAGGTTTTATATATGTCCTAAAATCGTGCAACATTCATCTAGAGAAAGACATTCCTTATGATTGAATTTTCGATGCGATTAGACATGAAAAAATTTCATTTGCTATTTAAATGGAAAATACAAATAAGTGATGAGCCGCGTGGTGAATTGTCCGTCGACAGGCACATTTGGAGACAGTCTTTCTCAAATTATAAACCAACTTTTTAGACCCTGAGAGGTGAAAAATTCGAACATCGAAAATTTTTGAATACCTCTAATATATATATATATATATATATATATATATTGTAACGAATCAGGCAACCCATGCCTGACCGTTAGCATTCAAACATCAGCCGTTGCGAACATCGAGAACAGTCTAGAACGATCGACAGCAGCGACGAGCTGAGTGACGTCACGACTAATATAAAAGTCGAGGCGCCGCTCAGCTCACCAGCTGTTCTAGGGTAGACACCAGATAGACTCACAGTTACTTGCTGGTCATCACGAGCATAGAGCTCTGATGAACCGTTAGAATCATCTATTCATATCAATATAATTTATAAATTCAATTTCACTCAGAAAATCAATTATCGAAAGTTAAGAGCATCAGCTAACAGAAAATACGTCAAAGAATATTATTAAACAATTTATAGAACAATCAGAGATAAAGTAAATGATAATTTAACTAGGAAAAGAATAGCAAAGACATAATAAAAGATTGTATTAAAGTAAGTAAGACATAGGCAACGTGTAATTATAGGTTAGGGTTGCAACCGTAGTTTTAGTTAATTGAATAAATAGATTTTTGAACGTTACAAAAAAGCAATTTAATCAGATGTCAAACCCCTTCCTCCGCCATTTCCAGGTTATAGTTTAAATCTAACAGAAAGCTAGATACAGCCTTGGTGGATCTCCGATCTACCCAGGTCTGGCACAGCTATTATTTGGGAATAAATTAACTTCATTAAATTAACATTTAACAGTTAAGAGGGTAGAGTGCAGCCTTAGTGCGTTATCGTACTCAGGTCTGTGGGGAGGCGGCTTCAGCTACACGGTAGTTCAAGTCCGTAATAGGCACGGCTAATAATTAATAGTAGAAGTCTCAAACAAAAATAAAAATCGAGTAAAGAAAACACAATAACCAACCGGTTCGCGTCACCTTCAGTGACGCTCACTATCCGTAAAGTTACATTTGGCGCCCAACGTGGGGCTTCTCTATTCAAAATTTAGCTAGAAAACTTGCTTGAAATATCTAGAGTCATTTATTTATTAACTTAACTTCGTTGCATCAAATTAAAATCAAAAATTATTGCTAATAGAGTCATTTGTGGATTATGTCAAAGTCCGGTGTCACAACCAGGCAAATGGCGGACAAGGGATCTGGCATCAGTTCGGCTACAGAGCCAGGGTTAGGTGATAGGAATCAAGGACGTCATAATAAAGACAAAGATACAGCAAATTTAGATAAAACGTTTATTGAAATAGAAAAAGATAAAGATACAGAGCGTCGAAGGCCGGTGGTCGTCGAGCAATCCTCGGTGATAGAAGCACTGGAAAAAATTCATAAAAAGATAGATGAGAAATATGCTAAATTAGAAAGAACAATCGTCGAAACAAAAGCAGTAAATACAGATAACATATTGTTATATTTGATGAATTCACCCCTATATATTACTTTCATACGATCTAGGTCAAGTAGTCTATATGATAAAAGACATCTCTCAAAATATATGAATCGCCGTTGCCGTATCAATAAGTATTATTGTAAAACAAATTAGTCTGTCTTTAGCCTCGTACTGAAGCAGACCTGTATTTTCTGAATACATAAACCTTTTGCCCAATTGATTATATTTCATCTGATTCACTTTATTTCCCTCGGGAATCCATAAATATTAACTTATTATTACAACAAATATTAAAAATATTACATTGGTGTCAGAATCGGGATCTTACCGGGATCGATAAAGTGAATTTTTGAAAAAGAGTTCGTGATTGTCAAAAGATTTAAAAAGAATTTGAAAAAGAAAAAGAAATGTCTTCTCGTCGACGAGAACCTCAACAAGCTCCAGCACCTCAACCCCAGGTTGATATGATGGAACGACTATTCCAAGTCATGGCTGCACAACAACAAGCCAGTCTAGCTGCCCAAACCGCTCAACTTGAAGCTAATTTAGCAGCACAAACAGCCCGTGAAGAACGCGAAATTATAGCAAAACGCGAAGAAAGAGAGGCTAAGCGAGAGGAAAGAGAAGCTGAACTATTAGCAAAACGTATCGAAAAAGAAGCTGAACTATTAGCCAAACGCGAAGAGAGAGAAGCTGAACTACTAGCAAAAAGAGAAGAAAGAGAAGCTATTTTATCAGCACAGAAAGAGGAGAGAGAAGAACGCCGAGCTGAAAGAGAAGCAAATTTAGCAGCTCAACGAGCTGACAGGGAAGCTAATATGGCAGCCCATCAAACCACCATGTCCCTACTGATGAGACGCCTGGAACCACAGGAAACAATGTCTCAAACTTCGACTCCCCGACGATCCCCAGTGAGAATCGAAGAAATAATTGAACCCACAAATATACGGTCTGTACAAAACTATGGGGAAGAAGAACCTTCCCCAACAATACGTAGACCTCGTACGGGTGGAGCGGCAACTTTTACGCCACACACCCGTACTGTAGCCCAAAGCGACCGAATTGGAGATACAATTCGGGACGCACGAGGCGTAGAACATACTAATCAAATGGCTGGTGACCAAAATATAGACAATACAATTAATAATCTTCCTCTCAATTTATCTCGCGCCGGGAGTAGATGCGATAAACAAATTAACGATACAATTATTACTCGTAATGAAGGTTATACTGAGTCATCAAAAAAATCGTCTAACCTTAAAGTAAATTTCTTTGACGGATCAATTCCTTGGGCTGACTATGAGCGACAATTTCAAATAATTGCAAAAGTAAACTCTTGGTCTTCTATTACTAAGGCCGGACAACTTGCAGGTAGCTTAAGAGGTCCTGCCTTGGCTGTTCTATCAGCTCTTGCTGATTCAGATATTGAAAATTATGATAAACTCAGTGCAGCCTTACGTTTGAGATTCGGAAGTCAACTCATATCAAAATTATCTCTAACTCAATTAGATCTTAAAAAACAGGCTAAGGAAGAAGGTCTTGCCTCGCTTGGAGTAGAAATAGAAAGATTAGCTAGAATAGCTTTACCTAATTGTGATGAACCAACTAGAGATATATTAGCTTGTAACAAATTTATTAATGCAATAAACGATGCAGAATTAAGACATACTCTTAGTTTGACGGGACCTTCCTCTGTCCAAGAAGCAGTTATTAAGGGTCTAGAAATAGAAGCATTAACTAAACACCATCTTGGGGTAGGAAAAGTTCGACGTATCGAAACAGATAAAACTCCTACTTTCCTTAGTAAAACCAATGATTCAGAGAAAACTACTCCCAGGCAGCAAAATAATTATAATAACGGATATAATAATAATAATAACTATAATAGAAATAATAGTAATAATAATTATAAAAGACCAAATTACGGAGACAGACCCCCGTTAAAATGTAAATACTGTCAAAAGATTGGACATGACGCCAATCGTTGTTTTTCATTAGAAAAATTAAATCAAGCTAATAACGAAAATTCTTTAGATAAAAAAATGTCGTGGAGGAAAGATAGTGAAAATAATACAGACAATTCTCATAAAACTTCAGAAAAACCTCAGGGTTCTTCTAACCAAAAAAACTAATTATTGATGATTTAGAAGGGCGAAAGTCATCAAGTGTTCGATCCAACGAAAGCCCTATTTTAACACAATTTTTATTAAGAAGCCTAAGACAAACAGGTTTATATGCGCGAGGGACTGTCAACGGAATTAACTGCCTCTGGGTGATAGACACTGGGGCAGAGGTCACAGTAGTCCGTTCGGATCTCTTGAAATCTATTAACCATTCTCAAAATTCTGCTTCCCTTCGAACTGCTACAGGAGAAATAACTCCGGTTTTAAAAGAAGTTTTAGTTCACATTAACGTGATAGGGTGTATCGATTCTTCACATAAAGTTTACGTAGCAGATATTGAGGATGAAGGGATCTTAGGGATTGATTTTCTTGCAGCGCATAATTGTGTTATTTCAACTGAAGGGAATTTATTAACGTCGGGTCGACACGAGATTGCTCTTTTAACTAATAGGAATAAAACATCAGATTTTCCTCAGATTCAAGTTATAGATCTTTCCAGAGAAGAATTAATTCCTTTTCCACT
The DNA here is from genome assembly GCA_943736025.1 of Tenthredo mesomela. NCBI lineage: Eukaryota > Metazoa > Arthropoda > Insecta > Hymenoptera > Tenthredinidae > Tenthredo > Tenthredo mesomela. Next base: position 21,738,517 of record OX031015.1, read on the forward strand.
TCATTTAGAAAATCTCTTAGAAAAGTCATCTGTTGGTTTAAATCTCATTCAAAAAGAGAGATTCAAGACATTAATTGAAGAATATCAAGATGCTTTTGCTAAAAATAGTAACGATAAAGGAAGAAGTACCATAACGACTCATACCATCGATGTAGGAAATAACGCACCTATAAAACAAGCTGCCCGAAGACTTCCATTAAATGGTCGAGAAGAAGTAGAGAAGATGGTCAACGAAATGCTTGCCATCAACGTAATAGAACCATCTTCAAGTCCTTGGGCTTCACCAATTGTTCTTGTTTCAAAGAAAGATGGAACGAAGAGATTTTGCATCGATTATAGGAGGTTAAATGACATAACCAAAAAAGATTCTTACCCCTTGCCGAGGATAGAAGAAACCCTTGATTTAATAGCTGGAGCAGAATGGTTCAGCACTATAGACTTGCAAAGTGGATATTGGCAAGTAGAAATGAATGAAGATGATAAAGAAAAGACAGCCTTTGTAACTGGCTTAGGAGGATTATGGCAATTCAAGGTTATGCCTTTTGGGTTATGCAACGCTCCTGCAACTTTTGAAAGAACAATGGAAACGATACTGAGAGGAATTACAGAAAAGAAGTGTCTGGTATATCTAGACGATATAATCGTTTTTGGAAGAACATTTGAAGAACAAGTAGAAAATCTTACTGAAGTCTTCTCTCGCCTTAGACAAGCAGGACTCAAAATGAGTCCGAAGAAATGTCATCTATTACAACGAGAGGTTCATTTCCTTGGACACATAGTCTCCGCAGAAGGAGTGAAGACGGACCCTACAAAAATAGAAAAAGTATCAGATTGGCCCCGTCCTGTAGATAAAGAAGGTGTTCAAAGTTTTATAGGGCTCTGTACTTATTATCGTCGTTTTGTTAAAGGGTTCGCCTCAATAGCTAAACCTCTTCATCATCTAACAGGGAGTAAGGTTCAATTCGAATGGTCTCAGGAATGTGAAGAAGCTTTTATCAAATTAAAAACTTATTTAACATCTTCTCCTATTCTTGCTTATCCCCAAGTAGAACAACCTTTTATTTTAGACTCAGACGCTTCTCTTTCAGGAATAGGTGGAGTTTTGTCTCAAATCCATGACGGAAATGAAAGGGTAGTCAGTTATTACAGTCGAGTCCTTAGTAAGACGGAGAGGAATTATTGTGTCACTCGTAGAGAACTTTTAGCTGTGGTAAAAACAGTAATACATTTTCATCATTATTTATATGGGAGAAAGTTTTTGATTAGGACAGATCATGCTTCTCTTAAGTGGTTGCTTTCTTTTAAATCTCCAGAAGGACAGGTAGCTAGGTGGATAGAGAGACTGGGCCAATATGATTTTGATATTCAACACCGTGCTGGATTATTACATGGAAACGCAGACGCTCTATCCAGAAGACCTTGCGAAGGACCTGTCGAATGTAAACAATGCACCAGATTAGAAAAACAACTAGACGAACCCTATAAAATCCGATCAATCACTTTTGAAGGAGATCTGAACCCATGGAAAAAGGCTCAACAAGAAGATGAAGTTCTATTACAGATTAAAACATGGAAAGAATCTGAATTACGCCCTGAGTGGCAAGATGTTTCTGCTAAGAGTCAAGATCTAAAAATCTATTGGACTCAATGGGATTCTCTGTTTTTAATGAACGGAATATTATATAGAAAATGGGAATCTCCAGATTTGAAGATAATTAGATGGCAGTTATTAGTACCAAAGAACAAAATAGAAGACATCCTCAAGCAATATCACGATTCACCATCAGGTGGACATTTCGCTTCCAATAAAACTTTAGGTTGGATTAGGGAACGATTTTTCTGGGCTCGTAGCAGAATCGATGTGGATGATTGGTGTAGATTATGTAAAGTCTGCATTGCAAAAAAAGGTCCACGTGGTAAGGGTCGCAGTCCTCTTCAAATATATAACGTCGGAGCACCCTTCGAGAGAGTGGCTATGGATGTTCTCGGGCCACTCCCTCTTTCTAGATCTGGAAATAGATACGCCTTAGTTATTGCTGACTATTTTACTAAATGGCCCGAGGTCATCCCTATCCCTAATCAGGAAGCAAAGACAGTTGCTCAAGTATTTGTTCGAGATTTTGTTTGTAGATATGGGACTCCTCTAGAATTACATACTGATCAAGGTCGCAATTTTGAATCAATTTTAATAGAAGAAATATCAACAGTTTTAGGAATCAGAAAGACTCATACAACCCCCCTTCATCCTCAGTCTGATGGAATGGTAGAACGGCTAAATCGAACTCTTCTAAGTTATTTAGCTTCTTTCGTTGACAAAAGTCAACGAGATTGGGATGAGTGGATTCCTCTTTTTCTTCTATCTTATCGATCAGCTGTTCACGAGACGACTAAACAATCTCCAGCCTCTATGCTTATGGGAAGAGATCTTCGGTTACCTTCAGACTTAGACAAGGGACCTATTCCTTCGCCAGTTCCTCTTCAAACAGACTTCGTATCTAATTTAAGGGATAAATTAGAACAAATTCATGATTTTGCTAGGGGAAGAATTGAAATCGTTTCAGATAGGACAAAAGCTCATTATGATATTAGGGCTAGAGATCTTGAATTTAAAACTGGAGATTTAGTATGGCTCTTCCAACCTAGACGAGAAAAAGGACGTTGTCCTAAATTACAGTCTAATTGGGAAGGCCCTTATTCAATAATTGACAAAATAAATAATGTAGTTTATCGAATACAAAGATCTACTCGTACGAAACCTAAGGTGGTACACTTAGACCGCCTGGCTCCTTATAATTCAGATAAACTTACTCACAATAATAAAATAAAGAATCTTCGTTCTTTAAATATAGATGAAGATCATTCCGTAAATAATAATTTCTCTCTTCTAAGGGATGATCAAACCTTTACATTGGATTCTTCCAGGTGGTCTGAGGAACTGCCTTATGGGATTAAACGAAGAGATTATAGACCTTTAACTATCCTCATTGAAGGAAATATTGGATGTGGTAAAACGACGTTTACTAAAAGATTTTTAAATGATAAGAATATTCTTACGTTATTAGAACCTTTAGATGAATATCGAAACGTAGCTGGTGAAAATCTTCTTGAAAAGATGTATAAGGATCCTAGTAAATATGCATATCATTTTCAGCATCACGCAGCTATGACAATGCGAATTAGACATTTAACTCAGACCGCGTTACCTAATAAAATCATGGAAAGGTCGATTTATAGCTGCAATTGCTTCGTTGAGGCACGTAGACGAATGGGAGATTTTGAAGACCTTGAAGCTCATCTTTTATTAGAAAATACTAGGGTTTTGGTTAGCGAGTCTCCAGCCTTCGAAGTAGATCTGATAGTTTATTTGAGGTTATCTCCCGAAGAGTCGTTTTCGCGTATAAATTCACGCGCTCGTTCAGAAGAAGACGGTATTCCTTTATCTTATTTAAAGGTTCTTCACGAGGTACACGAAGATTGGTTAGTTAGAAAGAAATTTGCGACTCTTCCAGCACCAGTCTTAATCTTAGATGCTGAAGCTTCCGCAGACGACGTGTATATGAACTTTTGTGAGGTTATGAAGCCTTATGATCTCTAGTATGGACTCGGAGTAAACTCAAATCAACTCGGAACAACTCGGAACTATTCGAGATAACTCGATATAAATCGGAACTAATAGTGAAACAATTTAGGTCAAGTCGGTAATGAAGATTGTTAAAAACAAATGGGGTTTAATGAATATTACGAATAACATCTAATAAATAATAATATCGATACAAAAATATATAGAGAACGAAATAAGGAAATTTATTATTCGTTTAAACATTACATCGTTGAACAAATGAAACATAAATAACGATGAACGATTAGAATCTATTCATAATTCTTTTCTCAGCCACATGCTTGATTAAGTCTTTAAATTCTTCACACTTTGGACAGTCTTCTTTGGAGTGGAGTGTTAGAAGTGGTTCTCTGCAATTAGCACACGTTCCGAAACGTCCCCGTGTGTCCAATTCTCCGACAAAAGAACGATGAAGAAACGCTACACTCTTTTCAAATTCGATAGGAATCCTAAAAAAAAAAAAAAAAAATATTGTATATTTGATATATGTTTTCGAATGTATATAATGATTGAATCATTGGGAAGAAGAACTGGTACTCACTTATGATAGTAGCAGTTTACACAAACAAACGTGGGTAGTGTGTTTATGAGAGATACAGCTTCTCCTCGAGCACATTTTACTGTTGCCCATTCTTTTTGAAACCATTCCTTGGCTTCTTCGATACTTTTATTCTGAATATTGTCCCAATTTAATTAAGAAATAACTATTCCTGCGAGGATGAGTTGTTCCTTGATCGACTCCATGATGACGAATGATGCTTTCGTTATCTTCTCCTTTCTATCTTTTATTTTCTTTTCTTTTGTTATAAACAATTTTGCAATTGTTTAAACAATTTTTCATTTATTTATAGATGTTTTATTGAAAGGGTTCGTTATAGGTCGTTTAAAAGACCCTCGTTTATTTCAATTTCGCATCCCGCGGAAATGTTATAAAAATGTAACGATAGGTGTCGTTACAATAGACTTATATAATAATGGCGTCTAGATGAAAAGAGATCCGAGCGGAAAATCTAGATATAGGTCATGTTTTAGTTTGCAAACATTAACCCAAGTTTTTCCAGCTCCCGATATTCTGATAGTAGGACATTCTATTTAAATGACGAAATGATATTCTGAGACGAGAAGAAGGAAGTCTAATTCATCCCATCCTGACCTATTATTCCGGTTTCCTTACTTCTATTCAGATAAGATCGTTCCAATTTATATTTATAACATTTATTTAATAGAATAATTTAATTTATTAATTTATTATATTTGAAATAATCTATCTAATATCAAAAAGTTTAATTTATCATTTGAAAGAAAATATTTAAAAAGGAATTTATAATTTTGATTTAAAAGAGATTTGAAAGGAATCTATAATTTTGAAGAGTTTTTAGAAGAGAAACTCATATTTATGACCTTATTATTTCGAGAGAATAACATTTGTCCTCCCATTTAGGTCGTATATGATTTATTTCGAAGAGGTTTGGAGTTGGATCTCCTGGAGTTTAGAATCGGACTTTCCGTTCCAGTCTTTGGTCCTTCTACCCCTCCAACCCCTTCCTGTTCCAGTATTCAGGACTTTCTTCATAATGACCAAGGAATTCTTCGCCTTGTTCCTGAGTTTCTACTCTTATTTCCTGATTCCTGTCTACTGATCCTGTATTCCTGAGTTTCTACTCTTGTTCCTGGTTCCTGTTCTTGAAGATTTTTGTAAAAACCCATGTTGTGAAATTAAGTTAGACTATCTTTTTAGAGGTTTTCTGTGGTTTCCCTACTAATAAGAAGACGAATGTCAGATAGTACTTAGGAAAATTTTTAATTATTTGAGCCACAGCTCCGATTTTCCTAAATAGAGCACATAGATTTTATGATTCAAATACCGACTTGCTAATCCTTATGATGATTTTAAATAGACAATTTTTATTATACTTACCTTACGAGTCGGGTCGACTCTTTCACTAAGGGGGGAGTAGTGTTATATTTGATGAATTCACCCCTATATATTACTTTCATACGATCTAGATCAAGTAGTCTATATGATAAAAGACATCTCTCAAAATATATGAATCGCCGTTGCCGTATCAATAAGTATTATTGTAAAACAAATTAGTCTGTCTTTAGCCTCGTACTGAAGCAGACCTGTATTTTCTGAATACATAAACCTTTTGCCCAATTGATTATATTTCATCTGATTCACTTTATTTCCCTCGGGAATCCATAAATATTAACTTATTATTACAACAAATATTAAAAATATTACAATATTATCATGCGAAGATAATTTCAGAAAAAGGCTCGAAGAGCAATCTTTAAAATATAAAAAACAATTAGAGATGTTAGATAAAAAATTAGAAGCTACGAGCGATAGGTTCGAAGAAAAATTAATAGAGTGTAAAAAAGAATACCATGAAGAGCATGGAAGCATAAGAGAAGAGTTTGGCGAGAGTCTGAATTGTTTGGATAATAAGATCGAAAGAAATCAAAAATTAAGTTTGGAAAGAATCATAGATATCGAGAAAAAACATGATAATTTCAAGATAAGCGTGAACGCGGAAATTAGAAAAGTAAAATCGACAAATCCAAATCAAGGTTGTGAATACAATAACTTAATTTCCAAGCACATCAGACTACCGCAATTCTCTGGAAAAGGTTGGGAAAGACCAGCGAATTATATAAAAGAAATAGAAGAATACCTTACCTTTATAGATGCCAGACATGATGATATTTGCTTGAAACTATTAGGGCAAAGTCTCACGTTAGATGCAAAGGATTGGTGGATCGCGCGTCGCGACGTAATTCATTCCTGGGGAGAGTTTGAAAAACGATTTTTGAACAGATATTGGGGCGTAGAGACACAACGGGAATTACGAAGGGATATCGAATTTGGATATTATATTCCGGACGTGAGGGTAACGTGGTCAGAGTATGCAAATAGAAAATTCGCATCAGCTGTCGGATTAAATCCAGCCATGTCCGAGCAAGAAATCGTTCGCAACCTTACACGGCACTTTGAAGAGCCGGTTGTTGAAGCTGCTAAATGCCGCGGTATTTGTGACATCGACGCACTGTTGGAGTTTTTGGACGAAATGCAATTCGGGGGTAGATCAAACGCGCCTAGACAAAAACCGACGTACACGAACAAACAGTATCCAACCGTCAACCGTTCAACTGAAAACCGAGACAAACAGGTGTCATGGCGTAACGACATGACAAGCCAAAGCTTCAAACCTGCAAACGATAATCATGAAACGCGTCAAAAACATGGACAAATCGAGCATGTCAACAATAGGTCGAATTGGACAACTAGTCATATAAAGGCGACCGTTGTAAACACGGAAGATAACCCGTCGGTAATAGAATCAAATATCGTAAATACGGAAAACTAGGAGGCGCTGTGCTGGAAGAGGAATTGATACCGACACCAGTACAGCGTATCTTAAATATTTCGGCGGTAAATCCGGATAAAGAAATTTCACAAAATAATTCATTTGAAAATCCGTTTAATTATCTGGTAAAGGAGGATACAGGCGATGGTCAAGCATCCGTGCAATGTCCGGAGGTTCTCCTGCGCGTCGAAGATGTTGTAGTCAAGGCTCTGATCGACACGGGTAGCCACATAACGTGCGTATCAGGTGGCTGGTACAATCGGCATAGAGCAATTTTTTTGAGCTGCGCAAAATTACCGGTAGTTAACTTTCAAGTACTGGGAGTGTTAGGGGGCAAACCTACACGGATAAAAGAACAATTTTTAGCCAAAGTTGTAATAGGATCGTCATCCGATGAGGTGTGTTTTCTCGTCGTACATGGACTAAAGCAAGACATGATCATTGGAATCGATACTTTACATAGATGGAAGGCTGATTTAGATTTAAAACTAAATAAACTCCAAATTCAAGTAAAAAATAAAACAGATCAAATTGAGATTCATAAAACGACCGGCGTTGACGACGACAAAATAGAAAAGGAGATTATCTCAAGCATTGAGTCGGTTAATAGTCATCAGACTGGACATAATCCTGGATTAACCGATGATGAGATTAACAGCAAATTGTCGGAGTGTCAGGTACTTAAAGCTTGTGAGATTAATGATTTTTTAACCTTGTTAAAAAAGTATCGCGACATTTTCTCAAAAATACCCGGTAGAGTCACACTTTATGAACACAGATTAAAAATTTATGAGGATCGACCTTTCGTAAGTCGGTCGTATCCAGTGCCAATTATGCACAGAGATAAAGTCAGAGCAGAAATTGATAAAATGTTAAATCTTGGTATCATTGAGCGCTCATGCAGCGAGTATATCAACCCCATAGTGGTGGTAGCTAAAAAATCAGGCGACATTAGATTAGTGTTAGACGCACGTTACATCAACAAGCTGATAATACCTGATCACGACTGTGCGCAGTCTACTGAGGTGCTATTTCAGAAGTGCGGCAACGCTTCATTCATGTCCAGTCTTGATCTAACCACCAGTTTTTGGCAAGTACCATTGCATAAAGATTCCAGAAAATACACAGCGTTCATGTACGAGGGAAAGACATACCAATTCGCGGTGACACCCTACGGATTAAATACTAGTTTGGCAAGTCTAATCCGCACGCTCGACTTAGTTTTAAAAGAAACAGAGAATTTCACAATCAACTTCGTTGATGATATCTTGTGTCTATCTGATTCGTTCCAGTCTCATTTAGCACACCTGGAGTCACTATTCGCGGTATTTAGGAAGCATCACATGACTATAAACTTCAACAAATCACGATTCTTCCGAGATCAAATTGATTTCTTAGGTCATCGGATTGCCAAAAATGGAATCCTACCACAGCCAGAGAAAATAGAGGCTATAACTAACTTTCCTGAGCCGAAAAATGTTAAACAATTAAAAGGATTTTTGGGTTTGACCAATTATTATAGTAAATTCACGAGATATTACTCGGATATAACCGCACCATTACTGAGACTTGTGCGAAAGGATGCTAAATGGGAGTGGAACGAAGAAATGATAGCACATTTCAATCGAGTAAAACAGACTTTTTGTAAGGAGATGATCATTCATCATCCAGTTCCAGAAAAAAGATATTATTTGCAATGCGATGCTAGTAATTTTGCTATCGGTGCCGTATTGTATCAGCTAAACTACGCGAACGAGGAACTAATTGTAGGCTTTGCGAGTCGCACGCTAAAAGGAGCGGAATTAAATTATTTTACGTCTGAGAAAGAGCTTCTGGCGATCGTCTTTGCGTTGGAGAAGTTCCGGACATTTATAATCGGAGCTCAGTTAACTATCAGAACGGATCATCGCGCACTGACATTCTTGTCGACCTGCAAGTTAGTAAGTTCACGTTTGGCGCGCTGGATACTGTTTATTCAGACATACGATTTCGAAATCGAGTACGTGAAGGGAAAGGATAATCTTGTAGCGGACACCCTAAGCCGATATCCACCTGAAAAAGAAAAATCACAAATTAGTAAATTACAAATAGTTGCACCATTAGCAAAAGAAATAACACAAAATTTAAACGATAACTTGAGAAACTTCGGAATGCTTCAAAGCAACGATCCGAATATAAGAAATCTCGTAGAAAAGGATCTAACGAGAACTAAAAAAGATTAAAGTTAGAACAAGGTATTTGGTACCATGTTGAACCAGGGGGCAATAAAAGAGCTTATCTCCCAGAAGAATTATTAAAGGGATTAATTATCGAGACACACGAAGCATACGGACATGTGGGGTCAGGGAAATGCTATAAAATGCTTAAAGAGAATTTTTACTACCCGAAATTTGCGCGTTGCGTTCGAAGAACTCTAGCAAGTTGCGATCGATGTCAGCGATGTAAAGTACCGAATTTATACAGCTATGCGCGAATGCAGAACATAACACCCAGCAAAGTTGGAGAACTAGTTTCTATTGACTTCTTAGGCCCGTTACCCTCAAGCAAAGGAAACTATAAATGGTTGTTAGTTACCATAGACGCATTCAGCAAATTCGTACGCTTGTATCCACTCAAAACTGCCGACGCGCGCTCCACAATCCGGTGCATCTTCGATGAGTACATACCTGAGTTGGGTAAGCCGAACAAAATTCAGTTCGACCATGGGACACAGTTCACGTCAGCACAATGGTTAAATAAACTAGAGGAAGAAGGAATCACTCCTATATTTTCATCGATAAGACACCCACCAGGGAATATGGTCGAAAGAGTAAATCGAGAATTGGGAAGATTTTTCAGAACATTCCTTACCGACAAACATACCTCATGGATTAAATGGTTAAAAGTTATTGAAAGTTGCGTGAACGAAGTGCACCATGAGTCGACTGGATTTTGTCCGTGCGAAATTCAACTCGGCGAGCCACCCAGTAGATTCTGGAAACAATGGTTTAAAATAGATCAAAACGATATTGCACAAGAATTAAAATTAAATTTAGTTAAGGAAAATATAATAAGGAATGGAAATAGCAGAGCCAACAGATTCAATTCGAACCATAAATTCACGGAATTTAAAGTAAACGATTTGGTATTGGTGCGAGCGCTTAACGTCTCGGATTCAAAAAACAAAATAATGGCCAAATTCCTAGCATTATATGAAGATCCGTACAAAATTTGTAACCGTGTTGGCGAAGCTACATTCATTTTAGAAAACATGAACACACGAAAAGAGCGTGGTAGATTCCACACAAACATGCTAAAGCGGTACATATTACCCGATATTTGAAAAATAAACGAACATTAGCAACTAGGGGCACTGACTGTCATCGTTTGCAACGGTTGTGTTTGAATTGCTAACATACCAAGGACAGATGATACGAAGAAGATGGTATAAAAGCTCGAGGTCGCTTATGAATCATCACAGTCGTTCACCATGTCAGATTACGGATACATTAGCGTCCAAGACAAAGGAGTGCAAACCGTTGGAGATGACATCCAGATCACTGAAAATGATAAAGTTTTATTAAGTTCGGGAAGATTCAAATCAGGAACGGGACGATACGTCATCGGTAGGGGATACCAGACTGCAGCTTACCTGATGGATCCTACGAGATTGCAGCGTCGACGCAGGGTAGCGCATCCTGAAGTAACGGAGACCGCCGAGCTTGAAAGTGCACTTACCGCTCCGCCGACCATCAGCAAGGCACCAAGTCCGAGCGCAACTGCAGCAGCCGCAGAACCATCGGTCACTGCAGATGTAAATAACAACCTGATATTGAAAATCTGCATACCAAGAATAAAAATCCCGTTCATCGAGGAGAAGAAAATAATCAAGAGAAAGGGCGAGCAAAACGGTGAGGTACACCAAAAGTCAAACATACCTTCCGTAACTAAGATCCAAAAAGTATCAAGCAGCAATTCACGGCTGAAGAATTTCAAAATACCACGGTTAAGCCAGACATCGACGGAGACTGCAACACCATCCACCAGCACAAGCCAAACGGCGCACGCAGCAAGCAGTAGCCGCGATAAAACAACCGGCTGCAAGCGACCGCGGGTTGCAGATTTCGATCGCCGCAAGGACCGAAAACCGGAGGATCTTATTAAAATGTTACGAATCTTCGGTACTCTCGATCTATCGGATGAAGAAGACGATCAGCTGACAGCAACCAGTAAACGGCGTCGAACAGCTGTCACAGAACGCAGAAAACCAGCGATCAGGCGTACCATCGTATCCGATAGACCGAGGGTAAACGAAATCATTGAGATTCCGACCTTAATCGATCCGACGGATCCGTTAGGATTAAAGAGGGGATAGACGGAAGACCATCATCATCATCAAACTCATAAAAGACCCGGCATCAAGAAAAACATCGATCATCATTCCTTCGTACCATCAAAGATCATCCGAACACCTGATGATCGAAGGGGGCCAATGTAACGAATCAGGCAACCCATGCCTGACCGTTAGCATTCAAACATCAGCCGTTGCGAACATCGAGAACAGTCTAGAACGATCGACAGCAGTGACGAGCTGAGTGACGTCACGACTAATATAAAAGTCGAGGCGCCGCTCAGCTCACCAGCTATTCTAGGGTAGACACCAGATAGACTCACAGTTACTTGCTGGTCATCACGAGCATAGAGCTCTGATGAACCGTTAGAATCATCTATTCATATCAATATAATTTATAAATTCAATTTCACTCAGAAAATCAATTATCGAAAGTTAAGAGCATCAGCTAACAGATAATACGTCAAAGAATATTATTAAACAATTTATAGAACAATCAGAGATAAAGTAAATGATAATTTAACTAAGAAAAGAATAGCAAAGACATAATAAAAGATTGTATTAAAGTAAGTAAGACATAGGCAACGTGTAATTATAGGTTAGGGTTGCAACCGTAGTTTTAGTTAATTAAATAAATAGATTTTTGAACGCTGCAAAAAAGCAATTTAATCAGATGTCAAACCCCTTCCTCCGCCATTTCCAGGTTATAGTTTAAATCTAACAGAAAGCTAGATACAGCCTTGGTGGATCTCCGATCTACCCAGGTCTGGCACAGCTATTATTTGGGAATAAATTAACTTCATTGAATTAACATTTAACAGTTAAGAGGGTAGAGTGCAGCCTTAGTGCGTTATCGTACTCAGGTTTGTGGGGAGGCGGCTTCAGCTACACGGTAGTTCAAGTCCGTAATAGGCACGGCTAATAATTAATAGTAGAAGTCTCAAACAAAAATAAAAATCGAGTAAAGAAAACACAATAACCAACCGGTTCGCGTCACCTTCAGTGACGCTCACTATCCGTAAAGTTACAATATATATATATATATATATATATATATATATATATATATATATACTAGGGGGGCTCCGCCCCCCTGCGCGCTACGCGCGCCAACCCCCCACATTCTAATTTGTGTCAGTTGTTTCTAAAACCCAAATAATCCGTGGATTTTATGTTCTTCGTATTCCTCGTTGTCCAGGTCGTTCGCCAAGTATTTCTAGTAGTCCAGGTCCTCGGCTTCGTAGTTCTCGTTGTCCAGATCGTTCAGTGAGTATTTCTCGTAGTCCGGGTCCTGGGCTTCGTAGTTCTCTTAGTCCAGATCACTTGCTAAGTATTTCTTCGTATTCCTCGTTGTCCAGGTCGTTCGCCAAGTATTTCTAGTAGTCCAGGTCCTCGGCTTCGTAGTTCTCGTTGTCCAGATCGTTCAGTGAGTATTTCTCGTAGTCCGGGTCCTGGGCTTCGTAGTTCTCTTAGTCCAGATCACTTGCTAAGTATTTCTCGTAGTCCAGGTCTCGTACTCCAGGTTGTTCGACAAGTATTTCTAGTAGTCCAGGTCCTCGGCTTCGTAGTTCTCGTTGTCCAGGTCGTTCAGTGAGTGTTTCTCGTAGTCCAGGTCCTGGGCTTCGTAGTTCTCTTAGTCCAGGTCACTCGCTAAGTATTTCTCGTAGTCCAGGTCCTCGGCTTCGTAGTTCTCGTTGCCCAGGTCCTTCGCTTCGTATTCCTCGTTGTCCAGGTCGTTCGCTAAGTATTTCCAGTGTCCAGTTCTTCGCCTTCGTAGTTCTCGTTGTCCAGGTCGTTCACCGAGTATTTCTCGTAGTCCAGGTCCTCGGCTTCGTATCTCTTGAAGTCGTGTGTAGAAATTATTAAGATATATCGCCGCCGCCGTGTCAGACATTTTGGGCTCTCCTCGGCTCTCCTCGGCTATCCTCGGCTCTCTCCGGTTCTTTTCGGCTATCCTCGGCTATCTTCGGCTATCTTCGGCCGATTTGAGCGTGGTCGAGGAAGCCCAGGGCAAGAGGAAGGCGGGGGGGAGGGGGGAGCCGAGCAGGGTCGAGGAGGCCTTGGAATCCGACACGGCGGCGGCGGCGGCGGCGGCGGCGGCGGCAGCGATTGAATTATATAATATAGAAGGATATCGACAGCCTAATAACATAGTCACGTAAGCGCCAAAAAAAAAATTTTTCGCAAACTGACAGACGTTTCTCCAAAAAAATTTTGACGTCTATTAGAAATTGTTTGAAAAATAGGCCATTTTTGGCGCTTACGGGATTATGTTATTAGGCTGTCGATATGTATTGTTACGTTGCGGTTCTTGAGCGATACCACCGGTATCGCGAACCGAGTGTAATTGTGAGTTCTTTGCTCGATTTTATATGTTCTAGACCTTTATATCAAATATTTAATTTTCCCTATTACGGACTTGAGTCGCCGTGCAACTAAAGCCGCCTCCCCACAGACCTGAACACGTAAACGCGCTAAGGCTGCACTTTACCCACCTAACCTTTTGATTTTAGTTTTATTTAGGTTAGTTTATTCCCAATTATTCTAAACAATACAACCTGCTGTGCCAGACCTGAGTATGTCAGAGACACACTAAGGCTGTATCTAGCGTTGGTTCGTTATATCAATGAAGAAGACCTGGAAATGGCGGATAAGGGATCTGCATAGACTTACTTTTATATAATCTAGAAGTTCGATTTATTTTATCTTTAACGATTTGCGGTTGCAACCAATTCTTATTTTATATTTACAGTTGTTGCTTACTTACTAAGTTATGACTATCGAAGCTGATTTGATTTCCGTTATATTCTATTTGAATTTTGACAGTTTTGTATGATTGTGATTTTATTGTCTAAATAATATTCTTGTTTCCAAATTTAATATCTTTATTTATATCTTTGATAATATTTTTTGAAATTAGTTAATTTTCTTTTTGTTGATTCTCGCGAAGGTAATTGAGTATAATTTATATTGAAATGAAGCTAAGAGTTCACAAGGCGCTCTGCCTATTGTGACTGCCGAGAGAATAGTGTTGCGAGTCAACCCGGCGCTATACCGCGGAATTGCTGCTAATGAGAGCTGTGTCTCGACTTTTATACTGGCTATGACGTCACTTGACATGTCGCTCTCGTCGAACGTTCTCGATCGTTCGACGTTCGCAACGGCTGATGTTTGAATTGCTAACGGTCAGGCCTATGTTGTCTGATCCGTTACAATATATATATATATATATTGAAACGTTATTTACTTTCTCGTAAGGAGTTTCTTTTAATTTTTGAATATTAATAAATCTCCGGGCTACTTAAGCAAAGGCATCTGCTCTATATTTGATCCTATTGTTCTTTTTATTATTTTAAGTGATGATAACCTTAATGGTTAATACTACCTAAGACCTGCGGCTGTGGAGTTTTACCCCGTTAGCGTTAGGCGTATTCTTAAGGAGAGATAGCAGCTAATCGTGGCTGCGGAGTTTTAACCCGTTAGCGTTGATCATATCTTACTATAGGTGGAAAGGAATTATCATCAACTGCGGCTGCGGAGTTTTCACCCGTTAGCGTTAATCATGTATAGGAAAATCAACAATTGTGGCTGCGGAGTTTTCACCCGTTAGCGTTAATCATAAAATTGTACAAGGGATATTTATTAACTGCGGCTGCGGAGATTTCACCCGTTAGCGTTAATCATAAATTTAAGGGTAATAACTCACGTCAGGTACAATTATATTGGTTAATATATGTTCGTCTAAGCTCGTCTTACTATTTCTACTTGTCGATTCTATTATGTTATATTTGCTTTTATTAATTTACGATTCTTTTTGTTTTAAATTCCAATCTGTCCTATCTGATTCGATTAGTGATTCTAATGTTCTTATATTTGATTTTATTTGTTCTACTATTCTTTTTACTTTCCTATCTGGTAGGAATTGTTTTTCTATTAGTGATTCTATGAATGAATAACTCTGCTCGAGCACCCGTCTTATATAGTCCAAATTCCCACTCTATTTCTCAATTTCCCAGAATTTTCAAATACTTGAGAGGCTTCAGCCGTCTATTTACAAATGTCCTACGAAACCGACTAGTAGGTCTGTTTGATGTTAACTCCTACGAACTCTTTTATTTTCAAATAATTTTACAACAATCATATTATTCTTAATCTAAATCAACATATTATTAATCATCATATTATTTATCATGTCTCTTCTTTATAGAAGGTGAAGTAACGCTTCAATATATATATATATATCGACAGCTTAATAACATAGTCACGTAAGCGCGAAAAAAAAAATTTTTGGCAAACTGACAGACGTATCTCCAAAAAAATTTTGGCGTCCATTAGAAATTGTTTGAAAAATAGGCCATTTTTGGCGATTACGGGACTATGTTATTAGGCTGTCGATATATATATATATATATATATATATATCTATCTATATATATATCTATCATATATATATATATATATATATATATATCTATATATATTAAACTATATAGATTGAACTTCATTTAATTACACATTACTTTGGTAATGGTACTTTGGTAAAAATTTAATTACAATTTTCACAACACTGCTTGGCAGGCATTTTTTCTGATTTATTTTGAACCGATTTAGTGCTATCACCGGAAAAAATTCGAACATACCCCAAATAAGGACCACCCTAATATATACGTATAATTATGTATCAGCGATTTTGTTTGGCCAGCTCCTTCAGCTGTGTAGCCTGCGATCTCGCCAATTAGTTTTACCAATTACCAGTTGATTGATTAATCAAAAATTGGTGAACCGATATAAGTAGTGTATTGCGACGTGGATTTTTATTAGTCCTCGGATTAGACCGGATAGCTAGGCTCCGAGAACCATCCACTCGACAATTGACCAACGAAAAATAATAACTAAACAAAGATGCTGGGCGCCAGGCGTATAACCGCCACTTTCTGAAAATATAAAAAAAATACGAACTACAGATACTTGAGCGCCGATTAGCGTCAGTACCGCGGAGAGGGGTCGGGATTTTGAAGGATTAGCAGGGCGTTGATTAACGACTCGATGTATTTGAATTTAATAAAGAAAATAGAATTTATTCAAGTAAAATAAAAAAATAGAAAAATATAGAAATTAACAAATCGTGTACCCGGAGGTACTTCCTCTCGGATATAAAACGGCTACAGGTCGTGTGAAGGCGACCTGGCCACGTTTGACGAGTTTTACAACAATAAATAATTAACAGCTTCCTCGTAGGACAGCAATAACAAGGAAAAATATAGCAAAATTGAATAACTCGACAAATCAGGTCCTCGTAGGACAATAAACTAGCTAAAACACTAGATACTTTCCACGAGGAAAACTAACAATCTTAAAACTAACGATGAATGAGCCTAAGGCTCGCACTAATAACCAAATAACAAAGTAACAGAATAGAATCAAACAAATTTACAATAATAAATAATCGGTTAATATGTCGCTAGCCGTTAAGGGGGGGGTTTACCCAATCAGTTACCGATTTGTCTATTTTCTCCGAAACGGGGCAATCAATCGACTTGTCCTTTCGGCAGCCGATGTTTGACGAGTAATGAGTCCGAACTGGTACGTTTGATCGGATGAAATCGAGATTTTTTTATTTTTTTCGATCGAAAAGTATTGGCGTGCCATTTATTACGACTTATATCAAAGCCCACGCATCAAAAATGCAAAATCGACTCCCTGAGCCCGATTCTGTGAGAAATTCTGAACATAACCATCCCAAAACATCTTTGTTCTCGACAACGATGAAGGTGGAAGTTGTATTCTACGTTTTTGTGGTAATTTTCGCGATTGTCAGAGACTGGGGGCGGCCATTGCCGCTATAGCTGCTGATATAACGCGGTGGTTCTCAGAATTCCCGTGAGATGTCACCACGCGCGCATCTGAACTTCATCCTTTTACTATAGTATAGTATACTTTTACGGTGACATCTCACGGGTGTTCTGTGAACGACCGTATTAAATCAGCAGCTGTAGCGGCAATGGCCGCCCCCAGTCTCTGACAATCGCGAAAATTACCACAAAAACGTGGAATACAACTTCCACCTTCATCGTTGTCGAAAACAAAGATGTTTTGGGATGGTTATGTTCAGAATTTCTCACAGAATCGGGCTCAGGGAGTCGATTTTTCATTTTTGATGCGTGGGCTTTGATATAAGTCGCAATAAATGGCACGTCAACACTTTTCGATCGAAAAAAATAAAAAAATTCCGAATTCATCCGATCAAACGTACCAGTTCGAACTCATTACTCGTCAAACATCGGCTGCCGAAAGGACAAGTCGATTGATTACTCCGTTTAGGAGAAAATAGACAAATCGGTAACTGATTGGGTAAACCCCCCCCTTAAACGGCGACTAGCTCGCCCCCGAGAGGCGAAGCCTCCCGTTAAAGAAAACTCATTCAAACGAGTTATTATTTACAAAATTATTAAAATTAACTTAACCTAACTCTGCGCCTAGCGCGATAAATATGCAATATTAATTACGATTCTGAAATATAAAATCAAGACACGAAATCTAAACAAAGAGACTCGACTAAGCCTCTGGCTTCGTCTCTCCCCGCGGGAGGAAGAGAGCGCGACGGTGACGGACTAAATCTATCTTTGTCACACTCGTGTACGAAGGATACGAACTCGAACAAAATATAAAGTACCCGAATTCTCTATAAATCAAATACTCGAACTAATAACTCTAGTACATGGAGACACTGGTGACGGCCTACCGGTCGGAGATCGGTTAATTCGATTCCTAAAAATTTTAATTAGCCTCGTGGCTGTATCAAGGCAAGATGGCTGACGGCCGTTGCCGGATTCAAATTGGCATGGGTGAGAATAGCTAACGCTTACCGTCTTCCAGCCACCTTATGAATAGACTCCGATCCAGGTCGAAATCCACCTCTATGGGGTAGAATAGTCCCTCGAAAATTACTTAATGCACTCACACAACAACTTAGAAGTATTTTTCTAACAAAACAGAAACCCACGGGGCTCGAACGCAAAATTAACGCAAAGATTTACAAAACGCAAGTTATTAACACACGAGTGTGCTTGACGCTAGTCTATCGCAGAGTGTCTAGACCACATGGCGCCGGTACCTAAGCGCCCTCATTAGGCGATAGATTATTGATTTTCGCATCGACTGGAGGATCTCTAAATATGGCGACTTGTTGTCGCTACGCGCGAATTTCGAAGTTCCCCACGATGTTGGGAATCTCTTCCGCCACTGATATCCCACGATGTAGAGTGCCTGAGACACTCCCCCGTGTCCTCACTGTCGATGGTGGAGGTAGCCCTGCAGTGGCTAGCCTCCTGAGCTTTTTGGTGGCGTTCGTCGAAAGGGATCCCCACAGTCGGTATTTGGCATCGTGCGTCTGTTTGGTCGTGCTTCTGTCTGTGTGTTCGCCTTCGTATAGGCCTCGTCTCCCACATGTCAGAGAAAAGTCGTAAAAGAAAACAAAAGAATAAATAATATGCTCGATAGTTTTTAGTCGGTCACGGTCGCCTCTCGGAATTTTTGCCAGGCCTCAGGGCCATCCTAAACATTCATACCATAAAACAGTCACTCCGCTAGGGTCGTCCAAGGGGTAAGGAGCGCCTTGTAATATGCAATGTTACAGTATATATGACAGTTCTGGATACGGCCTTTTTTACCGGCCATCAGGCAGTCGGTATCCTACAGACCGCGTGGGTAAGTTACCGACAGTCGGATGGTAACGATCGTCGATCTTTGTTACCGACAATGGGATGGCTGCAATTCGCCATCGTGCGATGGCGCCACTACCGATTGTTACCGATAGTCCGATGGTAGCGATTGAGCATTCTGCATTGCCGATCTCCACTTACCGACAATCTGATGGTTGCGATTTTCCGTCATGCAATGGCGCCACTATGGATTGTCGATCTTTAGTTACCGATAGTCCGATGGTAACGATCCGATCATTAGTTACCGATAGTCTGATGGTGACGATTCCTGTTACCGTTCCGTCCGTTAATTTTCCGTCTTGCGATGGCGCCACTACATTCTTATGTTCAAAATCTGTTGAAATTTGAGTATTTAACGCTAACAACATACCTTTTTTTTTTTTTTTTTTTTCGCACGTTTAATTCTAAAATTCTTCTTCTTCTTCTCCTTGATGCTTTTCCCCCACGATTCAATTAACTTCCACTCTTCACCAATCTTTTAGAACTGAAAATTGTCTTCTCGTTCGCAAACCGATCTGGTGAAGTTGGGCTGCATACCACACCCGCCCAAAAAAAAATCAAGCCTAACCAACCTGAGAACAGCTTTCAAAGAACTCCACCCCGACACATAAAATAGGCAAGTCTTAAAAGATTGTAACGAAATGATACCTCCGGTAAAGTAAACACCTGCCGGCTAGCCAAATAGGTATCATCTCGTTACGACTAGAGGCAGCACCGCCCGGTGACTGGCCGCAATACCCACGTACGCCGCTAGGCGGCGACCACTCTCGCAAGCCAAACGCACCAACGGCGTACATACAAGCCAGCCCGGTACGCCGTCTAGTCAGTTCTCTCTGGTCAACAGCCTGACTACGGCTCAGATTGAACTCCGTCTTATAGACGTACGGACCGCGGGAAGAGACCCCGGACCGCTAGGCGCGTTCGCGTATTCAATAGAGGCTTCACCTCTATTTCCGTTTCGCACTAGATACCGAATCCGTAACTTACTAGAATCACCGCTATACTTTAACTTCCAGATCGTTGATATAATTCTTGCATAGTCCAATTTACCTAGTATTAAAACATAGATAGCTATTATAGAGAATAGTACCGATTTACGCCAAGAATAGCTTCCTACTTATATTTTACCGCCCTAGAGGCGCTTGTATCGCGGAATACCGCATCGAGTCAAACTATTAGACTCTCGTTCTTTATCATATTTAATTATATCGCGGAGTACCGCATCAAGTCAAACTATTAGACTCTCGTTCTTTATTATATTTAATTGTATCGCGGAGTACCGCATCGAGTCAAACTAGTAGACTCTCGTTCTTTATTCTACTTAATTGTATCGCGGAATACCGCATCGGGTCAGAAGATTAGACTCGTGTTCTTTAATCCAGCCTTCTGGCTAAACTATCCTTGGCTTAGATCACCTGTACATACTAGCACTAGTCCTAGAATATACCTAGATAATAAGTTCATTAGATAACGCTACTTTCTTGTGTCTAACTATTTTTTTTATATTTTCTTTTCTTTCTAGTCTGGCACCTATTGCACCAGCAACCTCTAATAATATAAGCACTCAATAAAGAATATATATATATCTATTTTGTTAATCAAACCTACTTTCTTTTTATTTATATAAAACCCTACTACCGACAGACCGAGCATCCGGCGGAGGGGGACGAGACCCCCAGACCCGTTTGCCGTCTACACCGGGTATCCTTTGCACCCCACACTCCACCCGGTCTAGCCGGAATGTTACAAGATCCAACAATAAATATGATTAAGAAGTTTTTCACTATACCCCCATCGCTCGAAAACGCTAGAATCCTGCAAACACAGAGATCACAATAATCAAAAGATCCCATCTGAGCTCATAACAACCACAAGCCTCAAAAAGTCGAGCAATAAATATCATCCAGGTATTTTTCACACGCTTTCGCCGCTCGAAAACGCTAGGATTTTGTAAATCTAAGGGTTGCAATAATCAAAAGATCCCATCTGAGTCATTAAAAATGGGTGAACATTTTTTTTACCGGGTACCTCTATACGCACCTGCGTGCATACCGATTCCCGCAATAAATCGCCAGCTCAGTCAATTTCCGACTCTGCTTGAGACCGCACACGAAGCCGTCAATATGGAGCTAATCACCAGCTCAGTGAATTTCCGACTCTGCTTGAGACCGCACACGAAGTCGTCAATATGGAGCTAATATTGGATCTACAAGGTTTTGGGCGATTCGATGATAAATTTGTAATAAAAGAGCTAGCTGCAATAAGCATTCGCGCGCATGAGGAATATCAGCAGGATATCACACGCATTCTCTTCAAAGCACCACGCTCCTGGGTGACTCTTTCACGAGAGTATAAAAATCTTAATTCGTGGCTGACATGGCATCATCACGGAATACCCTGGATTGCAGGAGAAACACCGTATAGGGATGTAATGAGAACTGTGAGAAAAGTTGCACAAGATGCGAGGCGCATTTATGTGAAGGGATTGGAGAAGAAACTCTGGATCGAAAAGATTCTCGATGACGACTCAAAACCGGTAATTGTATTTGGACGAGCTGGGTTGTCCGAATTTTCGAATACTACGATTGGAATCGCGTGTATTTCGTTGGCATGGAGACTGTCATGGCGATGTACCTGGAGGCTACCATTGCCTTCGAGAACGTTCAGCGGTTGAAAAACTGGTATTTGGAGGAGGGGCATAAAAACCCTCCCCACATGTCTCGAGGGCGGGGGATGATGGCTTAAAAGTCGAGAGCTCGCAGGGAGCAGCATTCGTGCATCTAGACTTCTCGTCATTAACACATCTTCCTCGTATATTCGAATCCGCAAACTCTTTCGAACAAGGTAAGAATCCCGTTACCCGATAATTATATTTAATTATAATATAAAAACTAATTTCGAATTATTCATTTTGTGTAGATGGACTTCAGCAGCCTTAACAGCACCAGTCGTCTGGATAATAATCTGCCGATGAAAAAGATGTCGGAGCTGGAGGTCGGGCAAAAGTATGATATCACAAGACTGAGGCTTGTGAAAACGAAATTCGACTGTAGAATCATCGCCACGATTGCCAACGAATACATCGTGTTCCTGCCTGCAAGAATCGGAAAGGCTCTAGAGAACGATTCCACTCAGCTGGATCAGTTGAACAATGAGGCTGATCAGAAACGTCTGCAGATCCTCTATCTTGGAGGACCATACAATAAATTTGAATTCTGTAGCAAAATCTAAACACACACACACACACACACACACTAATGTATATATAAATATATGTAATGGGAATGGGTTAGGGTTGAATAAATAACAATGAAATTGCAATCACATTTATTTATTTATTGTTCCTTTAGAATAAGCTTAATCTATAGTTCTCAAGCATGTAGAATCCTTAAAATGTGGCTAATTTTTGGACGGTACCGCTGATTGGATTATATTCAACAATGCGATCGCGTATAATCATACAGTAGGCTGAA
Source organism: Tenthredo mesomela (assembly GCA_943736025.1). Taxonomy (NCBI): domain Eukaryota; kingdom Metazoa; phylum Arthropoda; class Insecta; order Hymenoptera; family Tenthredinidae; genus Tenthredo; species Tenthredo mesomela. The sequence continues at coordinate 21,761,031 of OX031015.1, forward strand.
GTATTCGCTGGGAATGCAACGCTAGTTTCGAATTCCAAACGAATATCCACCGGTCCACTCTTTAACGATTCACTTTGCTTGGAACAGTCTATAGTAATGAGTGGGGCTCTCGCCAAAAAATCACTCTTCGACAAAAGAGGTTCGGATTCCTTATCGTAGTATGAAATTTGAAAGTTTGTGTACATATTGTAGAGAATGGCGTATTGATTGCGAGCAATATCAAGATTCAAATTTCCATAGGGATAGCACTGTGAGTTTAGGAAAAGTTTCACATCTCTAATCATACAATGATCGAATTGACTGGCATTTTTCGTTGCATCGTTTCGTCGTGCAGTTTGGAATCCCAGTATGACGTGTCTCGGCTTCTCTAGCTGTGTAGATGTCTTGACAACCCATACATGTCTCGTTGTTGCAGGCAGCATCGGGTAGTCGTACATTTCCCACGAGCGAAAACTCATAGATACAGCCGGATCCTTGGCGATATAATTGAGCATCTTGATTTTTGCAGAATCCGACAGTCTGATGTATGGCAATAACCATTCAATTTTCTCGAGTGAAATTTTGATCCCCTCCACAGCTGTTTGATGTATGGTGTTTAGATAATCGTTTGATCGCGTCTAAATCAGCTCATGCTTCGCATTGACGATGATTCGATTATAGTCTTCGGCAAATCCGAGCAAAAAATTCAACGGTATAACAACATCAAAGTACCCATCAGCGTCGGTTAGTTTATTTTTATCATCCACCAACCAACCAGTGTTTCCCAGGAGATGTTGTTGTCCAGGGGTGAATGATAGGTATCCCTTCATGATACTCGTGATGCCGACATTCTTATTCTGATCAATCTCGTGTCCATTCAACTCGTAAGGCATATCGCCAAACATGTGACACACGGCCATATTGACCAATTCCGTACCTGCACTAACAGCAGTGCCGTCTGATTTTGTAAGCCGACCGTAGATGTGGAGCGAACTTTTGCTGGGTAATACACACGCATCTTGATTCTGTACAGATATTCGAATCTCATCGTTATTTCTGAATGTAGACGCAGCGTACGGTTGATGCGCGTGTATTTCACAGTGGGCAATCGACTCGTCGAAGGTCACAGGTGTTTGAATTTTTATCATTTTTGTGATGGACATACGCAGATAAAGCAACGAATTCTTATTTTCCACCACAACGAAGTCGAAGTCCTAGGCTCCGGAGAAACTGAGCGTTCTGATGTGTCACTCGAATCGGAGCTGCTCGACGACTGATGATGCTTGGACATGTTATCGAGCTTTTATAACTACTACCAGATTTTCTTGTCCTCTCAAACACAATGCCCATATTATCTTAAAGATTTCACGTGCAATCATATAGTTACAGTTTCACTACGAAAATTGATTAATTTCCCGTCCTGATCGACTATTCTCAATTGTATATCGTGTATTGACCGTACGGTGATTGGATGATAATTGACATTTGTCGGCACTTCCACGATATTATATCCGGGCGGTACGGTTGGGAAAAATTGATGAATCGTATGCACCCGATGTTCATTTATATACGCACCGGTGGTAATATTACACTCAACTCGCAAGGCGTTGACTTTGAGTACACGAACGACTAACTGGGATTTATGGGTAATACCACTTTCAAGATTTTTTGAGGTAAAACCGAGCAATCGGCCGATGGAATCTTTTGGTTCAAAGTTCACAGAATGATTGCATCTAATTTCACTGAGTAACTCATTGTTATTAGCCTTTAGACTGAGATTTATATCCTTAGGTAGTGCCCTTTTTAAATAATTTGCGATATCCTCAATTTCATAGCTCCCGGTGGGTATTGTAATCACAGTGTCTGGTTCTATATAAAACTTATTTCACCCCGCATCTATATTGGGGATTGCATTGAATGTCAGAAGCTCTATGAGTCCGAGAACATACGTCTTTGTTGGGGATAACTCGATAGGCGGAAAATAATGAGTCCTCAACACCGACGATTCTCCGGAGAGTGTCAACGTGAACGAATCAGTCATGACTAATATCACATCAGCGATTCGCATACATTTTATAGTTGTCCGCTGAGAAACTTGAGGCACAGGTGACCGCAAATTACCGTGTCATATTCTTGATATCTCTTACGATTATATTTTACGCTACCAACACCGAGATATTCCATTAGATCTCTAGGTGGTTGTGAATCGCCAAAACTATCGAAATACACCGCATCGTTGCCATTTTTCGTGTACGCAACCCAATGCGTTCCAGGACCGTTTTTATCATTGAGATTGATAATTGCAGATTCACGCCTTCTAGGCCCTGAACTGGGTAAATCATTTCGCATAAAAACACCCCGGAAATGTGGAATTTTCATAGCTTTCGCATAGTCCACCAAATCGGTATCTGTGAGGGCTCGATGTGGTAGCTTTATCAGTTTTTTGCCGGCTTCAAATACAATCCCATACCTTCTTATATGGCTTCAGGTATAAGCCCTTCCCCAACGCAATCGCTTCCATTGTCGCGTTGTGACGCTTGGATTCTTGTAATTGATGTTTGTTTGCTTTAGCTTCATTGACAACCTTTGCTATACCCGCAGCACCACCGGCTAAAGCACCTGTGGCACTAAGGGCCCCAAATAATGGGATAAGAAACGGTAGTAAAACTCCAATTTTCTGGGGGACAGGTAAAATACGAGGCACGCGCACTTTCCCTTTAGACACGGCCGAACGAGCGCCCGCCAAAGCTGACTCAATAGCTTTAGGGCCCGACTTCATGGATTTCTTTGCCGCCTCTATGATAAATTTCAAAGTTTTTTTCTTGTTCTTGGGCGGTGTTTGCGTCTTGACCTTCCGCATACCCATCCCCAGTTTGGATTTTGCTTTCATGGTGTTGGTGACCACCCAGGCGACAGCTTTTTCAGATGTACCTGCGTCTTTAGCCAAAACCCGATTCCAAGCCCTCTCGGCAAGCACTTTATCAGCCTTATGACGCTCTGCAATGTTATCGTGATTCTGGGAGTATGCTATCTCGTGCTGCTTGCATGCAGCATCTAGAGCATTGACACCTTGGTCACCACGAGCTAACCTCTTTGCCAATTTCGTACCAGGTCCGCAGTACTGATAACCGGGAACATGTAATTCAACGAGGAGATTGTTGATGATTTTATTTATTAATCCACAACCACTTCTTTGTCTACGTGTGTGTCCAACCATAGTTGACCATGAACTAACACGAATTCTATAAAAGCATGTATTTTATACGTGAATATATTAGTTCTTATCGAGACGTTTGTCAAGCATCATGAAATTTCGGGATCAAACGATTAAACTACCCATCGCCAATTTTGATAATTTGGTCGAACGAAAAGAGAAGAAGGGGAAACGGCATGGGGCCCTACTACCAAATAGTGTGAGGGCTGTCTTTTGCGGGCCTTCGAATTGCGGTAAAACTAATGCCCTTCTCACGCTACTGACCCATGCGAATGGTCTACGATTTGAGAATGTGTACGTCTATTCAAAATCCCTCAATCAGCCAAAGTATGAGTTCTTGAAGAGGTTGTTGGAACTGGTGAAGGGGCTGGGTTATTTTCCGTTTGATGAGCACAAGGAGGTAGTGGCACCGAAAGATGCACATCCCGTCTCTATTATGATTTTCGATGACATGGCCTGTGAGAAGCAAGATAATATCAGAGCCTATTTCTGTATGGGGCGGCACAGGGATGTCGATAATTTTTATCTTTGTCAAACGTATGCCCGAATTCCGAAACATTTGGTGCGTGATAATGCAAACTTGTTGGTTCTTTTTCGTCAAGATGAAATGAATTTGAAACACATCTATGCCGATCATGTGAACACTGATATGACCTATCAGCAGTTTAAAGATTTGTGCTTGGCATGTTGGAATGATGGTAGATATAGTTTTGTAACCATCGACAAAGACAGCGAGATTAGCGCTGGACGATATAGAAGAGGCTTTGACTGCTTTATAAGCCTGAATCACGAATAAACCACATACAGTCACAACACATCGATCAAACTATCAGCATGGAGAGCTCCAAGATACGTAAGCAAAACGATGTGTTGCGGGAAATAGCGAGGGCCAGCGATATCATTCGACGTAAACATGAAATGATAAAAATGAGGAAAGACACCAGCGAGCGGGCTATTAGTGAAATCTTCAAACCACTGGCCACACCACTGCATAAGTTGGTAGATTCATCGAAGCAGCAGCAGCGGCTACTAATGAAGCGAGAAATAAAAACGGAGCCGGGTTCAGTCAAGACAGAGAAGGTAGACCCGGGTTCGGTCAAGACAGAGAAGGTAGACCCGGGTTCGGTCAAGACAGAGAAAGCAGAGCCGGGTTTGGTCAAGACGGAGAAGACAGAATATTTTGTGGAACCAGAAGATTATGAGGATGCTGATGATGATGATGAGGATGATGCATATAAAAGTACGATTGAGGAGAGCTTGGCAACTAACATTGCTAGTGGAGACAATGCTACAGCTGCCGCCACTATGGATGATACGGATGATGAAGATGATGATAACAACCTGGATCGCACGTTAATCGCCTCTACAAGCACACCGATGTTGAAAAAAGAAGTTAAGACGGCGCGCTATATAAACATGTTTGCCTCTGAAAAAGAGCGCGAGAAATTGGATGAGAAATTTGGAGTTCGAAAATTAGCTAGCGGATTGAAGATTGGCAATTCGGATATCGCATTTGATGATAATCAGATATATGTAGGTGATAAGAGCTATGATAATACACCTGGATTGCTTGAACTGCTATTCAAAAAGTTACCCGATCCCGCTAAGGTGAATAAAAGCGACAAATTGAATTATATCAAAATCGTGAAAAAAACGGATGCTTATCGGAAATATTACAAAACTGAGACAAGTCCTCATCATGATAGGGGAAAGTATTCAAAGTATAGAGATTTCATTGCCCCATACATCGACCTGCCGGTGAAAAAATCCGGTGAAGGTTTATTACCTACCCATAAAATCGCGCGGGGGCAAAGCATGGATTATGTTTATTGGGATAATCCTAATGAGCTCGTTGATCGTCTCCGGTTACTCACGGCATCTCAAGCGGCTGGTAATACTAGCCATACCAATAAAATTTCCTCCATTATTGAGGAGCTACGTGAGGCGGGAATCGTTTATTAGCATGAGATTGATCATAAAATAATCATTCAGTCACAGATCGTTGAACAATGAGCATAGACATATTCGGACGACCGTTGGCTAGAAACAGCTACGAAAAAGTTGTTATCCGGGGTTCTCCATGTGTTGGATTCAAATTCACCCCTGATAAGCAGTACGATCTAGACGGCAAACGATTAGGGGCTGTCCATGTATTACGTAACGCGTTTTGGGATAGTGCGTGCATGGCGTTCCCTATACTACACTGTAGCATTTTGCGTTACGTAATATATGGACAGTCCCTTATGTAATATTGCGGATCCGCAGGAGCCGAACGACGCTGTTTCTCTGAAAACTCTTGAAGATATTACACGGCGAGCCTTGAGTGTTCTCAAACATTCTATGGAAAAAACATTTGCAAACTCTACGCTACAAGCACTTCACAAGTTTGAATTTCAACTTAATGCACGCCTTGATCGAGAGCATACCAACAATTTGAGCGCGAATCAACACATTCAGACTCTCATACTAAAAGAGATTGACACTCTGACAGCGGAAAAGGAACTTCTGAAGATTCGATTAGCCGCCGTAGGATCTAATCTTGCAAAACTCCACCACAACGGGCTAATCCATAGAATTCACCCTGAATCAAGCTAGATCGATCGATAATGGGCATAGACATATTCGGTCGTTGGTTGACTAGCAGAAAAATCAAAAGTGTGAGTAGTCGTGGACCGCCCGGTGTTGGATTCAAAACCACCATCGATAACCAGTACGACATAGATAATAAACGATTGTGTAATATCGCACATCCGCAGGATCCAACCGATGCCGTTTCTCTGCAAAGTCTTGAGGATATTACACAGCGATCATATATTGGTCTTGAGCGTACTATAAAGGAAGCATTCGAGCAATCCATGCAACAGGCGCTCGCAGCTCTTGAATCTAAACTCAATGCTCGGATTGCACAAGAACACAGCGAAAGTTTTGAAGAAGATCAGCGTATTCGGATCCAGGCAAAAGAAAGGATTGCGGCACTGAAGGGGGAAAGTGAATCTTTGGAAAAACGGTTGGTGATAGTGGAGAATAACGCTGAAATACTTAGCCGGCATTACATCCTCGGAATTCCGATTCCACCCGAATTTTTGGACAACGAATACGTTGAAAATTGGTTGAAGACGCATGAACATGAAGTCGGTAATAGCGAGCGAACTTCATAGACTCGCCCGACGTAATTATCCTCGGCGTTATGTCGATATACGCGGTCTGGATGAGACCTGGCAAGCCGATCTTGTCGATATGTCTGCATACTCATCCGTCAACAAGGGCTCAAAATTTTTGCTCACAGTGATTGATATATTTTCAAAATTTGCGTGGGCCGTGCCGATCAAGAGTAAAAATGCCAAAGATGTAACAGCTGCAATGAAATCTGTGCTAACTCTGGGTCGCATACCGAAACATCTACACGTTGATCAGGGCAAGGAATTTTACAACATAGAATTGAAAACTCTCATAAGACATCATGGGGATCAACATGTACTCGACATTTAGCAACTTGAAGGCATCGATATGCGAACGCTTCAATCGTACACTGAAAAATAAAATGTGGAAGCAGTTCACCCTTCAAGGTTCTTATAAGTGGACTAGCATTCTACCAGATTTAATTGCATCGTACAATAATACCAAACATCGCACGATTGGAATGAAGCCGAAAGATGTGACTACGACTAATGAAAAACAACTGTATCGAAGTGTGTATAAACCGCGTCAAATAAAAAGAAGCAAACGAACACGTAAATTTAAGGTTGGCGATAAAGTTCGAATTAGCAAATATAAAAATGTATTCGAAAAGGGTTATACGCCGAATTGGACAACAGAAATATTTACGATTCATGAGGTGAAAAATACCAACCCTCCAACTTACAAACTCACCGACTACCTGAATCAGCCCATCGAAGGCGGGTTTTATGAGGAGGAGCTCAGCAGGGTGCAATATCCCGATGGCTATCTTATAGAAAAGGTCTTACGGAGGCGCGGTGATCAACTCTATGTAAAATGGTTGGGATTCGATGGTTCACATAATAGTTGGATAAATAAATCAGATATGTAATATAATTTTCATGAATAAATTTATTATCAACTTATTTACATTTGTTTCTTTACCCTCCTCAATCTTAATGCTAGCTTACATGATAATTGCGGAAAAATGTTTTCACATCCCAGACAGCACTATCTCTTAGAGATGACGAGAAGTCATCTTCCGAAAGTCGCCTTTTCGGCAAGGCTAAAAGATGTCTAATAGGAGTTCGAAAAAAGATGACGGGTCGTGGTTGACTCAAAGATGTCCGTTTAAAGATATTGCATGGCTTCATGACGATCATAGTTGACTTAAAGTTGTCTATTCGCCAACCTCTCAGGACTTGACGAAAAGTTGTCGGAAAGATGTCCTTCGAAAGATAAGTACAGCTAGCGCCACCAGCGGTAGATAGTTAACGTATTACAATACAACATGGCTGCTTGTTTATTCGAAGACACATGGTGTTCTGAGTGCAATTGCTGATGAGTTTTTCGAGTGAGATACAAGGTAAGTTCTAAAATTATAATTAGTTACACATGTTCAAATAACTTCCGATTGTTATTCAATCTCCGTTATGGCGATAGTGGGCTTTATAGTATCCCTTAATTTTTTTTTTTTTTTTTGTAGCACATGCACGATTTTAGCGTTTTTTTTTTAACCTAAAAATCAGGTGTAAAATCGACGTTTTTGTACCGGCAGGCAATAATATATACTAATATTTTTGGTTTCATCATACCTGGGATATGATATCTATTACGAGTATACACAATCTGGTTTTATTTATGGGCTGTGCTTCAATTGGTAATGCCTGGTTTTATAAACGTGGGTTACCCCGTGGGTTTAAATAACCCGTACACTGAGAGAAGTTTTTATTTGAGAGTAATAAAATTTATTAGTATTTAATAAATCAATATTTAAGTAATATGTGTCCTGATGTACATATCAATATTTAATAAATCAATATTTTATTAAATATTAATAAAATTTTACTTTTGACTAAACTTCGTTTATTTTCCGGCAATCTAAATTATGAATATGTCATAGAATCATACTTATTTATAATCAATATTTATTAATATGAAGTACTGGACCGAAAGAAATCCAAATACTTTTTTTTATTACTGGTAAATAAAAACTTCTCTCACTAGGAGTCGATCAGGCTTCCGGGTCATGGAACTTGACCAAACTTATGGAGGTGTTTCCTTGAGCCAAAATATGGAGTACTTGCTGAATAACTCTCTGGAATGGGCCTTTACTCTATCAATTTACCTAAATGAACAATAGAAATCAGCGTAACCTGGGTTTTGCAAATCGCCATGAAATAACCAGTTTTTGTGCTGCGTTATGGGATTCTACATGGCACTGAATATTTATACATTAAATACAGTCATTATTGTACATCAGATTATTGAAATTGAACATCCCTGCTATGGAAAATCACCTTATTCTGCACCTATCGACACATTGCTTCTCATCGTTTGTCGCTCGTACACATTCATTGGGTGAATTTGAAGACTTCCTCCCACTTAAGGGGGTACAGACACCTTTAAAATAATTTTTTCGAAATTAATGCTATGCTCTGAGAAAACATTCTAGTGACTCAGTTATTATACAGTTAATAAGTGCTATTTCGATAAAAAGTTCATGATTTTTCTAGATTTTATGTCGTCCGCTGAATATAAATCCAGTCCATCGAAGAAAAAGCAGTTGGCGTAGGGTACAGGCTGCTGCGTTGGATGATATTTCTTCAACTTTTAACTAAATATTCTGTATGGATGTAATTTCGGACCAAACCAATAATATTTGATGAATTTAAGTTTTAGACACATAAATAAATAATTGATTGTAAGAATTTTTTTTTCCATCTTTCTGGAATAAATGTTTTGAAACCAAAAATTTCTATATCTAAAAATTAAATTCATACAGAATATTTCCTTAAAAGTTGAAGAAATTTCATCCAACGCAGCAACCTGTACCCTACGACAACTGCTTTTTCTTCGATGGACTGAATCTATGTTCAGCGGAAGACCTAAAATCTGGAAAAATCATGAACAACGTATCAAAATAGCACTAATCAACTTTAAAAAAACTAGATCCCTAGAATGTTTTCTCAGAGCGTGGAAGTAATTTGATAAAAAAATAATTTAAAGATGTATTAACCCCCTTAAGGGCCCCCTTAAAAGATGTTGAATATATGGTCAGTTACAATACTGACACTGGCAGCTTAGGAATCCTATAAATTACCACATAATATTAGTTTGACCACAATACTATAGTTATTATTTCAGAAGAATATACCTATATTAAGGTCAACGCGCACTACGTGGAAGCGAAGCGAAGGTATCGGAAGCGATCGGATGCTGTGCGAGTCTCCAAATCTTAAAAAATGTGTATATTCAAGTTGAAGTGAATTCAAATGTGATTGAGGGCTCATTTGATTCGGGATAATTTTAATTTGTTTATAACTTCTGCAAGTGTTTATGAGCGGGTATGAAGCCTTCGCACATTTTTCTGGACGTCATCCCGAAGCGCACGAACCTTCCGTCATATTGTAATTCACTTTAACTTGAATGTACACATTTTTCAAGATGTGGATACTCCTACTACAGCATCCGATCGCTTCCGATACCTTCGCTTCGCTTCCACGTAGTGCGCGTTGACCTTAATAAAGGAATATTCTTCTGAAATAATAACTATAGTATTGTGGTCAAACTAATATTATGTGGTAATTTATAGGATTCCTAAGCCGCCAATGTCAGTATTGAAACTGACCATATATCCAACAACTTTTAAGTCTTGAAATTCACCAAATGAATGTGTGCGAGCGACAACGTTGAGAAGCAATGTGTCGATAGGCGCAGAATAAGGTGATTTTCTATAGCTGGGATGTTAAATTTCAACAATCAGATGCACAATAATGACTGTATTCAATGTATAAATATTCAGTGCCATGTAGAATCCCATAACGCAGCACAAAAACTGGTTATTTCATGGCAATTTGCAAAACCCAGGTTACGCTGATGTCTATTGTTCATTTAGGTAACTTGATAGAGTAAAGGCCCATTCCGGAGAGTTATTCAGCAGGTACTCCATATTTTGGTTCAAGGAAACACCTCCATAAGTTTAGTCAAGATCCATGACCCGGAAGCCTGATCGACTTCTAGTCAGTCTGGGTTACCCCACAGATACTACCCGTTCAACCTTCATAGACTGTTCGAGGTTAACAGCGATTTATGACAGCTGTCAGATGAAAAAAGGTTGAACGGTAAGTATCTGCGAGGTAACCTACGGGTTATTTAAACCCATGGGATAACCCACGTTTATAAAACCGGGCATAAGTGAACCCTCGGTTCAGACCACTGATCTATATCTATATATACATATACATATCTATATAAATATAATACATAATATAATATAAATATGAGAGAAATTGCGGTGATCCGTGGGCGAGCTAGGTGGTCTCGGGTGTAAGTCCCCGGATAGGCGTCCGTAGATCCTGGGTTCGATTCCCGGATCGTCCGTTAATTTTTTTCATCAAAAATTATTTCAATTTGAAACATCAGGGATAGATAAAAAGTTAAGTAATCAATTAATTATTTAATTAATTACTTAATAAAAATATTACGCACACAAAAAGGCCGCTATATACAATAAACTCACAGCCTGCTCGTGACACAGCCGTCATACAGGTGCTATAGTGTATATGACTTTGCCTTGCGTACTACTACAGTGCTACATACCCAAGAATCATAACAACATAAATATAATACATATATAGATGTCTCTACTATAAGGGCAAGTTTACGAAAGTGTACCCCTACCAATTGGAACACGGCCGTATTACCTTGATTCAATTACATAAAGGTTTTGGACAGAATTACCAGAAAATGTCGAAAAAAACAAGTCTTCGTTTAAACCTTGTTGAAATTTATCCCTCGACATTGTGAATCTCATTGTAGGATAAAAAATTATAGAAAATGCCGAAAAGATTCCGTGACTTGTCCAGATGGCAGAGAAATCGCCGTATAAAGCGGATGCAAATTTCTGAAAGTCACAATCATGAGGAAAGTACTCATGAACCGCTCAGTCCAACTGTATCATTCGAGATTGAGAATGAAGGAGTTGATTACAACTCAACATGTCAGGTGTCAATGGAAAACTCTGAAAGTTCCTGTAAAGTCGTCACCGATCACAAAACTGAGCCTATTTCTGAGTCTGATAACGATATTTCGATGATCCCGGACAGTAGATTTAAGGAGGAGACCGCGGAAATACAAGAGGACTTGTCCTCATCTAATCCACAGCCCCTATCTTTACAATCAAAATTAATTTTGTGGGCTGATGAAAACAAAGTTACACATAAAAGTTTGACGTCACTATTGGGCATATTGAAAAATGAAGGTCATATCGACTTACCAAGCGATGGAAGAACGTTAATGAAAACACCCCGAGAAACAAAAATTTACGAAAGATCAGGAGGGCAGTATTATCATTATGGATTAGAGAAAGGTATAATCAACCAATTAAAGCAGTTAGAAACCGCTAGTATTCAAGGCCCCATCTTAATCAATGTCAATATTGACGGGCTCCCTGTATCAAAAAGCTCAAAAAGTCAATTATGGCCAATCTTGGCCCAAATTCATCTGAATGAACCAACAACGCCTTTTATAGTTGGCGCTTTTCATGGCTATACTAAGCCGAGTACAGATGCACATTTCTTAACACATTTTGTGACAGAGTATAGGACATTGAAACGGAAAGGCTTCGAATTTCAAAATAAAGTCTATCGAGTGAAGATTCGAGCGATTATTTGTGATGTTACGGCGAGAGCATTTGTAACGTGTACAAAAGGTCACAATGGTTACTTTGGGTGTCACAAATGTATTGTTGAAGGCGATTACGTAGATCATCGGATGCTTTTTCTAAATGAAATCTGTTGTCTGCGTACAGACGAGTCTTTTCGTCTTCGGCTGAATCCGGAACACCACACCGGTACCTCTCCTTTTGAGGATATTCCATTAGGCATGGTATCACAGTTCACGCTCGATTATATGCATTTAATTTGTCTCGGGGTGGTGAAAAAAATGTTGCGCTTGTGGTTAAGAGGGTCAACCAAAATTGGGGCTCGATTATCTGCCGCTCAAATCAGACAATTGACAAAAGATCTAGCTGCGCTCAAAATATACATGCCTTGTGAATTTGTTCGCGTGCCGACTAGTTTTGACGAATTAGATAGGTGGAAAGCGACTGAATTTCGAGTATTCATATTATATCTAGGGGTCGTTGTGATGAACAAGTATCTTCCACGCGATTATATGAAACATTTTACTGCTTTGCATTGCGCGATTAGAATATTATGTCACCCACAGGAGTATTTAAAAAATAATGAGTATGCCAAAGAACTTTTGACTTATTTTGTTAAATACTTCAAAGAGCTTTATGGGAAAGAAAACGTGATTTATAATGTTCACAATCTAATTCACTTAAGTGATGATGCGCAACGGTATGGACCACTCGATTCTTTCAGTGCTTTTCCGTTTGAAAATCACCTCCATAGTTTAAAGAAATTATTGCGAAAATTCGAAAAACCTCTACAGCAAATTCACCGTAGAATTGCTGAAAAAGATACAGCCAATGAATTCAGAGGAAGAAAGACAGAATTGAAGTATCCAATTCCCATCTCACGTAATCAGAATATCCTTCCATTTGGATGCTCTGACTCCTACGATGCACTGAAATTTTCCGATTTCAAATTGTCATGCTCCAAACAGGCAGATCGGTTCTGTTTCCTGAAAAATGACAAACTCATTGCCGTGAGATTTGTGGGAATACGAGATGGAGAACCCATTATAATCGGGCAAGAATTCAAAAACTGTGCACCCTTCCATCATATTCCTGCAATTCAGAAAGTATGAACGTTTTCTTGGTCAGTGACGACTTTACCGAACTCAAATTGTTTCTGACGTCCGACGTTCTCAGAAAAGCTGTACTGCTTCCATGGGAAGGAAAATCCCTTGTTCTTCCACTTCTACATTCAGATACAATACCATAGGTACATGCTTTTGGGAACGCTGCAAATTGCTCGTGAAATATTTGATGCCGAAGTTTCCGCTGTCTAAACAGTGTTTAAACACTTTACTACTGATTTGCAGATGTTCTACGTCGTTGTGAGAAGCGATTGGTGTGCCACCGTACCAGAGTCGTGGGTTAACCATGAAACTAAATTGTGTTCGTGGCCACCAAAACGTATAGATTCATCCAGAGCAATACGCAAACAATTTTTCCCAGAGTGCTCATGGTCAACTGCTCCCGTAAAATATATTCTAGGACCATACGGTAACAATATGCATATTGGAATGCTATAGATGAAAGAGCTCATAAAAATTATTTTATGTTATGAATCTGTGATATTAGTAAAATTTGATAGTTACAACTTTCAGATACGATTTTACTAATACTTATTGTAGGAATCAGAATGAATAAAATAGACTTATATAGATATTTCAGATTACTTTTATTATATCTTCGTCATTAATTTGTAAATACGTCTATTCATTCCTAACGTTCGGTAGAGACTGAAACTCTCGAGTCCGTAGGACAAAGTCCGCGTAAGCGTTTCCTATAGAAGCACAACGTCTCTCTCTGTTTCGGTCTCCATCGTGTTTGTTTCCTTGTCTTATATTATTTACTTTCTCTAGGTAGTATAGGTATATTTAAATGCGATAATATCCTAATCTTAACAATACTTTTCGTTTTCGTTCCTATCAATGTTTAGACTCGTATGAGACTGCCAAAACTGTAGAACAAGGAGCAGCTATGTTATCCTCAGATGACGCCAAAGTTGACGCTTTCCATAAATCACAGCCCAAAATTTTACCGGCCAAGAGAAATAGAAAACCAATACCAATATACAATGATGATTCTGACGATAATTGTAGACCTGGTGAAACTTTTTCCGTCGTGCACTATAAAATAAATCAGAATTCGCAAAACTATTTCTCCAGTTTCTTATATCAATATCTTTTTCTGGCTAACTTATTTTGACAGTTTGATTGTATATTCACAGTGAAACAACCGAGGAAGAATATTCCAGATCCTCCCTCCAATAGTAAGGCGCAAGACCTTCAAGACCAGACTCAAGAAACGATAAATTCTGACTCCATGACAATCTTAAATCAAGGTATTAGTCGTCTCATTATCCATCAAAATTTCTAGATCTCTGTTGGTTTTCCAGATATTTTCTACTAACTTTTGGCATCCTATTCTCCCAAGTCGTCTTAGCTCCTACCCGAGTAGAAATTAGATCAGGCAGCCTGATGTAACGCCATGTTCCGTCAGGGCCTGATCAGGCTCTAGTATTTCGTAGTACTGCCTGATCAGGCCCTGACGGAACATAGCGTTACATCGGGCGACTATCAGGCCTGATTCGGGCCTGATTCGGGCCCGACATGGGCCTGATTCGAGCCTGACCTCATTTCTACTCGGGTAACTTTCAGTTCTACGTTACACAATCGGAAGCGACGTTCATGTATTACTTGTTTATTTTTCCGCGGTTGTAGTTGACCCTTACGTTTCATGTTCTTATGTTTGGTGTTTTTTGGCGAGAGTTACAGATTTTGAATCCTATGATTATAGATCAAGCCGGATTGTCACATGAACGTTCTCATTTATCGGAGCAAAGCCTGACTAACGACCTGAATGAGATTGAAAGTAATTTACAAAGTAATAATATTTCTATTACACGAATTCTCAATCTTTGCATATACAACCTACTTCAAAAAATTCTTCACATATACAAGATGAGTTTCTCTGGTATCGAATAAGGGAGGGGTTTATCATCGCAAACGCTTCGCCCCTTTCTATTCATACTCGTTATCGTCGTATCGAGAAAAAAGAACTTTTATTTTCACGTGCGGTCAAAACCATCAGAAACCCCACTCTGTTCTTACTATCCCAAATAAGAACATACCTGTTCTAGACACCGGACAAGAAGGGCATAAAAGTGGGGTTTCTCGATATGATGGGAACAAGTATGAATAGAAAGAGGAGGAGCGTTTGCGATGATAAGCCCCTATACCTCATTCGACACCAGAGAAAACTCACCCTGTATAGGCAAGAGTAACATTTTTTGTCTTAATGAATTTATCGTCTTTTCACTTCCAGATGATCAGACCGAACCGAACCAATCTCCATCGCCAGACATGTATGAATCTCAATCATTGGATTAT
Source organism: Tenthredo mesomela (assembly GCA_943736025.1). Lineage (NCBI taxonomy): Eukaryota > Metazoa > Arthropoda > Insecta > Hymenoptera > Tenthredinidae > Tenthredo > Tenthredo mesomela. The sequence continues at coordinate 21,776,470 of OX031015.1, forward strand.
GATGATGACTTCAGTGATGATTATGATGACCCAGGTTTCAATGGTTCATAAACTATAGTATCTTTCAACTATCAATGCATCACATTCTGTACGAGACCATATAATTTATACATTTATCACTACTTATTGATTTTTTTTTAGCAGACGATCTACCAAAGGACCCACAAAAATCTGCAACACATGCCTCAAACAATCCTATCGCAGTGCAATCTCCCATAATCAGGGATCTACCTCATTCTGTCATGAATCGTGAGTCTATAAATCCGGAAAAAGTTGAAGTCCCCAAGACTAGAGATCGACCATGGCCTAACATGATTGATGAGTCTAAGAATACGAGAGGAGATAAAGCCCCCCAGAAAAGAGATAGCTCTCATCCCACCATAAAAGAGAGTATGCCTAGTATCATAAATATTGTTTTATATATTATATTTCTCAGAAATATTACAATTTCAAATACTTTTCATTTCCTATTCAGTTGTGGTTAATCCCAATGTCACACGTATTCTGAAGGCGAAACCAGCAGTGTCTACTGAGAATAATAGTAGATTAATGGATATTGGTATGGCGAAAATCCATTCTTATTAATGTACACTGCCGTCTCTTTTTATATTTATTGAATGTTTTCTGAATTCAGCGAATAATAATCGTGGAAAATCAACGGTACAAATGGTACCAAATCAAATATCACAGAATAACGAGAACGATCCACCTTTGGGTAAGTACATGATTCTCATTCTCAGGTCCTTTAATTCCTAGAATTGTTATTTTCATTTATAAAATATCTGAATGTACTCTTTTGTTTGTAAGCCAAAACTCCAATCGGGGTACAGTTGAATCGAATGGAACGCAAACTGGACCAAATTTTGGCTAGGCTTGATGGTGATGAACACGAGGCTGCAGGCGAAGGCTTAATGGACGAGCTACCAGCATTTCCTCTGAATACCGTCAGAGATTTCTCTAAATTTACAAATGAATTAAAAAATGATCCCAATCTGCGAAAACAATTTGTAAGTTTGAAATAATTTTAAATATTTCTGTAAATGTGCAAAATGGTTCAATGACTCTACATTTCATGCTTTCATAGCGGCGTCAAGTTCGTAAAATTGGTGGCAAAACAGGCGGAAATCACGTTACCAATGTGCTTACTACAACGTTGACCAATTCCCTTGGGATGAAACTAACATGGGACGGGCAGCGAGCAACAAGGGGTATCAAAGATACCACATTTGCTAATATTATCATTGGTGCGGTTACTATTTTTTCTCAATTCATTCAAAACTGATTTTTTTCTGCAGTTCAATTCATTTTACCTTGGATCGTTAATATTTTCCAGGGACCATATTACAAGTCCATAGTACATCCACTCAATCGGCTTTGGCTCACACGTTCAGCGAGTGGCTTCGGCGAGCAGGAGATAGATATCGTTACCACTTTAAAGCAGGACGAGCCACCTGATATCTTTTCGAACAGTTTCTTCTTATATCCTAATGTAGTCTTAATATAATTGATGTATTTGAAGTGTATCGGTTCAAAGTCACCTCACGCTGATCTCTTTCTGTCAAAGAGATTGTCTTTCTTTTATAGACTACGTTTCCACCGGAGGGTCAGAGTCGGGTCAGGTTCAAATTCGAGCCAATGAGAAATAAGATTTGAAAAGACTACCCTAATTTCTTTTTAAATCTTATTTCTCATTGGCTCAAATTTGAACCTAACCCGACTCTGACCCTCCGGTGGAAACGTAGTCATAGATGATTTGACGAAGGTAATTGATTTTCTTACTGTGATAATACTTACCTTGGTAATTTTAATTATAATTATAATCCTTCACATCTTAGAAAAATCATCAATTCTCGCAAATAATTTCAAGTTTCGGATATTTATAAGTGAGGCACTGTAAGACTGATACCCCTCAACCTTTTATTTTTTAATCATTGTGTGCAATCCTACGTTAAACTATTATTATCATTTGTATTCATCTTTGTTCGAATAATGTGAACCGTACTCCAATATTTTCATAATAAAAAATGAATTCTTAACGTTCAACTGTGTTTTTTAAATTCGTAATACATCTGCCGAAAAAATATACCTAATCGCAAGAGAGGCGACAAAAGGATATCCAAATTTTGTCGTCTATCAGCCATAGCTGAAAGTCGTCTTATAGCCATAACGGAAAGATGTCTTTTCGTCAAGGCTATAAGACGTACAAACGTGGTGCATATGACATCTTTTCGTCATATTTTAGTTAACTTAACGCCGTCGCTAAAAGATGTCTCTGCCGAAAATCCGACGACTTTTGGACATCTTTTAGTCAACAGTGTGCTGTCTGGGATACATACACTTTCTCACATTTTCTCACACTTTCTCACATTTTCTCACACTTTCTCACATTTTCTCACATTTTCTCACATTTTCTCACATTTTCTCACATTTACATGTGAGCAATTCCACGTCAGACCGGACAGCTTTCTGACCTCGATGTTACCGATTTCGCTATCATTTTTTTTATGGGTTCTATGGAACAAATAAATGTATCAAACAATTTTTTTTTTTTTTTTGGCCCCTATTTTCCAAGTTACACGGGGGTGAAATTCACGAAAAAGAGCCAAAAATCGAAAACATACTCCTTTTCAAACGGTCATATCTTTGATTGTATTCATTCTAGAGACTTCATCCAAGCACCATTTCAAAGCTATTGAATGACACTATTATAATATATTTATTTAATTTCGCGGTAACAAACAATTCTATTTGTTATAAACAAATATATTATTCAAACGTGATTTTCAACGCAAATACCAAGCGATAAAATTATCAAAAAAATATGAGCGTATTCCTTGATCAATTCTCTACGAAATCGTTAAGTCAATTTTATGGAGAACCGATGGGAACCATGTTAAAACGATTTATTTATAAGCGACGGCGCGCGCTGCCACCCAAAAACCCGGCTCAGGTACGTGTGGCTAGTATGAGAAAGCATCGGTGGGCATGTTCGCGGTCATATCTTTGGTTGTTTTCATCCGAAAGACTTCTTCCTAGAACCATTTCAAAGCTATTGAATGCCACTATTTCTATATATTTATTTAATTCTGCAGTAACAAACAATTCTATTTGTTATAAACAAATATATTATTCAAACGTGATTTTCAAAGCAAGGGCCACGCGATAACATTCTCAAAAAAATATGAGCGTATTCCTTGATCAATTCTCTACAAAATCCTTAAGTCAATTTCATAAAGAAACGATGGAAACCATGTGAAAACAATTTATTTATAAGCGACGGCGCGCGCTGCCGCTGAAAGACCCGGCTCGGGTACGGTTTTTCGGTGGCAGCGCGCGCCGTCGCTTATAAATGAATCGTTTTAACATGGTTTCCATCGGTTCTCCATAAAATTGACTCAACGATTTCGTAGAGAATTGATCAAGGAATACGCTCATATTTTTTTGATAATTTTATCGCTTGGTATTTGCGTTGAAAATCACGTTTGAATAATATATTTGTTTATAACAAATAGAATTGTTTGTTACCGCGAAATAAAATAAATATATTATAATAGTGTCATTCAATAGCTTTGAAATGGTTCTTGGATGAAGTCTCTAGGATGAATACAATCAAAGATATGACCGTTTGAAGAGGAGTATGTTTTCGATTTTTGGCTCTTTTTCGTGAATTTCACCCCCGTGTAACTTGGAAAATAGGGGCCAAAAAAAAAAAAAAAAAAATTGTGTGATGCATTTATTTGTTCCATAGAACCCGTAAAAAAAATGATAACGAAATCGGTAACATCGAGGTCATTTTTTGATTTATTTTGTCCGGTCTGACGTGGAATGGCTCATGTAAAGTAAATGGGAAATTATTCTATTCTGTTTTAGACAATGTGAGAAAATGTGAGAAAATGTGAGAAAATGTGAGAAAATGTGAGAAATTTACAAGTTTGCAAGATCTTGGTAACCCCAGGGCAAAGTATCAGTTTTACCAGGTATTAATTTTCGCTTATCGTCACACCAGCTTAGAGCTAACTTATTCCGTATGATAGTACTAACTTTATGTCGACCACTTTTTATCATACACTGTTTCCTATCTAAATTTTGATAACCAATAAGAAATCGTTTGTAATCATGAAACGTGATGGATTTTAATGTGGAACCTTTCACACCCTTTGCACGTTTCTTATCAGTATCGCCACAAGTTCTGAATATATAGAGTTTTGCGCGCAATCCGATAAATTCAGTCATGATTTTTCCATTATTCTCATCCTTCATTAGACCAAGGCGTTTTTTATTCAACAAGGGGATGTTATAGGTATTATCAGACGGATAGTCTGATGTATCGAACATTGTCGCAACATCACGCTTGATGATTTCATAGATATTTGGAACAGTAAATTGATAACTTACAAAAAGTAGTGAAATAACCCACAAAAACATTTCCAATGTAGAAAGTACCGCCAAGTACAAAAATGATCCCACTAAAAAAACATAGAAAAACCTATCGCCAGTCTCTGTCGTGAAATCAGGAAGAATGCCAGGCACTACGCCCTCCCCGCAAGTATATACGTCGAAAAGTCGGACCTCGCTGATTCGTGTAGTTAGTGATATCGAAAAATCATTTCAAGAGCTACATACTTGGCGGGCACATTCCTTTCTCCCACTCTTCCACAATTACCGCATACTCCTTCCAGTCTCCATTTGCCAGAGTAGACGATGTACCTACTCATTTGGAAATTGTTTGTCGACGGTAAGTCAACTGGAGAACTTCCAATGAGATTCAAATTTGAAATGTTCTCGAGTTAGCGTTAATATATTACGTAAGATCAGGGTCGTCTATGTGTAAAAGAGTGACACTCGCTTTGGTTCAATACAGTTATTATTCCTCTGTATCAGAATGTACTGACCCAGTGAACCAAAATGAATTGTGGAATTCTATTTTTGAAGATTTCGGGCACCGATTGTCGGGAAGATTGTCTCTGCAATTGATATGTTTAATTATTTCCAACTGTTCAAACCTAATCCGTACAATACTTCCAGTATTGTACTTATTATAATTGTGCACTTGCACCAGGCCTCGAATAATCGAAATTGGTGATTGATAAATATCGTAACTATATTGATTAAAAGCAAGTGTTATCTGGGGAATCTGGAAAAGTATCTACTTTCATTCAGCAAGGCAAAATAATTGCGTCGATACATGATACTTGTAGCTGAAAGTTCTATTCAAATGGAGAGTGAACTTCAATTACTATTCATGTGAATTAGCGTAATTAAAATTTTCAGTCATTACATCACACGTCGGATTATCTGAATCAGTTAAATTAGTGTACGAAATTTTGTATGATTGATAACCGTAATCTATAAGTATGATACACAGCTCCATTTGCGTTGTAACGAATCAGGCAACCCATGCCTGACCGTTAGCATTCAAACATCAGCCGTTGCGAACATCGAGAACAGTCTAGAACGATCGACAGCAGCGACGAGCTGAGTGACGTCACGACTAATATAAAAGTCGAGGCGCCGCTCAGCTCACCAGCTATTCTAGGGTAGACACCAGATAGACTCACAGTCACTTGTTGGTCATCACGAGCATAGAGCTCTGATGAACCGTTAGAATCAGCTATTACTTCGAATATCAAATATAAATTCACTTGCTTCAAATCAAACGAACAAAATATCAAATCATATATTCAAAGCATTAATCAAATAGAAAATTACAGAAGAATAAAATTAAAATACTATCGAACTATTATTATTAGAAATAAGCATAACAGAAAACTTGTACAGAAAGAGAAATAGAACATTCATTATCAAACCTTGTTTAATCAAGTAAGTAACGCTTAGGCAACGTGTAAATATAGTTTAGGGTTGCAACCGTAGTTTTAGTCAATTAAATAAATAGATTCTTGAACATTACAAAAAAGCAATTTACTCAGATGTCAAACCCCTTCCTCCGCCATTTCCAGGTTATAGTTTAAATCTAACAGAAAGCTAGATACAGCCTTGGTGGATCTCCGATCTACCCAGGTCTGGCACAGCTATTATTTGGGAATAAATTAACTTCATTAAATTAACATTTAACAGTTAAGAGGGTAGAGTGCAGCCTTAGTGCGTTATCGTACTCAGGTCTGTGGGGAGGCGGCTTCAGCTACACGGTAGTTCAAGTCCGTAATAGGCACGGCTAACAATTAATAGTAGAAGTCTCAAACAAAAATATAAATTGAGTAAAGAAAACACAATAACCAACCGGTTCGCGTCACCTTCGGTGTCGCTCACTATCCGTAAAGTTACATTTGGCGCCCAACGTGGGGCTTCTCTATTCAAATTTTAGCTAGAAAAATTGCTTGAAATATCTAGAGTCATTTGTTTATTAACTTAACTTCGTTGCGTCAAATTAGAATCAAAATTATTGCTAGTAGAGTCATTTGTGGATTATGTCAAAGTCCGGTGTCACAACCAGGCAAATGGCGGACAAGGGATCTGGCATCAGTTCGGCTACAGAGCTAAGTTTAGGAGATAGGAATCAGGGTCGTCAAAATAAAGACAAAGAGACAGTAAATTTAGATAAAACTTTTATTGAAATAGAAAAAGAAAAAGATACAGATCGTCGAAGAGCGATGATCGTCGGCCAGTCCTCAGTGATGGATGCGCTGGAAAAAATACATAAGAAAATAGATGATAAATATGCTAAACTAGAAAGAACAATCGTCGAAGCAAAATCAGTAAATACAGATAACGTATTGTCACGCGAAGATAATTTCAGAAAAAGGCTCGAAGAGCAATCTTTAAAATATAAAAAACAATTAGAGATATTAGATAAAAAATTAGAAGCTACAAGCGAAAAGTTCGAAGAGAAATTAATAGTATGTCAAAAAGAATACCATGAAGAGCATGGAAGCATAAGAGAGGAGTTTGGCGAGAGTCTGAATTGTTTGGATAGTAAGATCGAAAGAAATCAAAAAATAACTTTGGAAAGAATCATAGATATCGAGAAAAAACACGATAATTTCAAGATAAGCGTGAACGCGGAAATTAGAAAAGTAAAATCGACAAATCCAAATCAAAGTTGTGACTACAACAACTTAATTTCCAAACACATCAGACTACCGCAGTTCTCTGGAAAAGGTTGGGAAAGACCAGCAAATTATATTAAAGAAATAGAAGAATACTTTACCTTTATAGATGCTAGAGATGATGATGTTTGCTTAAAGCTAGTAGGACAAAGTCTCATGTTAGATGCAAAGGATTGGTGGATCGCGCGTCGCGACGTAATTCATTCCTGGGGAGAGTTTAAAAAACGATTTTTGAACAGATATTGGGGCGTAGAAACACAACGGGAATTACGAAGAGATATCGAATTTGGATATTATATTCCGGACGCGAGGGTGACGTGGTCTGAGTATGCCAATCGAAAATTCGCATCAGCTGTCGGATTAAATCCAGCCATGTCAGAACAAGAGATCGTTCGAAATCTTACAAGGCACTTTGACGAGCCGGTTGTTGAAGCTGCTAAATGCCGCGGGATTTGCGACATCGACGCACTGTTGGAGTTTTTGGACGAAATGCAATTCGGGGGTAGATCAAACGCGCCTAGACAAAAACCGACGTACACGAACAAACAGTACCCAACCGTCAACCGTCCAACTGAAAACCGAGACAAACAGGTGTCATGGCGTAACGACATGACAAGCCAAAGCTTCAAACCTGCTAACGATAATCATGAAACGCGTCAAAAACATGGACAAGGCGAGCATGTCAACAATAGGTCGAATTGGACAACTAGTCATATAAAGGCGACCGTTGTAAACACCGAAGATAACCCGTCGGTAATAGAATCAAATATCGTAAATACGGAAAACTAGGAGGCGCTGTGCTGGAAGAGGAATTGATACCGACACCAGTACAGCGTATCTTAAATATTTCGGCGGTAAATCCGGATAAAAAAAGTTCACAAAATAATTCATTTGAAAATCCGTTTAATTATCTGGTAAAGGAGGATACAGGCGATTGTCAAGCATCCGTACAATGTCCGGAGGTTCTCCTGCGCGTCGAAGATGTCGAAGTAAAGGCTCTGATCGACACGGGTAGCCACATAACGTGCGTGTCGGGAGGCTGGTACAATCGGCATAAGGCAAATTTTTTGAGCTGCGCAAAATTACCAGTAGTTAATTTTCAAGTATTGGGAGTGTTAGGGGGCAAACCTACACGAATAAAAGAACAATTTTCAGCCAAAGTCGTAATAGGATCATCATCCGATGAGGTGTGTTTTCTCGTCGTACATGGACTAAAGCAAGACATGATCATTGGAATTGATACTTTACATAGATGGAAGGCTGATTTAGATTTAAAACTAAATAAACTACAAATTCAAATAAGAAATAAAACAGATCAGATTGAGATTCATAAAACGACCGGCGTTAACGACGAAAAAATAGAAAAGGAGATTATCTCAAGCATTGAGTCGATTAATAGTCATCAAACTGGACATAATCCTGGATTAACCGATGATGAGATTAACAGCAAATTGTCGGAATGTCAGGTACTTAAAGCTTGTGAGATTAATGATTTTTCAACCTTATTAAAAAAGTATCGCGACATTTTCTCAAAAATAACCGGTAGAGTCACAATTTACGAACACAGATTAAAAATTTATGAGGATCGACCTTTTGTAAGACGGTCGTGTCCAGTGCCAATTATGCACAGAGATAAAGTCAGAGCAGAAATTGATAAAATGTTAAATCTTGGTATCATTGAGCGCTCATGCAGCGAGTATATCAACCCCATAGTGGTGGTAGCTAAAAAATCAGGTGACATTAGATTAGTGTTAGACGCACGCTACATCAACAAGCTGATAGTACCTGATCACGACTGTGCGCAGTCTACTGAGGTGCTATTTCAGAAGTGCGGTAACGCTTCATTCATGTCCAGTCTTGATCTAACCGCCAGTTTTTGGCAAGTACCATTGCATAAAGATTCCAGAAAATACACAGCGTTCATGTACGAGGGAAAAACATACCAGTTCGCGGTGACACCCTACGGATTAAATACTAGTTTGGCAAGTCTAATCCGCACTTTCGACTTAGTTTTAAGAGAAACAGAAAAATTCACAATCCATTTCGTTGATGACATCTTGTGTCTATCTGATTCGTTCCAGTCTCATTTAGCACACCTGGAGTCACTATTCGCAGTTTTTAGGAAGCATCACATGACTATAAATTTCAACAAATCAAGATTCTTCCGAGATCAAATTGATTTCTTAGGCCATCGGATTACCAAGAATGGAATCCTACCGCAGCCAGAGAAAATAGAGGCCATAACTAACTTTCCTGAGCCTAAAAACGTTAAACAATTAAAAGGATTTTTGGGCTTGACCAATTATTATAGTAAATTCACGAGGTATTACTCGGATGTAACTGCACCACTACTGAGACTTGTGCGAAAGGATGCTAAGTGGGAGTGGAACGAAGCAATGAAAGCACATTTCAATCGAGTAAAAGAGACATTTTATAAGGAGATGATCATTCATCATCCAGTTCCAGAAAAAAGATATTATTTGCAATGCGATGCTAGTAATTTTGCTATCGGTGCCGTATTGTACCAGCTAAACTACGCGAACGAGGAACTGATTGTAGGCTTTGCGAGTCGCACGCTAAAAGGAGCGGAATTAAATTATTTTACGTCTGAGAAAGAGCTTCTGGCGATCGTCTTTGCGTTGGAGAAGTTCCGGACATTCATAATCGGAGCGCAGTTAACTATCAGAACGGATCATCGCGCACTGACATTCTTGTCGACCTGCAAGTTAGTAAGTTCACGGTTGGCGCGCTGGATACTGTTTATTCAGACATACGACTTCGAAATCGAGTACGTGAAGGGGAAGGATAATCTTGTAGCGGACACTCTAAGCCGATATCCACCTGAAAAAGAAAAATCACAAATTAGTAAATTACAAATAGTTGCACCATTAGCAAAAGAAATAACACAAAATTTAAACGATAACTTGAGAAACTTCGGAATGCTTCAAGCAAACGATCCGAGTATAAAAGATCTCGTAGAAAAGGATCTAACGAGGACTAAAAAAAGATTAAAATTAGAACAAGGTATTTGGTACCATGTTGAACCAGGGGGCAATAAAAGAGCTTATCTCCCAGAAGAATTATTAAAGGGATTAATTATCGAGACACACGAAGCTTACGGTCATGTGGGGTCAGGGAAATGCTATAAAATGCTGAAAGAGAATTTTTACTACCCGAAATTTGCGCGTTGCGTTCGAAGAACTCTAGCAAGTTGCGATCGGTGTCAGCGATGTAAAGTACCGAATTTATACAGCTATGCGCGAATGCAGAACATAACACCCAGCAAAGTTGGAGAACTAGTTTCTATTGACTTCTTAGGCCCGTTACCCTCAAGTAAAGGAAACTATAAATGGTTGCTAGTTACCATCGACGCGTTCAGTAAATTCGTACGCTTATATCCGCTCAAAACTGCCGACGCGTGCTCCACAATCCGGTGCATCTTCGATGAGTACATACCTGAGTTGGGTAAGCCGAACAAAATTCAGTTCGACCATGGGACACAGTTCACGTCAGCCCAATGGTTAAATAAACTAGCAGAAGAAGGAATCATTCCTATATTTTCATCGATAAGACACCCACAAGGGAATATGGTCGAAAGAGTAAATCGAGAATTGGGAAGATTTTTCAGAACATTCCTTACCGACAAACATACATCATGGATTAAATGGTTAAAAGTTATTGAAAGTTGCGTGAACGAAGTGCACCATGAGTCGACTGGATTTTGTCCGTGCGAAATTCAACTCGGCGAGCCACCCAGTAGATTCTGGAAACAATGGTTTAAAATAGATCAAAACGATATTACACAAGAATTAAAATTAAATTTAGTTAGGGAAAATATAATAAAGAATGGAAATAGCAGAGCCAACAGATTCAATTCGAACCATAAATTAACGGAATTTAAAGTAAACGATTTGGTATTAGTCCGAGCGCTTAATGTCTCGGATTCAAAAAATAAAATAATGGCCAAGTTCCTAGCGTTATATGAGGGTCCGTATCGAATTTGTAACCGTGTTGGTGAAGCTACGTTCATTTTAGAACACATAAACACACGGAAAGAACGTGGAGATTCCATACAAACATGCTAAAGCGATACATATTACCCGATATTTGAAAATTCAACGAACACAAGCACCTAGAGGCACTGGCTGTCATCATTGGCAACGGTTGTGTTTGAATTGCTAACATACCAAGGGCAGATGATACGAAGAGCACGATATAAAAGCTCGAGGTCGAGTATGAGTCACCACAATCGTTTATCATGTCTGGATACGGGTATATCAGCGTACAGGACAAGGAAACCCAAACCGTTGGCGATGATGTCCATAATCCTGAAAATGATAAAGTCATTGTACCTTCGGGAGTGTTTAAATCGGGAACCGGGAGATATGTGATAGGTAGAGGATACCAAACGGCTGCATACCTCATGGATCCGTCACGATTGCATCGACGAAGGAAGGATGCACGTCCGAATTTAACGGAAGTCACCGAGCCGGTGAATGCACCTACCGTTCCGCCGACCACCAGCGAAGGACTAGATGAAGTTGTTGACGAAACAAGGGTCGATCCAGTCGTTCCTAAGGATCGAAACAACAACTTAATACTAAAAATCTGTATCCCAAGAGTTAAAATACCGATGATTAACAAGGAGGAGACAAGCCGTAAAACCATCAAAGATAAGAATGAGATAGTAAGGAAATCCAACTTACCTACCATTAAAAGGATAGAGGCAATATCCAAACGCCATCCTGATCTTCGTGGATTCAAAATCCCACGTCTGAGGGAGAAGTCCAATGACGGTGCATCAACAGCAAGCCGCAATGCACCAACACCGATCAACACCGACACAGATCGAGCTTTGCCAACCGGCAGCAAGCGGTGTCGACTCGCCGACTTCGACCGACGAAAAAATAGGAAACCAGAAGATCTAATGAAGATACTACGAGTATTCGGCACTTTAGACCTGTCAGATGACGAAGACGACGAGATGACACAAAGGCGCAAGGTACCGAAAACAGCTGTAGTAGCCACTAGACCACCGGCGATCAGGTATGCCAACAAGCCTAAGCCAAGGGTGAATGAAATAGTGGAGATACCCGTGCTACTAGATCCGACTGATCCATTAGGATTGAAGAGGGGGTAAAAAGTTCACCATTCATCATCATCTCATAGTGACAAATCAAGAAGAACATCGATCATCATCCATTCGTATCATCAAAGATCATCCGACCACCTGATGATCGAAGGGGGCCAATGTAACGAATCAGGCAACCCATGCCTGACCGTTAGCATTCAAACATCAGCCGTTGCGAACATCGAGAACAGTCTAGAACGATCGACAGCAGCGACGAGCTGAGTGACGTCACGACTAATATAAAAGTCGAGGCGCCGCTCAGCTCACCAGCTATTCTAGGGTAGACACCAGATAGACTTACAGTCACTTGTTGGTCATCACGAGCATAGAGCTCTGATGAACCGTTAGAATCAGCTATTACTTCGAATATCAAATATAAATTCACTTGCTTCAAATCAAACGAACAAAATATCAAATCATATATTCAAAGCATCAATCAAATAGAAAATTACAGAAGAATAAAATTAAAATACTATCGAACTATTATTATTAGAAATAAGCATAACAGAAAACTTGTACAGAAAGAGAAATAGAACATTCATTATCAAACCTTGTTTAATCAAGTAAGTAACGCTTAGGCAACGTGTAAATATAGTTTAGGGTTGCAACCGTAGTTTTAGTCAATTAAATAAATAGATTCTTGAACATTACAAAAAAGCAATTTACTCAGATGTCAAACCCCTTCCTCCGCCATTTCCAGGTTATAGTTTAAATCTAACAGAAAGCTAGATACAGCCTTGGTGGATCTCCGATCTACCCAGGTCTGGCACAGCTATTATTTGGGAATAAATTAACTTCATTAAATTAACATTTAACAGTTAAGGTGCTTTCCTAGGCAATTCCACCAGTCCTGAAAACATCGTGAAAAAATGTGATATTAAACGGAATATCTCTGCCTGGGCACCGAAATCAATGAAACAAAATACGTCGCGCAATTCTATGTGCGACTCCGAACATGTACAGCCCAAAAAATGTTCGTTTTGCGCGAAAATAGAGAAGATATCCATGAAAAACGTTTCTAAAACCGTTTTTCATGGATATCTTCTCTATTTTCGCGCAAAACGAACATTTTTTGGGCTGTACATGTTCGGAGTCGCACATAGAATTGCGCGACGTATTTTGTTTCATTGATTTCGGTGCCCAGGCAGAGATATTCCGTTTAATATCACATTTTTTCACGATGTTTTCAGGACTGGTGGAATTGCCTAGGAAAGCACCTTAAGAGGGTAGAGTGCAGCCTTAGTGCGTTATCGTACTCAGGTCTGTGGGGAGGCGGCTTCAGCTACACGGTAGTTCAAGTCCGTAATAGGCACGGCTAACAATTAATAGTAGAAGTCTCAAACAAAAATATAAATTGAGTAAAGAAAACACAATAACCAACCGGTTCGCGTCACCTTCGGTGTCGCTCACTATCCGTAAAGTTACAGCGTATATTGTATATCTTTGTCAAATGGAATATTGAAGTTCAAAAACCTCAATGTCGTCAATAGACTCAAAGCTATTACAACCCACATGGAAATAAAATATATGTGAAAATATATTTTTCGATATACCAAACATCTATTTAAAATATATTTCAGATACATATTATACATCGCAGATACATGTATGATGTATGCAATATATATGGGAGATACATTATGAATATATTTGTGATATGTAACTTTTCGTCAAAAAAATATATCTTGATATATATTTTTACTATATTTTGACCATATTTTAAATATATTGAAATTATATCTTAACTATAATTAAAATATATTTTGACTATATTTTGACTATATTTTGATTATATTTAAAATATATCTTAACTATAATACACATTAAATAATACTTTCAATAATTTTTGAATAATATTTTTAATTATTTCTAATAATAATAATTTGAATACAGATAATCGAATAAAAAAAGTCTAATATACTAAAAAGTACTGTAACAAATAAATTGAGGGTAAAGTAAAAGGGTTTATTAATAGATCCTCCGGGTTTTTCATCGACAGGCCAGCCTCCTGGAGGTTCCTTTTTCGTCGTGTGCCACTCGATTACATAACTCAGAGAATGGTTGATGTTATCGGAAAAAAAATTGTCAACGTCAAAACCCTTAATCGATTCGACCGGAACACTTGGTGTGTATGTAGCTGCATCGTCGCCACCAATCCATTGCACAAGTGCAAATAATTTCTTAGACATTATGTATAATTCAAATTACATGTTACAAATTTAACCCCTTTTCAATATCACAATCAACAAAGATGTATGACATTAAAAAAATTGAATAACCCTCTTAAAAAATTGAAGAATTGTTTAAGAAATGAAGTTGGCCCCACTTCTGTCTCTTTTCTTTTCAATGAATCTAATTTATACCCTGAATGTGTTTGTAAATATAGGTTGACATGATATATTTCAACTATAGTTAAGATATATTTTAAATATAGTCAAAATATATCTTAACCATATTCCCAATATATTGTCAATAAATTTAATTTATACCCTGAATGTGTCTGTAAATATATTTTGACGTATATGCAAGAATATATGCGGAATATGTAACTTTTGGAACAAAATATATTTTATATATGTTTTATATATTTTTCGACATATTTTGAATATATTTTATTTCCATGTGGGAACATACCCTGTTAAAAATTCCATTAGAAACGGATAGGATGTGAATTCTATCCGTTTACTATCGTTTTAGTATGTGTTTTTATCACTGCTTTTACCGACAGAAGCAGATTAAAACTATTATACATGCATTTTCGTACAACAACGTATAGAAACGAGATCCGAATCTATGTGGTTCTTGACGGAGGCATAGACAGCCGTAATAATGAGCAAATACAAACAGGAAACCTATCCGCATTTATCTACGAGGACTCTAATCGTATTTGTTCGGAGCACCGGATACAAATATATCCGTTGTTTTATTGGCTCAGTACTACTGTCTGTTTGTATGCGCAATGGCAGACAGAACACAGTATTTTTTTATCCGCCCCAACTGTATTCGTCGCTATACGTACATATTAGGGTGGTTGTTAAAAATTAAATTTTTCCAGGCGCCCCCTAAAGTTCCCTTTTCGTGTAAAAACTTGAGGGAAATTTTTTTTTTTTTTTGCGAAAAAAGAATGAAACGTGCCGCGAGACGATCAAAGTTTTTGTTCTAATGAATCTGTTTTTTGGAAACGTCTTACAAAAGGTGCAGAATTGATGGAAAACTGATGTAAAACGGAAAAAAAATTCTTTAAAATTTTCAGAATTGAAAAAAAAAAATGAACAATTTTTTTTCGGTTTTCCATTGGTTTTTCATCAAATCTGCATATTTTGTGAGAAATTCCCAAAAAACTGCGGATTCCTCGAAACCTAAATACTGCAGTATCAACAAGGTGGTATATACAGAGCGATTCTGTGGATAATCACGCGCCTAACGGTAGGCTAACGGGAAACACCTGATTGAGCAGATCAAACATCGACGATTGGGTTTTATTTATTTCTGTGGGAAAACTAAATTTTGAAGCCATCAGCGAAGGTGGGTGTGGATATAGTTTGGGAGGTATATACAGGGAATCAAACTTTGTTTTATTTCAGATGTACTACATTTTTTTTCTGGTATACTCACAATCCGTTCAGCTCGAACCATATAAGTGAATGATTTGAAATTGAAGTTATGATCTTGAGATTATAACACCGATATCCGCAAGGCAAAGTTGTATACATTAGTAGCTTCCGTGGTTCCTGGGTTCGATTCCCGGATCGTCCGTTAATTTTTCTCATTAAAATTTTTCAAATAAAATACTCGGAGGAGAAAAAAATGTTAACTAATTAATTGACTGCAATTAATTATTTAATGAAAATAGTACGCAACATTTAAAGGCCGTGGTATACATAAACATCTCAACCTGGTGGTGACACATCCCGTCATGCAGGTACAACTAATGTATACAACTTTGCCTTGCGGATATCGATGTTACAATCTCAAGATCATAACTTCAATTTCAAAACATACACGAACACAAGAATACGATGAGAAAAATTGCGGCGATCTGTGGGCGAGCTAGGTGGTCACGGGTGTGAGTCCCCGGATGGGCTTCCGTGGTTCCTCGGTTCGATTGCCGGATCGTCCGTTAATTTTTCTCATAAAAAGAAAAAAAAAAAAAAATTTCATATAAGAAGGATTCTTTCTCAAGTGGGCCACCCATTTTCGTCGTGGTCTCGAATTAATTTGATTATTTCCTCCAATGATTACCCTACTTTTTAGGAGTTTTGCTGAATTTTTGCAGATTTTTAGCACTGAGATATACGAATTATCTGGATAATCTGTTTATTCTACGTATTTATAAATTACTGATAATGAAAGAAAAATCAAAATACATGAAAGTTATGTTTTTTTATCAGCTTTCCAGTAAAAGTATTTTCAATTTTAATAGAATGACAGTTAGGGCTAAAAATGCCAAAAAAACCCAGAAAAAATGCGAAAAAAGGTGGTTTCAAGTTTTCGGGCCGCTTTGATTTTGATGAAAAAATTCGAGAAAGAGTCTCTCATTGCTCAGAGTTTACTGTGTAAATTTTATCATGGGACCGCCACTCCTTCCTAAGAAAAAAACATCCGAAGATAGCCCAATGATTGTTTTTGTTCGTATGACAACTTGGAACGCTTTAGGAAGGATGGCGGTCCCATAATAAGATTTACACAGTAAACTCTGAGCAATGAGAGAGTCTTTCTCGAATTTTTCCATCAAAATCAAAGCGGCCCGAAAACTTGAAACCACCTTTTTTCGCATTTTTTCTGGGTTTTTTGGCATTTTTAGCCCTAACTGTCATTCTATTAAAATTGAAAATATTTTTACTGGAAAGCTGATGAAAAAACATAACTTTCATGTATTTTGATTTTTCTTTCATTATCAGTAATTTATAAATACGTAAAATAAATAGATTATCCAGATATTTCATATATCTACGCTCCTGCCAGTGCTAAGAATCTGCAAAAATTCAGCAAAACTCCTGAAAAGGAGGGTAATCAGTGGAGGAAGTAACGAAATTAATTCGAGACCACGACGAAAATGGGTGGCCCACTTGAGAAAGAATCCTTCATAAGTGAATGTTATTGGTCGTATAGTAGCCTGGAGATGGAAAATTTATATCAAACAATAAAAACAAATCATTTCCCTGTATCTCCCAAACCAGATCCACGCCTACCTTATTCGCTAATGGCTAAAAATAGTACATTATGTCATTAGGCCGATGAAGTATTTTCCGACGAATTTGAGTTTATAATCCGAGCCGAAGGCGAGGATTACAATGAAATTCATCAGAAAATACTTTATGGGCTGTATGGCATACACAATTTTATGTTTCTAAGTCAAAAACCACGTTTAAACCGAGCGAAGCGCGGTTAGAATCGCGGTTTTTCGGGCCTAGACACATAAAATTAGTTTTCTCGCAGAGACTCATCTCTCCAAATTTCATTAGAATCGGATTGGTTGGACAGTGTTTTGCTTTTTGAAATTATAACGATCAGATAAATTTTTCAAAGAATCTGAAACTTGGTGTGGCGGGCTTTTTTGTGATGACGAACAACATACTAGTAGGGAAAAGAAATTAAAAATGGTGAGGGTCTCGGCCAGGTCGCTTTGGGAGGGAATGCCCCATATATATATATATATATTAGACCGTTTAAAAAAAATCCATAATTTTTTTTTCACTTCAAACTACCTCAAACTATACTTTGAGATGAGAAAACAACCTGCGGGAAGAATGAGCCCTGTCCTCAAAGATTTAGAGGTGCCTCGTTGGACTTTTGTCTTTCTGATTTCATTAATATGAAATATTCTTGTTTAAAACAATGGATCATACACCAAAGTCATATATCTGTGATATTTAACACTTTTCACATTTCATTAACACTTTTCACATTCTTAATATATTTTATAACTTCTCTCTGATGAAAGCAGTGGTCGTAGAAATCTGAAAGTAAGAACATACCATACTTCGTAGCCTAATGTGTTTCTTCCGCAACCTAAACAGTACTCTGGTCATTTGGGTATATAATATCGACCTAATATTACTAATTCACAACTTGTGCTTTCATATTTCTAATACAAATATACATAAGATATCTGACAGAAACGTTTTGTTATAGGTTATAATCAGTAGCTATATACATTACATTACATATTATTATTCTTACCATGATGAGAATAGTGACAAAACTATTGCAAATACATAAAACTCTTTAATCTGGTTTTTAGAAATGTATATTACTCTGAAAACGTATACTATTTAGCTAGAACGGAGATATCTAACATAAAACACATCCGCGAGGCTGCGGACCACCGGTCGGCCAAAATGAGGTTAAGTCGGCGCTCGGCGGCTAACAGCGCATGCGTTGGAATGGCCACTTTACCCCAACTACATTACCCCGAACGTAACGCAAGTACAATTTAAGTTGTAAATTCATGAAAATCGTGTAAAACAAAAAAAAATTAATCGTTTAGATCTTATCGCGTGTTATGATCATTACACAGATGCAGCGTGTGCGTGTAAACTACACACCATCTTTGTAAATTCTGAACACAACACATGTTCGCGGTGTTAGTTTTAAACTTCAAGTCAAATCACATACCAGAAGTGCGTGTTGTGTGTTTAATTCACAAACGCTGTAACACATTTAGCTTTGCGGTGATAAATTCGAATATGTGAGCAATGCGTACACGAAGCGGTTCCATTCACAGCGGGCTTGCAGATTCGATTCGGTGAGGTCCAAAGATGCGTATACATGCTCATAGATCTTGATGCCGAAGTAGCAGTCAGAAGCGACGATTTCGACTGCATATGAGCAATGCGGATAAGAAGCGTAACATTTTATGACGGAATTACAGATCTGATCCAATGAAGTTCGAAGATGCGTGCACATGCAGATGAATATGATCGCGGAAGTCACAGACAGGAGCGATAAAATCAGACGCGCGAGCAATGCGAATAGGAACCGTTACATGATAGAGCGGGATTGCACAGCAAATCCGATAAAGTTTGAGGATGCGTGTGGATCCGGATAGATCTGGTAGCCGAAGTTGCAGTCAGTAGCGATCGAAGTTTAGTACGTGAGCAATGCATACAAGAATCGACTTATTCTAAGGAGGGATTGCAGATCCGATCCGGTGAGGTTCAAAGATGCGTGTATATGCTCATAGATTCAGTAGCCGAAGTCGCAGTCAGAAGCAATAAGATCTTATTGCACGAACAATGCGGACAGCAACCGTTACTTCAAGAAATGAAATTGCAGTTAGATCCAAACCCGTTTGCATATACGTATTGATACGGATAGATCTGGTATACGACATTGCAGTAATAAATGAAACGAGTTCGATACTCACGGAGTTGCGGTCTCCAGCTGTTAGATTGTATCGCGGAATTACGGATAATATCTGATGACCAAAAGCGACGCGTACAGAGACGGATACGTATTCTATCTGAAACTCCTGGCAGAAGCGTACACCTTAGGGTGCGTACAGAAAAGCGGACAAAAGTCTCTAACATTCATATACGTTATCACGGACAAATACAGATGGGCCAATAGAATTCAGATAGCTTACGTTAAAGATATATGGCTGTGCAAATATTAGACGTATAGACACGGATTGAAATGCAATCATCGGTTATTTCTCGCAGATGGAATGGATAGGATTCTGTTAAATTCTCATAAGTTTGACATGAGGATTCTGTGAGCTTCTGACGGATTTCTGTTGGAATTTTTAACAGGGTAGAGAATAGAACGGGGGATGATTATAAAATGCATAATTCTTGCATTTGTTCATGCAATTATACATTGTATACACGATGATTCATTCTTTGCGCACCATCGTACATGGGTAGATTCTTCGTGAAAATCTAAGACCGATTTTTCTTTAAAAGAAAGTCGTGGGACTAATAGTTATCGAGCTACGGAAAATCTGAGTTGATCAATCACAGAACTCATATGAGTGACACAGACCGGACTGACCATGAGTGTAAGTTGAGCGGTGTCCTGTTCATGTGAATTATAAGCTCTGCGATTAGTCAACTGAGATCTTCCGAAGCTCGAAAACTATTAGTCCCACGACTTTTTGGTAAAGGAAAATCAGTCTTAGACTTTTATGCGGAATCTACCTACATACAGTGGTGTGCGCAAAGTGAATTACCCCGTATAATCATTCGTAACTATCAGTAGAAAGTAACTTACATTTTTACACTTTTTTTTTTCACAATAAGTATGTTGAAGTGGAAAATAGAGTGGGAGAAAGGAATGTGCCCGCCAAGTATGTAGCTCTTGCAATGATTTTCCGATATCACTAACTACACGAATCAGCGAGGTCCGACTTTTCGACGTATATACTTGCGGGGAGGGCGTAGTGCTTGGCATTCTTCCTGATTTGACGACAGAGACTGGCGATACATTTTTCTATGTTTTTTTAGTGGGATCATTTTTGTACTTGGCGGTATTTTCTACATTGGAAATGTTTTTGTGGGTTATTTCACTACTTTTTGTAAGTTGTGTTGAAGTTAATCATGAACAATGTTCAAAGTATGACAATCAAGCTACGGAAGGCTCAGCTCCAAAATGAACTGGAGAAAAAAAAAAAAAAAATGAAAAATAATAATAATAATAATAATAATAATGATATCAATAAAATTTTCATTTTATCGTTTTTTAATGATCGGATCGAAACTCGTGACGTCATTCATCACCCAGTAGATTGATTAGGATCAATCTTCTCGCTGCGTCATACGATTCATGCCAAAATCAATAGGGGTCGAGATTCTGATGGAGAGAATCTTCCTTCCAAATCTCAAATCGATCGGTACAGCCGTTCGATAGATATCGTGGTCCCAAGAAAGGGTCTGCGAAAAAACTGTCCGGAGAAGAAGAAGAAGAAGAAGAATCTGACGTTTTTCATCAACTTTGGGGGTCAATATCTCAGCAACCGCTGGACCGATTCCGTCCAAGTTTTTTTCACTGGGCTATGGGGACTGGGACTTATGCTCTTGTGAATTTTATCGAAAAATATACAGTAGTTTGGGAGATATGACGTCATGATTACAAGTATAATAGTTGCTCCGGGTAAATGATTCTCAGCTGGCGCTCGCCGGCCGAAGGGTACTTGGCGGCGATTCGCTGCCGCGAATCTTGATATCAGGCTATCTGTATCGGTATACATTAATTTTGATTCGGTACTTGAAAAATTATTTTTGACATAATCACAGTGGAAGTTGTATAGAAATATTTTCGAAAGATCGAGAATAGCAGCACCAATGTAGATTGGTTTATTAAAATATACCCTGGTTCGACTTAGCTCAATAATTACCATATCTCCATCAAATATGGTGCAGCTACGAAATGTTGGCCGTGCAATAAGAGCACGTGCACCGCCCCTACCCTCCCATTTCGTGATTAGTTTCACGGTCTTATGGTTACGCACATTCTCCATGGTCTTGCCGAATACAGCGTTGTTCATAAGCTTGTAGAAATTCTTCTCAAATTCATTCTTCGATTGCTTTCGCATATTTGTATTGAGATCGATGTATGATTTTAACCATAGTGATTGGGCGAACCTTAGAATTCTATGCACTTTTACCAGCTTTAAACCAAATTTGATGCATTGTTTCAAATTGCGATAGTGCAGAACATATTTTTCCTTGGGTAGAAGCGTTGTAGCAAGTTTTCTAATTTTACTACCCGGCGGTGTGAAATGCTCGGGGCACACGGGAAATTTTAGTCAACTGTGACTGTATACGCGTATGCGGCGATTGTGCACACTTCGAAGCCGTTCACTTGATACCTATGCGTAGCCATCTACTGGTGACGGCGTAGGCAACTGACTTATACATAGTATTGCAGTCCCGGTATACACTACCGGTATACAGTGGCGGCGTACACAAAGTAGCGGAAAAATGTAAACAGCGGCAACGTTCTCTGTATACGGTGTCACCGGTAGACGGCTACACGTAGGAAACCAATCACAGGCTTCGCATTCGTCAACAATACCCGAACACGGTGTATACCACCCCCACGTACACTCTGATTCTCCACTACTGACTACACGGAGAGACAGTGACCGAGCACTATATTTCCCCGTGCAGAGAGGTAAGTCGGCATGCTGTTTATGGAGCTCTACGGGATAATCTAAATCCACCTCTAGAATATAACCGATTGGTGCGTCATCCGGATGGGACATTACATCAATGGCATCATTTTTCCACTCGAACGACCCACTAGGAAAATGCTCACTCATAGCTGCACCATAAAGATTATTTACATCGAAATACATTAAATATGATTCCGCTTTGCTTGGATCAAAATCTTCACCCATAAATCGATTATTTGCTTGGGCATAGCGATTGGAGCACTGTGCCACAACACCATTGGCGTAACTAGGGCCCCCCCCAGGATGTTGAGTGCCCACCCCAGAAAGACGAAAAAAAGAAATTGAAAATTTCGGATATATATTAGACCTGTCCTTAAGAAGAGTAAAATCGAATTTCGATCGGGCCACCCCTCAAAGTGGTTTGAAATAATTAAAAAAATATGTCAAATTTAAAAAAAAATTTTTTGTCCATATTTACCACCGCTACAAAGCCTTACTTTTAGTAAAGGAAGGGGCCAGGCCCCCCCCCCCCCCCCAGAGAAAAGTTCTAGTCACGCCAATGCACACCACCCCTTATACTTTTCTCGATGAACAATATCATTTCCGGATCGTCTAGAAGTTGGAGATTAATTTTCGTCTGCTTTAACATTGCATCAAAAGCAAGCCCCGGCGCGGTGTAATAATGCAGAGGATCCAAGTTGTATGTTTTAAAGCAGCTATCGCGGAAATTTTGAAATATATCGGCTAATAAAAGTACATCGGTTTTCAGGTATAAATCGGAATATTCGCCCAGAGTTTTCAGACCAAACTTGGTCCAAACATTTTTCGCATGTTCATAATCTTCATTGGAAATATGGGAATCGCTTAGTCTTGAATAAAAATATTTTTCAATGGGTAATTCCGGTTCGTCAAGTTTTTCCCAAGAATCGATGTATTCGTAGGGGAATACACCTTTGCGAATCATCAACTCGAATTTTCCCTGATCAATGTAAAATTTTCGAGTTATTTTTTTATCCGCATCGCACACGTATGATGCCAATTTGTCAATGCTGCTAGCCATAAATCGAAGCGAATCTATGAATCTCAAGCTCATCATGGTGCCGTCAACCCTCTTGGTAAATGATATATACTTTTCCTTATTAATGGGCAATAATGTGATTTTACCCGAAAAATTTGAAGCTAAAGATTTAATTAAGAAATGCGAATCATAGCCCGACAAATTATGAAACACCACCGGAATCGCATGTTTCTCTCTGAAATTCAAGTTACACCGATTATGAGCGGGGCCGCGATATTCACCCGTGAAATGACAGTGATCGTGACATTTTTTTTCTTCCGGTGAAAATCGCTTCTCACAAATGTAGCAATTTTTTGCACGCATATGATGGTCGCGTTGTGCCTGATTCAGAGATTCCATTGGAATTATATTTTTCATGCGCGACTCTACTTCAATTGATAATTCGCGAAGCTGCTCGATGAACCATTCAACACAATTAGGTCCACGTTTGTTCTCATATCTCGATAATGTCTCATCATATGAGCAATGTACATAATAGGCTACACTGTGCGGAATATGCTCTTGAGATTCATTTGCAACCGGTTTCAATATACACTCGAGATCCGCGTAAACCACGAATGGCACAGTTCCCTTATTCTGAAAGTTTGAAAATTCCAAGTTTTTTTTCTCTGGAAATTCCATTCGGATGCTATTCATTCGCACGCAATCTTGCTTGTGACTATCATACGCGCTGTGTACGCTAAAGTGACACAAGCATCTATCACACAAAAATTGTTCACCATCATGGTTCGATAATTGTTTGCTAACCAAACGTGAAAGATTCCTAATCCAAGCAAAGTGAAATCTGGCTTTGAAGTTATTCAAGTTAGCATCATCGTCATCATCGTGATCATTATCATCGCCATCTATTTCAATGTTACACTCAATCATAAGTAGGTGAATCGTCTTTTAATCGAGATTTGTTGAATTTTTACTGAGATAAAGAGGCGTGATAATGCTGTGTTTTGATTCTGAATTTGAGGAAGTTTCTTTTTCAATTCCGTATACATTGATTCTTAAATTATTCGCTTTTTCAAGTTTTTCTACGCTACGCAGGGTTGCGGGGAATTTTATACCTGTACAATCTAGCTCCGATATGTACCGTCGGTAGCTGTGTGTTCCGGTTGCGTTGACGTGTACAGGGTGGAGGGCTGCGGCAACAGACCACAGCAAACATCGATCATCATCGTTCTGCACGTTGACCACCGCTTTCTTTCGCCGAATATCCTCGGGTAGCTGTGTGAATGTGGAGAGTCCACCGCGAAGAGGCTCGTATCAGTTGATGCAGATCACAGCATTTATGATCTCAATCATACTCCAACCAGAATCTCGTTGTTCGAAATCCTCCACCATGGTTAGCAGAGGATTCGTTACATTATCAGTAAACCAGGTTTTCAGATCCGTCGACGGAAGAATCGTAGCGTTGCGCGTGTTGAAGTTCTTTACTTCCAGACTGATCTCATCGTTTTTAACGTTCTCAAATTTACACGAAAGCCCCACATTCACCTTAATACATCCTTCTTCGCGTAGCACATTTTTCAAACGTTCCATCGTTACCACCCCAGCGTCAGCCAAAAATCTTGCCAAATCTTTATGTTGAAGATTCGGTGCGTATGCGACACTTGAAGGCACTCTCCATATCATCCCATCGAACGCGATTATGAATATCATCGCCAATATTACCCCCAACAATAGTCGCACGGTGTCGTTCAAATTTCACCACCCACGATTGAAGGAGTGAAATTATATGTTGTAATCGTTGTTTTTCACTCACACTCGGTTTAGATTGCGTTAAAATATTGTTCAAGAATTGGATATTTTCAAGTGCAATGTCACGCCAGTGAATAAAAATATCTTCATTCGCCTGATCAAAATCTTTGAATTTCTATTTGTTATTTTCAAAAAAAAATTTCTTTCATCTTCAAGACCAATCCCAAAAGCTTGTATTCACTAGTTGAAATTTCTTGCCGCACTAAAAGTTAGATAGCGGAGTCAAAAATAGAGATAGCCCAATTTTCCAAGCGGCGGTTTAAAGTGGACGAACTTACCTCCATTTTGCTTCTTTTGAAATTTTTTTACGACTATTTTCAGCCCCAGTACAAATTTTTGATTAAAAATCTCGAAAAATCAATGCTTTTCTTATGGGAAAAAGGAAGGCTTTCGAGGGGTGGGTAAATATGGACGAAAAAAATTTTAAAAAATTTGACATTTTTTTTCAAATTATTTCCAACTACTTTGAGGGGTGGCACGATCGAAATTCGATTTTACCCTTCTTAAGGACAGGTCTAATGCACACGCCCCCACCCCTCCACCTTCCAAATACCATGAAAATTCAAGCGCTTCCAACCATTGGTCAAGGGTTTTGTACCTGGGAGGGTTGGCATCTTTGGTACCTCCGTACGAAAAAAATATTTTCCGAGTTTGCCATTGTTCAGCCCCTACAATATTGGGGCGTATTTCGTGCAACCTAAGCCCTGCCAGGTTAGTTTGAGGCGAAAAAGACAATTTTCAGTCTGAAAAGATCGGTGAATAGTGCAAGTTCATAGAATCAAAGGAAAATCCCTGAACGTGATGGCTGGTAATCATGCAAACATATACTATTGTAAGTAGAGCCTGATGTCTTTATATGATATTATTGTACAATTGCTAAGTTAATCTTGTGTTCTATTCAAGACGTTTTCTCACGATACAATTGGGCAACCCCTGTGGAGTGGGGTAATGATTCTCATCTTGGGGCATTTATTAATACACAACTAGAACCATATGTAATCAGACGATGTGTGGATCGTGCCTTAATAACAATTAATGGTATCCAGGCCGGCCTCCGAATACAATATTCGCTGTTGGTGGTTTAGGAGGGTGGATCATTATCGAGCTTACCCTAATCCTGAAGATTATGCAATTGCCAATGTTCTTCGGTATCGAATAGACCAGATGATGGGGAAAGATATCGATGTGATGGCCCATAATTCCGCAAACATGCGCAATCGTAAGTAGAGCCCGATGTCTGGATACAATATTATTATTTTAGAATTGCTAAGTTGATTATGTATTTTTGTTCAAGGAATTCACACACGATATGATTGGGCGACTCCTGTGGAATGGGGTAATGCTCCTCATCTTGATGACTTGGTTGATCCACAGCTGAAGCCATATGTAACCAGGCGTTGTGTGGATGGTGCCGTGTTAACAATTAATGGTGTCCAGGCGAAGCTTCAGATAGACCACGATATTCGCTGTTGGTGGTTTAAGGGGGGAAACACATGGAAATTTTTTCAAAAAAGTTTTTTTTTTTTTATTTCACGAATCGATAGTTCAACATCTTAAGAATATTCTCTGAAAATTTCGTTGTGATATCATGAATACTTTCGATGTTATGGCCGGAGAACTGAGCGACCGCGCGCGGAGTAGGTAGGTATGACGCCGCTCGCCGGGAGACCCACGCGTTCTTTTTTTTTTTTTTTTTTTTTATTCACGAGGAAGGTCCACTTTATGGTCCCGGAATAGCGGAATAGCCTTGAAACACCTATAAGGTAGCAGACACCAGATTTTGATTTTCCGTTGCCCGAAACTTTAAACGCGATTTTCTCGAAACTACATTTTCGCAATCTGCGGCAGCGATAGAAAAAAAACTATTCATCCGATTCACTTCAACCAAATTTTTTTAGACACGTCATTGCAAACCCTTGTCGATAAACCTCCAATATCTCGAAAAAAAAATTTTTTAAATGCATTTTGCATAAAAATGTTCGGTGAAAATCCGATCTTTTTTTCTGAGTGCCGCCATTTTTACAATATTCAACATTTTTAACTTTTTTTTAGGTTTATCGACAGCGTACTTTCATACAGAATTTAATGGTTTTTGAAATTTTTGATTCAGATGAAAAATAAAAAAACTACAGCTGCCGCAATTTGACGTCGCGGGAAAAATTCGTTTAACCACAAGTGGTTGCAGTCAGCTGATGAATAATTATTTTCCATTGAAAAAAATGTTTTTCAAGTCTTCGAATATCAAATAAAATAGCCTCCAAAGTTGAAAACGATTGGTGTAGTACTGACTTCAGAAAAAAATCCCGAAATTCCTCGTCATTTTTGACCGTTTCCATGTGTTTCCCCCCTTAAGAAGGCGCATGATGAACATTATTACCCGAATTCCGAAGATTATGCAGTCTCTATAGTTCTTCGGGATCGAATAGACGAGAGACTGGATAACGGTAGCGACGACGAATATGATCATGATATACAGAATGCGTCTGAAGAAGAATGGTGTGTATGATTTATCATTGAGGAATCATTATGACACATCTAAGCTCACTTTTTCTATTTTCAGATCCCATTCTCATAGGGAATGATGATGAATACAGATGAGGGATAACTGTTACGGCCATTATTATTATTATTATTATTATTATTATTATTGAAATTGTTGTGTTTTAGAATAGGTTAGACTTGAGACATAACAAATAAACACATATATTATCAGATAATTTGCGTCATTGGTTGCATATGTAACACCCTGTCACTCTTCAAGCATTTTCAGCTAGCATAATTCGTATATATAAGCTAAGAATTAGATATTTCAGCCATTTTGTCGGTAAGAAAAAAAAAAGATCGGTAATCGTTACCATGATCCGAATCGTTAGTGGCGCCATCGCAAGACGGAAAATTGCAGCCATCCGATTGTCGGTAACAGGAAATCGTTACCATCAGACTATCGGTAACTAACGATCGGATCGTTACCATCGGACTATCGGTAACTAATGATCGGATCGTTACCATCGGACTATCGGTAACTAAAGATCGACAATCCATAGTGGCGCCATCGCATGACGGAAAATCGCAACCATCAGATTGTCGGTAAGTGGAGATCGGCAATGCAGAATTCTCAATCGTTACCATCGGACTATCGGTAACAATCGGTAGTGGCGCCATCGCACGATGGCGAATTGCAGCCATCCGATTGTCGGTAACAAACATCGGCGATCGTTACCATCCGACTGTCGGTAACTTACCCACGCGGTCTGTAGGTTACCGACTGCCTGATGGCCGGTAAAGAAGGCCGTATCCAGAACTGTCATATATACACTACTGATATGTAAGCAAAGGAAACCGCTGATATATAAATATATATATTGTGACGTGGATTTTTATTAGTCCTCGGATTAGACCGGATAGCTAGGCTCCGAGAACCATCCACTCGACAATTGGCCAACGAAAAATTAATAATAAAACCAAATGTTGGGCGCCAGGCGTATAACCGCCACTTTCTGAAAATCTAAATAAAAAAAAATACGAACTACAGATACTTGAGCGCCGGCTAGCGTCAGTACCGCGGAGAGGGGTCGGGATTTTGAAGGATTAGCAAGGCGTTGATTAACGACTCGATGTATTTGAATTTAATAAAGAAAATAAAATTTATTCAAGTAAAATAGAAAAATAGGAAAAAAATAGAAATGAACAAATCGTGTACCCGGAGGTACTTCCTCTCGGGTATAAAACGGCTACAGGTGGTGTAAAGGCGACCTGGCCACGCTTGACGAGTTTTACAATAATAAATAATTAACAGCTTCCACGTAGGACAGAAATAACAAGGAAAAATATAGCAAAATTAAATAACTCGACAAATTAGGTCCTCGTAGGACAATAAACTAGCTAAAACACTAGATACTTTCCACGAGGAATATTAACAATCTTAAAACTAACGATGAATGAGCCTAAGGCTCGAAACAATAAATAAGATAACAAAATAACAAAATAACAGACTAGAATCGGAAGGCTCGCGAATCAAACAAATTTACAATAATAAAGAATCGCCTACGTGATCGTTAGTCGTTTTGGTGTGACTAACTCGCCTCCGAGAGGCGAAGCCTCCCGTTAAAGAAAACTTACTCAAAAGAGTTATTATTTACAAAAATTATTAAAATTAACTTAACCTAACTCTGCGCCTAGCGCGACCAAACATTCACCCAGATAACAAGTATGCGACGCACGGAACCATCACAACGTGCGGCTCACGTCGTGCGGGCGAGAACGCGCCATTCTTGCTAGCACGAAGTGACGCCGCACATGTGCGAGCGTAATGAGTTACATCTAGCCATCACGCGTGCGAAGACATACAATCACGTGTGTCGCTGTTGTGCAAAGCACCGCGTGCGGGCACCATGATGTCAGTGTGCAATCATTCGATATAAGATGGTCAATATTATTTTCATCATAAAACAGTTAGTAGGATTTACTCGATGTTTCAGAATTCGTGACAAATATTTTCTAAGATCAAACCTGATTGTCAAGATTGGGAGCAAAATTTGTTGAACCTTGGTGGCGAAATAATGTTTCTTATTCACTTTTTCTCGTATTTTTTTTTTCTCACTTGTCACTTCTGCAAAATGCTGAGTGACGCTTGTACAAGATGCATTTTCTTCTCTTCATTTTAAACTCATCAAGATGTATAAAGAATCAAATTCCCGAGTAAAAAAGATTATATAGAATTATATAGAATTTATACATAATTTAATATAGAATTTATAAAGAATTATGTATAAAATTGTATAAAATTGTATAAAATTATCCACGGCCTTGGAAGACTTTTTAATTAGTTGAGGATTTCGATTCGCAAAAAGTCAAGAATGTTTAATCTTATGTAGGTAATAAGGGTTAATTTTTGACGAAGAGTCGCGAGTAGAATTTTGAATTTTTTTCGTGGAGTTTTATTATCCTCATTAATTTATAAAAATGATTATAATAAATCATTATTGTACAGAGTCAATTATTATATTATGGTTGAACAAAAAATTGATCCACTCAAATGTGTATTAGCTCTGAATTCGACAGCTTGATCATAGGTTTCGACAAATAGGAAAATATGAAGCCCATTACAACAAGGTAGTTTGGCGTAGTCGGTAGAGCGTCCGACTAGTGATATGAATGCGAGCGGACTTGGGTTCGAATCCCGGTGAGGTCGAAAGAATCGGATGACATTTTTCTTAGCGAACTAGTGATGTTTGTTAATCTACAAATACATGCGGATGGAGTTATAAAGTGTAGATCTGAATATTCACACTTGAGTAAGTTTTTTTGGTTTGTGCGACCCGCACGACGTGCGACGCATAAGTACATCATATGTGGACACATCTGTATGGCCCACTGAGCGCATGCCGTGCGGTTCAACTCGCACGCGTGCCTACACTATGCGGGCACTGTGCGGACATTTTGTTATCTGGGCAATTTCAATAATAATTCTGAAATCTCAAATCAAGACCCGAAATCTAAACAAAGAGACTCGACTAAGCCTCTGGCTTCGTCTCTCCCCGCGGGAGGAAGAGAGCGCGACGGTGACGGACTAAATCTATCTTTGTCGCACTCGTGTACGAAGGATACGAACTCGAACAAAATATAAAGTACCCGAATTTTCTATAAAATAAATACTCGAACTATTAACTCTAGTACATGGGGACACTGGTGACGGCCTACCGGTCGGAGATCGGCTTAATTCGATTCCAAAAATATTAATTAGCCTCGTGGCTGTATCAAGGCAAGATGGCTGACGGCCGTTGCCGGATTCAAATTGGCACGGGTGAGAATAGCTAACGCTTACCGTCTTCCAGCCAACAGAGAAAAAGGATTTTCTCCCGACCAAAATATCCATCCTCGGGGATTGCCACAGACCCTCAAAGGTTGTATTTAGGCCCCACACACACACTCAAAAATGTAGCTAATTATTACTGCCCACGGGGCTTGAATAAACGAAGAGAATATCGTTACGCAGAAATGAACAAGAGAAGAACACACGAGTGTCTTGGACGCTAGTCTATCGCAGAGAGCTTAGACCACATGGCGCTGGTACCTACACGCCCTCATTAGGCGATAGATTATTGATTTTCGCATCGACTGGAGGATCTCTAAATATGGCGACTTGTTGTCGCTACGCGCGAATTTCGAAGTTCCCCACGATGTTAGAAGCTCGCTAAATCGGAGGATCACGGGTTGTAGATTCTTTTCGGTGGCGGGAATCTCTTCCGCCACCGATATCCCACGATGTAGAGTGCCTGAGACACTCCCCCGTGTCCTCACTGTCGATGGTGGAGGTAGCCCTGCAGTGGCTAGCCTCCTGAGCTTTTTGGTGGCGTTCGTCGACAGGGATCCCCACAGTCGGTATTTGGCGTCGTGCGTCTGTTTGGTCGTGCTTCTGTCTGTGTGTTCGCCTTCGTATAGGCCTCGTCTCCCACATGTCAGAGAAAAGTCGTAAAAGAAAACAAAAGAATAAATAATATGCTCCATAGTTTTTAGTCGGTCACGGTCGCCTCTCGGAATTTTTGCCAGGCCTCAGGGCCATCCTAAACATTCATACCATAAAACAGTCACTCCGCTAGGGTCGTCCAAGGGGTAAGGAGCGCCTTGTAATATGCAATGTTACAATATATATATATAGGGTATTCCAAAATATTTTGAACGGTCATTTACCCCGACCCCCATCGATTTCCGAATAAATTATTCTCACGGTAACCCTAGACTCAGGTATGATTGCTGAATTATTTTAGAATTTTCCGATTTTTTTTTTTAGAAGTTATGATTTTTTGAAAATCGCACTTTTCGGCAACAGCTCGTTTTTCATCAAATTCTAGTCGGCAACCAAGGTATCCCATGGAAAAGTGACTCGTACAGAACTTTCCAGTTTTTTGACGTACTTTGAAATGGAAATATTTGTAGATTTTTTCAGACACCGGAAGTGCCGGAATTCTCGTTTCAAAAATCAAAATCGTGGATTGCGAAAAGTCGCCGTAATCCATCTTTTTGAAATTTGTAGACAAAATTCGACATTGCAAGACGGAATTTTTATGACCAGGCCGCAGTTGGGCGGACATCGGGTTTAGGAGGTATGGCTATTTTAATCACGCGAAAATTCATATTCCGGCGTTATTTTTGTTATTATTATTATTATTATTATTATTATTAAAATTATTATCATTATTATTTTTCCTATCATTATTATTATCATTATCATCATTATTATTAATTGATAATAATAACAAAAATAATAATAATTATTTCAATAATAATAATAATAATAATGATAACAAAAATAACGCCGGAATATGAATTTTCGAGTGAATAAAATAGCCATACCTCCTAAACCCGATGTCGGCCCAACTTCGGCCTGGTCATAAAAATTCCGTCTTTCAATGTCGAATTTCGTCTCCAAATTTCAAAAGATCGATTACGGCGACTTTTTGCAATCCACGATTTTGATTTTAGAAACAAGAATTTCGGCACTTCCGGTGTCTGAAAAAATCTACAAATATTTCCATTTCAAAGTACGTCAAAAAACTGGAAAGTTCTGTACGAGTCACTTTTCCATGGGATACCTTGGTTGCCGACTAGAATTTGATGAAAAACGAGCTGTTGCCGAAAAGTGCGATTTTCAAAAAATTATAACTTCTAAAAAAAAAAATCGGGAAATTCTAAAATAATTCAGCAATCATACCTGAGTCTAGGGTTACCGTGAGAATAATTTATTCGGAAATCGATGGGGGTCGGGGTAAATGACCGTTCAAAATATTTTGGAATACCCTATATATATACCTATAACCCCCACCCAGCCTATACTAATAAATCACTTTTAACAGACAACGTCAAGTTATTCTCATATAACGCATTTAGTTGACAATAAGACATACCTTTAGATGACAATAACATCTGCCTTTAGAAGACGATAAGATCTGTCTTCAGACGACAATAAGATCTGCCTTCAGATGACAATAAGATGCCTGTTTGTTGTATTTAAAAAGACATCTTGAAGACATCCTATAGGCAAGAAATAGTCAACATATAGATGGACATTCGTTGTTCATACAGTGACTGTACGATGACTTAATGGCTCGCAAATAGACGACTTTTGTCTGCGAACGCCATCTTACAGTCAACTACCAGATGACATCGTGTTTACTGGGGCGACCGCCAGCGCTCGCTCACCGGGCGATGCCGGTTGGTACTAGAGATAACGGAAGAGAAGCTCATTCCATTTTTTGGACTAGTAGAGTGTATCTCGTGTATAATTGCAAAAGCCAGAAGTGCGAATAAAGAGAGAGAGAGAGTGAGAGAGTTTTGGAGAGATTTGTGTGAGAGTTGTGTAGAGTTTTTTGTATTATTTCTGTGACTATAACGACCCGTGCTTGTGTACCTGGATATTGATTTGGCTTGTGGATCATTGGACTTTTGAATTGGGAACTAGACGACTTACGCTAAACCCCGGCTCTCCGACCGTTTATTGTTTGATACCGTCGCAACCGAGGCCGTATCTACGTCTGCACCAGGTAGGATCAATCTGATTCACAATAAAATCTACCCTTAGTAGAACCCGCCTCTCCCGCATTAATTCCCTGAGCCTCGAGAAGCCTCGTGTCTGAATCTCAACCGTTCCCCGCGAACCGTTGGATTCAAAAGTAGACACCGGGCACCTTGTTTACGCTGCGCGTAGCCGTGCCAGCATTGGTCACCGCTGCGCCGAAAACAGCAGAAAGCGAGTAGACGCCATCTTGCCACCGACCTCTGTCGTCACGCACCGCGCTCAGCTGATGCACGTCAGAGCTCGTCTGCTTCCTCCTAGCTAGAGCGCGCGAGCAATAGACCGTAGGCAGAGTCGACTCTGTCCTCCCTACCGTCTAATTAGATCTAGGATACCCCGGATAGAGTATCGAGAGAGAGAGTGGACTGTTAGTCGTAATTTCTTAGTTTTATATTTTCTTCTTCATTTATTTAATTAGCTTCGTTTATTTTGATTGTGATATTTAGTTAATTGTCTGTGATCCCTGTTAAAAATTCCATTAGAAACGGATAGGATGTGAATTCTATCCGTTTACCAACGTTTTAGTATGTGTTTTTATCACTGCTTTTACCGACAGAAGCAGATTAAAACTATTATACATGCATTTTCGTACAACAACGTATAGGAACGAGATCCGAATCTATGTGGTTCTTGACGGAGGCATAGACAGCCGTAATAATGAGCAAATACAAACAGGAAACCTATCCGCATTTATCTACGAGGACTCTAATCGTATTTGTTTGGAGAACCGGATACAAATATATCCGTTGATATATTGGCTCAGTACTACTGTCTGTTTGTATGCGCAATGGCAGACAGAACACAGTATTTTTTTATCCGCCCCAACTGTATTCGTCGCTATACGTACATATTAGGGTGGTTGTTAAAAATTAAATTTTCCCAGGCGCCCCCTAAAGTTCCCTTTTCGTGTAAAAACTTAAGGGAAATTTTTTTTTTTTTTGCGAAAAAAG
The DNA here is from genome assembly GCA_943736025.1 of Tenthredo mesomela. Classification (NCBI taxonomy): domain Eukaryota; kingdom Metazoa; phylum Arthropoda; class Insecta; order Hymenoptera; family Tenthredinidae; genus Tenthredo; species Tenthredo mesomela. Next base: position 21,811,131 of record OX031015.1, read on the forward strand.
AATGAAACGTGCCGCGAGACGATCAAAGTTTTTGTTCTAATGAATCTGTTTTGTGGAAACGTCTTACAAAAGGTGCAGAATTGATGGAAAACCGATGTAAAACGGAAAAAAAATTCTCTAAAATTTTCAGAATCGAAAAAAAAATAAATAAAATAAAATGAACAATTTTTTTTCGGTTTTCCATTGGTTTTTCGTCAAATCTGCATATTTTGTGAGAAATTCCCAAAAAACTGCGGATTCCTCGAAACCTAAATACTGCAGTATCAACAAGGTGGTATATACAGAGCGATACTGTGGATAATCACGCGCCTAACGGTAGGCTAACGGGAAACACCTGATTGAGCAGATCAAACATCGACGATTGGGTTTTATTTATTTCTGTGGGAAAACTAAATTTTGAAGCCATCAGCGAAGGTGGCTGTGGATCTAGTTTGGGAGGTATATACAGGGAATCAAACTTTGTTTTATTTCAGATGTACTACATTTTTTTTCTGGTATACTCACAATCCGTTCAGCTCGAACCATATAAGTGAATGATTTGAAATTGAAGTTATGATCTTGAGATTGTAACACCGATATCCGCAAGGCAAAGTTGTATACATTAGTGGCTTCCATGGTTCCTGGGTTCGATTCCTGGATCGTCCGTTAATTTTTCTCATCAAAATTTTTCAAATAAAATACTCGGAGGAGAAAAAAATGTTAACTAATTAATTGAATGCAATTAATTATTTAATGAAAATAGTACGCAACATTTAAAGGCCGTGGTATACATAAACATCTCAACCTGGTGGTGACACATCCCGTCATACAGGTACAACTAATGTATACAACTTTGCCTTGCGGATATCGGTGTTACAATCTCAAGATCATAACTTCAATTTCAAAACATACACGAACACAAGAATACGATGAGAAAAATTGCGGCGATCTGTGGGCGAGCTAGGTGGTCACGGGTGTAAGTCCCCGGATAGGCTTCCGTGGTTCCTCGGTTCGATTGCCGGATCGTCCGTTAATTTTTCTTTACACATGAACGGAAAGGCCGATTTCGCTCCCTATTTTCGGGGAGCAAAGAGCGGTTTTACCGCTCGAAAAGTCTTTCCTCCCAGAACGTCTTTCCTCCCGGCCTTTCCTCCCGGAAAGTCTTTCCTCCCAGTCTTTGCTCCCCGATATGAAGTTGCACGAGATTCATTTACCTCTTTTTTCCTTCATGAACAAAACAGAGGACGGTGGGTCCAACTTCATACCTATACTGTTTTGTTTAAAGGAGTAACCAAATAGATAAATCATAACTTTGATTTATTTATCAAAATTAATCGGTAAAACCGCTTTTTCCTCAAATAGGTAGCAAAATCGGCCTCCGTTCATGTGTAAAGAAAAATATAGTGTGCACCACGGGAGCAACGTTTTCGCTTCCTCGGTGTAGTTTGCTGCCCTCGCTCTTGCTCGGGCAGCAAGCTACACCTCGGGAGCGAAAACTTTGTTTGCTCCCTTGATGCACAATATACTATTTCTCATGAAAAGAAAAAAAAAAAAAAAAAAAATTTTTTTCATATAAGTGAATGTTATTGGTCGTATAGTAGCCTGGAGATGGAAAATTTATATCAAACAATAAAAACAAATCATTTCCCTGTATCTCCCAAACCAGATCCACGCCTACCTTATTCGCTAATGGCTAAAAAAATTAGTTTTCTCGCGGAGACTCATCTCTCCAAATTTCATTAGAATCGGATTGGTTGAACAGTGTTTTGCTTTTTGAAATTATAACGATCAGATAAATTTTTCAAAGAATCTGAAACTTGGTGTGGCGGGCTTTTTTGTGATGACGAACAACATACTAGTAGGGAAAAGAAATTAAAAATGGTGAGGGTCTCGGCCAGGTCGCTTTGGGAGGGAATGCCCCATATATATATATATATATAGGGTAAAGTGCGGAGAGATGCCGCAGTGGGAGAGATGCCGCATTTCTCATATATCTGAGATTTGCCTACAAATGGTGTTGCAATGGCGATTTATGTTTAGTATTAGAGTAATGAAGCAGACGAAAATCGACATTGCGATCGAATTCGCAAGCAGAAGAAAATAATGGCGGGCAGAAGATGGTACGTACGAATTTTCCTCGTTGAAATTTCACGCGGGAAGTCTATTTATGCAAGTTTCACTATCCTCGTTACAGTTTTCATAAATGTTATGGTTTTACTGAGTTCTTACAGCCCAATTTGAGATGTACGTTCCATTCGCGAAGCGAAAATCAGTATTCTTATTGAACAATTCACCACAGCGTCTCTTTCTGCGATTCGGGATAGATGCCGCATATACCTTCTCATTTCAAAAAAAAAAATTTTTTTTTTCATTTTTCTTCTTCTTTTCCCTTTTTATTATCTAGTAAGTCCAGGAAACAAGAAACAGAGTCACAAAATGCGAGAGAAGATTCCTGTGGCGAATGTTGGAAAAATTATCATAAAATGAAGAAAACCGACGACTGGATCAGATGTAAAAAGTGCAATAATTTTCCGGGCAGTTGTGCAACAATTTTGGAAGACTAGATGCCCGAAAAAGGCATTTAAAACCGTATGGCATTCCTCCCGCACTACTGCGGCATCTCTCCCATAGGGTGTGGGAGAGACGCCGCTTTTCACTGTTTTTTGTTGACGTTTATTTTATATGAACATAAAAGTTTATCAATTTTTTGTTCTTGCCACATTCTAGTACATAGTTTGAAGAATACGTCACTATTAAATACGTTTGTTAATATCTATTTTTGTAGAAGTTATGAATTTTCTCCAAAAAGTGCGGCATCTCTCCGCACTTTACCCTATATTAGACCGTTTGAAAAAAATCCATAATTTTTTTTTCACTTCAAACTACCTCAAACTATACTTTGAGATGAGAAAACAACCTGCGGGAAGAATGAGCCCTGTCCTCAAAGATTTAGAAGTGCCTCGTCGGACTTTTGTCTTTCTGATTTCATTAATATGAAATATTCTTGTTTAAAACAATGGATCATACACCAAAGTCATATATCTGTGATATTTAATTAACACTTTTCACATTCTTAATATATTTTATAACTTCTCTCTGATGAAAGCAGTGGTCGTAGAAATCTGAAAGTAAGAACATACCATACTTCGTAGCCTAATGTGTTTTTTCCTCAACCTAAACAGTACTCTGGTCATTTGGGTATATAATATCGACCTAATATTACTAATTCACAACTTGTGCTTTCATATTTCTAATACAAATATACATAAGATATCTGACAGAAACGTTTTGTTATAGGTTTTAATCAGTAGCTATATACATTACATTACATATTATTATCCTTACCATGATGAAAATAGTGACAAAACTATTGCAAATACATAAAACTCTTTAATCTGGTTTTTAGAAATGTATATTACTCTGAAAACGTATACTATTTAGCTAGAACGGAGATATCTAACATAAAACACATCCGCGAGGCTGCGGACCACCGGTCGGCCAAAATGAGGTTAAGTCGGCGCTCGGCGGCTAACAGCGCATGCGTTGGAATGGCCACTTTACCCCAACCACATCACCCCGAACGTAACGCGAGTACAATTTAAGTTGTAAATTCATGAAAATCGTGTAAAACAAAAAAAATTTAATTGTTTAGATCTTATCGCGTGTTATGATCATTGCACAGATGCAGCGTGCGCGTGTAAACTACACACCATCTTTGTAAATTCTGAACACAACACATGTTCGCGGTGTTAGTTTTGCACTTCAAGTCAAATCACATACCAGCACGTTGTGTGTTTAATTCACAAACGCTGTAACACACTTAGCTTTGCGGTGATAAATTCGAATGTGTGAGCAATGCGTACACGAATCGGTTCCATTCACAGCGGGCTTGCAGATTCGATTCGATGAGGTCCAAAGATGCGTATACATGCTCATAAATCTTGATGCCGAAGTCACAGTCAGAAGCGACGATTTCGACTGCATATGAGCAATGCGGATAAGAAGCGTTACATTTTATGACGGAATTACAGATCTGATCCGATGAAGTTCGAAGATGCGTGCACATGCAGATGAATATGATCGCGGAAGTCACAGACAGGAGCGATAAAATCAGACGCGCGAGCAATGCGAATAGGAACCGTTACATGATAGAGCGGGATTGCACAGAAAATCCGATAAAGTTTGAGGATGCGTGTGGATCCGGATAGATCTGGTAGCCGAAGTTGCAGTCAGTAGCGATCGAAGTTTAGTACGTGAGCAATGCATACAAGAATCGACTTATTCTAAGGAGGGATTGCAGATCCGATCCGGTGAGGTTCAAAGATGCGTGTATATGCTCATAGATTCAGTAGCCGAAGTCGCAGTCAGAAGCAATAAAATTTTATTGCACGAACAATGCGGACAGCAACCGTTACTTCAAGAAATGAAATTGCAGTTAGATCCAAACCCGTTTGCATATACGTATTGATACGGATAGATCTGGTATACGACATTGCAGTAATAAATGAAACGAGTTCGATCCTCACGGAATTGCGGTCTCCAGCTGTTAGATTGTATCGCGGAATTACGGATAATATCTGATGACCAAAAGCGACGCGTACAGAGACGGATACGTATTCTATCTGAAATTCCTGGCAGAAGCGTACACCTTAGGGTGCGTACAGAAAAGCGGACAAAAATCTTTAACATTCATATACGTTATCACGGACAAATACAGATGGGCCAATAGAATTCAGATAGCTTACGTTAAAGATATATGACTGTGCAGATATTAGACGTATAGACACGGATTGAAATGCAATCATCGGTTATTTGTCGCAGATGGAACGGATAGGATTCTGTTAAATTCTCATAAGTTTGACATGAGGATTCTGTGAGCTTCTGACGGATTTCTGTTGGAATTTTTAACAGGGATATTGAATTGTAGAGTAGAGTCATTGCTAAAAAGAAGGTAAAGTCAGTAGAGTAGCAGTAACTTCGTTATTTTAATTTATCCTTTTGTAAATACGCCAGGTAGCGGGCGTGGTACTAAATTCGCCACCTTTTCTTTTTTTCTTTTTCGTAATAAACAATAATAATCATAATTCGGCATAGTGTCTTTATTCCTCGCCCCCACGAAATCCCTCTATCATTAGAGTTAGTCGGATGGTCGCAGAGCGAGAGAGAGAGAGGGAGAGAGAGAGGACTTCTACGCGAAGTCTGGCGCCCAACAGCATTCTCTAGCTACCCGTCGGCCTGGTTTGTATTCGGCTTATTATTCCTGGGTACCCGAGCCCAGGAAAACCCGTTACAATATGTATTATTCTTTTTCTCAGGTATCTCGAAAAACAGAAAGCTCGTGCATCCTAGAGTAGGATACTATTGATTAATTGGCAGCAGCACAAGATTATTTTCACACCGCGTCTTCACGATTTGTTACGGAAGCGATTATGCTATTTTTTTGTTTTTAAGTTAACTAGTAATAATGTAGAACCTAAGGCTATATTCTGAACTCCGTACCGGCTCATTATGTTTACAACACCAGAACAGCTAGCCGAGATATTGTCCGATCTATTCCCGCAGCTGGACATAGACGATTTTCGGGAAACCAAGACCATCTCATCATATAGATGTGTTGACAGTCCATGGCATCAAATTTGCTCTCGATTTTGCTCTCAACGCGACGTGAACGCACGATCAAAAAACACTCACGAAATGTTTATGACATCTTTCGTAGGCATTTCGATGAAGTGAAGATATGTTTCTTGAACATAACTGCTAAACGGCAAATTTTGAGTTGTTCGCCCATGATGGAATGCACCAGCATACCAGATGTCGTCCCTAAGTTGAAAGATAATACCCAAGGATGGGTACATGACGATTTTTCGGAAACTGATATGGATCCCCAATTCGATTTGCAGCAATTAGAATTGTTATCAAATGACATATTTACAGCAGAGCTACCCGTCAAAGAGGAAATGAGCCGTTGTTCAAAAGATAGTGCGCACGACGATTCGCGTGAATATTCAATTAAATGCGGGGAAATATTAATCCCTTGCGAATTCTGGCGCAAATTTTTCAGGGCAGACGTCACCCGACTCAAAAAAGGTTGGTGTGATGCTTTCAACCAAATTTTCAAAGTGAATTATAGGGATGGGCGATGTTTACCGATTAATCGAATAGCTCGATTATTTTTTTTCAATAATCGATTATTTTCGACCGATGTTTTTGAGGTCCGATTAATCGATGTTCGATGTATTTTACCGAACATCGATGAAAAGGCGCGAAAACGGATTTTTCAAATTTAGTAAATTCCGGACCAATCCGGACCAATCTCAATTAACAATCTGACGAAGAAAAGTCATACCAGAACGTCCGTTTCACCAATTTTCTTCAATTTTCAAAGTAAATTTGTCGAACATTAACTAGCACGAATTGTGTCGAATTTTTTATTGACGAATTTTTCATGAAACATAATGCCGTTCACAAAAAAAAAACTCAAAAAATAAATAATCGATGTTCCGATTTATTTTTCAAACATCGATGTTTGAACATCGATGCTTTTCAAACATCGATTATTCAAAAATCGATTTTTATTTTGAACATCGCCCATCCCTAGTGAATTACTCCCATTGTGTCATCGCTTTCAAGTATCACAAGTTCCGTGGGGTAGAATCACCGTACTTCCATGCCAGTGTCGAAAACTGGTTTAAGATTGTGAAAAAAGATATTTTTGATAGAAATATAGGCATCTTAGCGCCAAGATTCATACAAAAATGGAATCTTATCTAATTCCACGACTTCGCGAAAGAAAATTTTCGCTTAAAACTGAAAGGCAGCGCCATAATAATAAACACAATTTAGACCTCCAAGAAGAGGTCTGGCTAAAAAAAGGGAAAATCTTCAACTTATTTCAAATTTCCAAAAATTATTAATAGACGCGATCATACCCGGGTAGAATCGAATAGCTTCTGCAGTAAAGTTAAGAATGTGTGAATAAATCTTGGGTAGAGGTCGGTTATAAAAACATCGGTTGACGTTTCGGTCCTGTTGAGGACCCTCTTCAGAACGAATTTTATTCTAAAGGATATACAAAACTAAGTTAGAATCGGCAAACGAATAAAATATATAAATAAAAGACTATTAACAAATCAAACAGTTATAGATATTTACAAACTTCTTTTTTAACAACATACCTTAAGAATTAATAGACAGAAACATATAGGCATCCCGTAACGGAACAATAACACTGCAGTAACAGCTGTTGAGATAGAATGTATTAGCACGTGTATAAGAACTAGGAGACAAAGAGAATTAGAACCCAATAATATTACCTTAAAGGAGAAAAAACAACGAAAGGAAGCGATTGAATAGCTATCAGAAGAGCCCACTTCTCCATTATCAAAACTATTAGAAATTAGAATCAGCGATCAAAGGAAGCAAAACTGTCAAAGGTAGACAAGACAAGATGGGAGCAAGCCATCTCTTTAAAGCGGGAAATAGAGTCGATGTTAAAATCAATCATATGATGCGGATCGATGTTGTGTCAATAGTGAGACGTAGATAAGGAGGACACCTCACTTAATGACTGAGGAGTAAATAGAGCTCAGATTTTCAACATCTTGTCTGAGGTTAACCGCCGAAGAGTGACTAACAATATTGCACATCTCTAATAGTAGCCGCTTATGGTATCCAGGTTCTTCATCTAAAATATTGATACTGTCATAATTAAAAGAATGATCACATTCAGTGATATGTCTAGTGAGCGCAGTATGCCTATCATTGGACTCCTTAATGTTATTCTTGTGTTCTTTAATCCTAGTTTTTACTTGTCTTCCAGTCTGCCCAATATACACACCGTTGCAATCATTGCACGGGATTCTGTAAATTACATTTGAACGATTATCCAGCAGTAGGGGGTCTTTGCCCGAGTCAAAAATACAACTTAAATCATTCATACTATTTCCTACAAATCTCATATTGTATTTGCGGAAAGTTTTATTTAGGGTTTCAAAAAGGCCAGCTACGTAGGGGATGGAAACAAACTTAGGTTGTGCGGTATTCAAATCAGAGCCTATATCCCCGTTATTATTATTATCTGCCGTGTTCAACACCCAACATCTCTTTTTTATGCATGTATTTATCAAATTCGAAGCATAATCGTTCAGACGTAAAACATGGAATATTAAATCTAAGTTCTTTTGGCGGTATTCAGGTTCAGAAAGCCTAATAGCGCGATCAACCAAATTGTTAATCGTGCCAATTTTGTAAGACATAGGGTGGTGTGATGAAAAGTTTAAATAGCGTTGTGACCACGTTGCTTTATGATACCAATCAGTCTTTATGATGGAGTTATTGTTGACAACATTGACATCAAGGAAGCTGATATGACCATCCTGTTCAGTTTCACAAGTAAATTGGAGTCTAGGATGGTAACTATTAAAGACATGTACCAAGTGAATAATAGAGTCCCTAGGAGCAGCAGTGAGGATGTCGTCAACGTAGCGGTAAAAGAACGGAAGGTCAAAATCTAATTGTCTGATGCAAGATTGCTCTAAATCATCCATAACTATGTCTGACAAGATTGGGGATAGAGGAGAACCCATAGGAAGGCCATGTTGTTGAGCAAAGATGGTGTCGTTAAATTTAAATCTAGCCGCCCTGAAGCAAATGTTCAACGCCCTAGTAAGATCTGCCTGAGGTATGGGTATGTTGTCTTTGAGTTGAGGCCAGCGTTTATTGATTGCATCCATCGCTAATCCTTGCGGAACATTCGTAAACAGTGAAATGACATCAAGAGAAATTAGGATATAATTAGGTGGAAGGACCACATGTCTAATTCTATCAATCAAACTAAAGCTGTCCTTGATTCTAGAAGCCGGAGGTGTGACATGACTACCGATCCAATCATTTAAAGTTCGTGCTAAGAAATACGTAGGGCTGTTAATGAACGATACAATCACTCGTAAGGGGATATCTTTCTTGTGAATCTTGGGCAGACCATAAGCCCTAGGTGGTACACAATCCCGTTTAGCTATGGAGAACCTACGAGCTTTAGAGATATATTCTTTGTTCAACCACCCAGAAGTGAGTGTTGAAATCTCATCCTGTAGGGTGCTAGTTAGATCAAACTTCACAACTTTGTACGTATTGACATCAGAAAGCTGGTCCATCATTTTTCTATAATACATAGGTCTAGGAATGACTACCGTAGTATTACCTTTGTCAGCCTTCACGAACATTAGATCAGGATGAGAATTGCGGAAAGCCTTAGTTTGAGCGATCGTAGAGGCGAAAAGCTCAGAATAATTATTATTGGAAGGTTGGTTCTTAAAACGTTTGATTGTATTAGTGAAGTCCAACCTAGCTTCATTTCTCATATCAGACGGGATAGCAGAGATTTCAGATTCAAATTGAGCCACCAATCGTTTAATCGGAATAGACCGGTTGTTGAAAGGTAAACCAAATTTAGGACCTAGTTGTATGACTTCCGCAACATTATCAGGAATAGGAGTGTCACTAAGATTCACGACCCAATTGTTATGTATGTTGTTTTTAGGACACTGACGTTTTTTAGACTGATCAATTAATCTAGTTAGTTTCTTAATGTTGGAGGCTTTATGTTTCTCGAAAGTGGAATTAAGATGTTTGTTCTGTGTTGAAAAGAACTTGTTGGCCATACGCTCAGGAAGATCTTGTACAATCAAATTTCTAAGAAGGTCTAGGTGTCTATTAAGCCTAATTATAGACGCATGTGCATCACTAATTTCTAGATTCAATATAAATAGCTGGAATTTCTTAAGCTGCTGTTTGAATTTAGATCTGAACTTAGGTAAATTAAAATAAAAACTGTTAGAGAAAATTTTAGGGAATTTTAAATGTTGAGGGACGATTTCCAGTTGCTTACAACGAAGGAGGAAGATGCGGTGGTTCTTCAGCTTCGATAGTTTTCTAGCACCCGACGTCCAACTCCGTAAATTGTCGGCAGACAATTTGCCATGAGAAAGAGCGACGTCGTGGAAAAAGCCCATGATCCCAGAAAGTCCAATATATAGAAGAAATAGTATTCTTTGACCTCGTTAGTATGTGTGAATAAATCTTGGGTAGAGGTCGGTTATAAAAACATCGGTTGACGTTTCGGTCCTGTTGAGGACCCTCTTCAGAACGAATTTTATTCTAAAGGATATACAAAACTAAGTTAGAATCGGCAAACGAATAAAATATATAAATAAAAGACTATTAACAAATCAAACAGTTATAGATATTTACAAACTTCTTTTTTAACAACACTAGCGTATTTGGCGCGCTGCGCGCGCCTCAGCTTATATCGTATGGGACGTACCTCCATAAACCTGACAATAAAAACTAAAAATTGGGTTTAATAATCTGTGTATTTTCATTCATTCGTCGTGTCGAAATTTCGTTTTTTTCGATCCATATTTATTTACTCTCATTTTCAAATTTGTTGTCACTTCGAACTTTACACGACGAATAAGTGAAGTACACAGATTATTAAACCCAATTAAAATTTTTGATTTTCATTATAAGATTTATGGAGATACGTCCCTATAATATATATACTTACATCTATAAATACATATGTATATATGGATATGAGATAAGATGTGGATATTAAATTAGATGGATATATATATATAATAATATATGTAATAATTGATATAACCATTCAACTATTTCTCAATGAAATCAATTATTTATTTATTCATTTCATTTAAAAAATGAAATCAGCGAAGGTCTTTTATATTTTTCTCGAATATAAAAACAGTATTGCAGTTTTTATATTTGTTGACAGTTTTGGGATAAGTATTTATTCAGGTAATTATGAATTAAATAATTCTTTATAAACATAATTCTTCACGGTTGTATTGTTTCGTTGACTTCCAAGGTAAATTTTCAATGATTGCCATGTGCGCACTCGCGATAGAGCTACATACAGTTGTCCATGATTGAAAACATCTTTTCGTAAATCAATTCCAATTTTGTCGAAGGATTGACCTTGTGATTTGTTAATTGTAATTGCGAAGGCTAATTTGATGGGGAATTGTCTTCGAGTGAAAGAAAATGGATATACATTTTCACACATCAAAGTAATTCTATTTAAGAATATTATATCTCCCGCTTTATCTCCAGTTAGAAGTTCACACAACAATAGATTTGTTCCAGCTTTTAGTAGTAATAATCTCGTGCCATTGACTAAACCTTCGTTGATACTCAACTTTCTGATCAACATGATTATCGAAAATTGTCGTAATCGTAATTCGTACGGTGGAAGACTATTCGGAGATAACGAATTTAAATATTCCGGTACCAAATCCCGATTGATTTTATTATTGTCGTTACAATTTTCTGCGCTATCGACGCTCGTATAAATACGTTCAGTAGTCAAGTCCAATAAGTCGACGACTTGTCTATTAATTTCATTCACATCTAAATTTCTTGCTGCTAATACTGCATATTTTGAAGCTTCTTTGTATTGTTTTCGGCTGAGTATATCTTCATAAATATCTTTCGCTATATCGATGTCATCGTTGTACGTACAATTGAAGGGTAAATTTAAATTATCAACCTCATCATTCAAATCTCCAGTCCCAATTTGCAGTAAGAATTCAGAAAAATTTTTCTCTTCTTGTAGTGCACGCATATTGATAGTCAATTCGAATATTTTAAATAGTCGCCACAATGGACTGAATTTGATTGATAAGTTTACCGTTTCACTGCGAGTACCACGAATATTTACCGGAAGCAATTGTCTGAAATCCCCTCCCAATATTACTATTTTTCCTCCAAATGGTAACGTGTTATTCATTATATCCTGTAAAATCGTATTCATTATTTCTAATGCGTAGCGCGGTGCCATAGGTGCTTCATCCCAAATGAAAATCTTTGTTTCTTTCAAAATATTTGCTTCTTTTGAACCCACTTTAATTGTTGAAGTAGAATCAGCGTATAACGGAACAGGTAATCCTAATGTTTTGTGGACTGTTTTGACCTGACCTGACCTGACCTTTGGGGTGTTAGGTAACCTAACCTAACTCAGCTAAGTTAGGTCAGGTCAGGTTGGGTTAGGTTGCCAAGGTCAGGATAGAGTAGGTTAGGTTGGTAACCTAACCTAACCTGACCTGACCTTTGAGGTGTTAGGTAACCTAACCTAACTCAGCTAGGTTAGGTCAGGTCAGGTTGGGTTAGGTTGCCATGGTCAGGATAGAGTAGGTTAGGTTGGTAACCTAACCTAACCTTACCTGACCTGACCTTTGAGGTGTTAGGTAACCTAACCTAACTAGGCTAGGTTAGGTCAGGTCAGGTTGGGTTAGGTTGCCATGGTCAGGATAGAGTAGGCTAGGTTAGGTTAGGATGGGTTAGGTTAGGTTGCCTTGGTTAGGATAGAGTAGGTTAGCTTGGTAACCTAACCTAACCTTACCTAACCTTACCTGACCTGACCTTTGAGGTGAGGTTAGTTCAGGTCAGGTTGGGTTGGGCTGCCTTAGTCAGGATAGAGTAGGTTAGGCTGGTAACCTAACCTAACCTAACCGTACCTGACCCCTAACCTTACCTGACCTGACCTTTGAGGTGAGGTTAGGTCAGGTCAGGTTGGGTTAGGTTGCCATGGTCAAGATAGAGTGCGTTGGGTTGGGTTGGGTTAGGTTAGCTTAGGTTAGGTAATCTAACCTAACCTTTGTCAGTATCCCAGCGATCTCGGCTCCGCTCGGCTTTTGTTTATCCCTCCCTCCCCTGCCTCTTGCCCTGGGCCTCCTCGACCCCGCTCAGATGTTTTTGCCCCATCCCCCCAGCCCATTCGGCTTCCCTATCGAAAACTATCCTGGATAGCCGAAGATAGCCGAGGACAGCCGAAGAGAGCCAAGGGGAGCTGAACCCGGTCCTCCCCTCGGTCCGAGGGCCCAGGAAAGGGAAAGGGGGAAGCAGAGCCGAGGAGAGTCGAAGAGAACCGAAGAGAGCCGAGGATGGCCGAAGACAGCCGAAGATAGCCGAGGATAGCCGAAGATAGCCGAAGATAGTCGACGATAGCCGAGGAGAGCCAAGGGGAGCCGAACCCGGTCCTCCCCTCGGTCCAATGGCCCAGGAAAGGGAAAGGGGGAAGCAGAGCCAAGGCAGCCGAGGAGAGCCGAAGAGAACCGGAGAGAGCCGAGGATAGCCGAAGATAGCCGGGGATAGCCAAGGATGGCCGAGGATAGCCGAAGATAGCCGAGGATAGCCGAAGATAGCCGAGGATAGCCGAAGATAGCCGAGGATAGTCGAGGATAGCCGAGGAGAGCCAAGGGGAGCCGAACCCGGTCCTCCCCTCGGTCTAAGGGCCCAGGAAAGGGAAAGGGAGAAGCAGAGCCAAGGCAGCCGAGGAGAGCCGAAGAGAACCGGAGAGAGCCGAGGGTAGCCGAAGATAGCCGGGGATAGCCAAGGATGGCCGAGGATAGCCGAAGATAGCCGAGGATAGCCGAAGATAGCCGAGGATAGCCGAAGATAGCTGAAGATAGCCGAAGATTGCCGAGGATAGCCGAAGATAGCCGAGGATAGCCGAAGATAGCCGAGGATAGCCGAGCTGACCTGACCATATATATATATATATAATATATATACCTATATATATATATATATATATATAGTATATGTATATATATATATATACATATATATATATATATACTACATATAGCATATATATAAGCCTAGCTATGCGGCCTAAAAACGGTGACAAAAAACGTTACAACGCTTTTTTTTAAAGAGGATACCTTAAGAATTAATAGACAGAAACATATAGGCATCCCGTAACGGAACAATAACACTGCAGTAACAGCTGTTGAGATAGAATGTATTAGCACGTGTATAAGAACTAGGAGACAAAGAGAAGAATGTTGAAAATGTGCCAGAAAATGTGCCAGAAAAGTTAAGAATGTTGAAGATGTGCCAGAAAACTTGGAAAATGATGAAACGGTGGATTCTGACGTTGCGTAAACATCAGTCCCTTTTTCTAGTGGTCTCGATAATTTAATCAATAATTTCTACTTTTCCCTTTGATATAGCAAATCATTCAGACACTCCGAAAGACGAACTAGTGACTGGTGATGAGTTTGACTGTAGCGAGCCTTTGATAAACGATGACGCAGCTGGCGAATCATTATTTTCGCCTTCCTCGTATCCGGTCAGTTTCCCCAAAAATTCGGACAATATAAGCGTTGCTGGTATCATTCTCAACGAGCAGACATTAAGAACTTTGCTACCGCGTCAATGGCTAGATGACCATATTGTCAACGGGTTCTGTGTACTGGCACAAGATATTGCGAATAGCAATGGTATGACAGTACTGGCATTCGAGTCGTTTTTCACACAAAAGCTACTCGAAGGGTCTATAAGCATAGGGTATCAACGTTGGGCTCAAATGGTGGACATATGGTCGTACGATGTTTGGATTTTACCAGTTCATCTAGTCAACCATTGGACACTTCTTGTCGTTGTATTTCCGCACAGCAAATTTATCTACTTTGATTCTATGCACGGAATGCCACATTCTAAACTAATTGATGGGATCTGTAATTTTATAGAGTCCTATCGCACTGCTCGCTTCAAAAAAATCACACGTTGGCTAAACTGGACTGTATCAATCCCATCCGATATTCCTTCGCAGGTGTCAAATGATCGCGATTCTGCCGGAAATTGCGGCGTTCATGTATGCTCGTGGGTATTTACGTTATGTACGGAATCGTTCTATTCCTTTTCTGAAGCCGACATGAACACTGCAAGGAAAGGCATCGCGCATTGGTTCCCAGATAACAATCGTGCGACGCACGGAACCATCACCACGTGCGAATCACGTCGTGCGGGCGAGAACGCACCATTCTTGCTAGCACAAAGTGTCGCCAACACATGTGCGAGCGTAATGAGTCGCATCTAGCCATCACGCGTGCGAAGACATACAATCATGTGTGTCGCCGTTGTGCGCAGCACCGCGTGCGGGCACCGTGATGTCAGTGTGCAATCATTCGATATGAGATGATCAATATCATTTTCATCATAAAACAGTTCGTAAGATTTACTCGATTTTTCAGAATTCGTGACAAATATTTTCCAAGATTATTTTTAGCAGTCGGATTCTGGCCAATCAGAGCGCGGTATTTGATGATGTGAAGGACATCCCAATTCGTTATTATACTGATAATTTACCCATAGCTTTTGATAATTTACCTCTAGCTTTGCAAATGTTTTCATAACTGTCAAATACCGTGATAAAAGTCAGAGAACTTCGTGAATAATTTCTAATTTTCTCTAACCTGCCGCTCTGCTTGGCCAAATCCGAATGCGAAAAATAATCCGTCGAATACCACTCGACCTTCAAAATGAATCGGTTATTTCCCTCATGTTTTGATCCTGCGTGGCAACGAACGGGCCAAGTTTTGCACAAAAATCCCTCGCGCTGCGCGCTCGTGATTTTAGATCTGCAAAACTTAGCCCTCTCGATGCCACGCAGCAAAACAATCGGGAAATATCCGATAATTTTGAAGGTCTTGTGATATTACTACTGATAAAATCTAACTGTCAAGATTAGGAGCAAACTTTGTCAAACCCTTTTTGCGAAATAATGTTTTTTATTCACTTTTTCTCGTTTTTTTTTTTCATCCGTCACTCCCGCAAAATGCTGAGTGACGCAACTTAATTATTTTTTTCCAGCATAGGCACTGAAAAGTTACTCTTTGACGCCTGTTTTCGGTCCGTAAAGTCCAGAACTGCCATATAAAGTATTTTCACGGCAGTTTTGATGCGCAGTCGAAGTGCGTGACAGATCGTGCCATAACCTCACTCTTCGTCGTATCAAGTGCGAATCTCAACAGGCGTCAAAGTGACTTTTCATGCCTATGTCGAAAAAAATATCGTATAGGACGTGCCCGTAAACCGTTTTTGACTCGAATACCTCGCCGAAAAACACTTGGTTCACGGGCATGCCACATAAAATACTATTTTTCAATATTCGAAACCGTCGTCCGATGTTATAAAAAGTGCTGCGGGATTGTTTATTTAATAGACATTAAAAAAAAAAAAAAAAAAAAAGTGCCAGACAAGACTGTAAAACTGATAGATGAAAAATAAATTGCGAAAACAATTATTCCAGAAAAGAAAAGTTCATTACACAAAATGGTATATATTATATTAGTCATACTGTGATGAGTATCGCAATATCTAAACCTAATAAGTTTACTCATACTGTGATTTTTAGTTTTATCATATTTATATATTTTGAAATATAAAGTCTGAATGAAATACAATTTCACTTTTTTACCTTACACATCATGAAATATTTATTTTTCCACAAAATTCAACATACACTATACCTAATCTAACGTTGCACTATGCCCGCACGTGTAGACCAACCAATAGAGATTTCTTCTCACACTTAAATATAGCAGCAAATGACCTTTACCACCTTTTAAAATATAGCACGTAGATGAAAACCCCGGTGTCGGCCCCAGCAAAATCGCTTTGTGGAATTTTTTAAACAACAAAAACTGTCGAAAATTGTCATTTTTCTGGTTTTTTACAAATATCTCAAAAAGTGATAGAGGAATCGTTATACTCTCAATAGGACTTTTGTAGGGAATTGAAAAACCTACAAAATGGTTTTTTGTGCAGCTGGATCAGTGCATTTCCCACTGAGAAAATCCGGAAAAACCTCTAAAAATAGACCATTTTTCGAAAATTCATAACTTTTACAAATTTAAAGCTGGCCAAACGACCTTGCGGGAAATTATAGATAATAACATGTAGTTCAACTGTACGCAAGATGGTTTCTGTCCGATGTGTAGTTTTTGCACAATCGCGTTATAAACAATTTAAGGGCTTATCTTGTAAAATGCGCGACTTTAAGGGAAATTGTCGTATTCGAATTTTACAAACGGCATTTGAAAGTAGAGATCAAAATCTTCAATTTGTATGTTTTGGATTTTCACCTGGGATGTGGGAAATGTATCTAAAACGTCCCTGAAAGTTCCTCCAAACGCTCGAAAGTGCGTTCGAGGCAGAGTCGGGTACCGGTAGTGGGGGAACGAGCCAGTGGAGTAGAGTGTGTTAGCAGCCCGCCGCGCTAGGGGCTCGTTCCCCCACTACCGGTACCCGACTTTGCCTCGAACGCACTTTCGAGCGTTTGGAGGAACTTTCAAGGACGTTTTAGACACATTTCCCACATCCCAGGTGAAAATCCAAAATATACAAATTGAAGATTTTGATCTCTACTTTCAAATGCCGTTTGTAAAATTCGAATACGACAATTTCCCTTAAATTCGCGCATTTTACAAGATAAGCCCTTAAATTGTTTATAACGCGATTGTGCAAAAACTACACATCCGACAGAAACTATCTTGCGTACAGTTAAACTACATGTTATTATCTATAATTTCCCGCAAGGTCGTTTGTCCAGCTCTAAATTTGTAAAAGTTATGAATTTTCGAAAAATGGTCTATTTTTAGGGGTTTTTCCGGATTTTCTCAGTGGGAAATGCACTGATCCAGCTGCACAAAAAACCATTTTGTAGGTTTTTCAATTCCCTACAAAAGTCCTATTGAGAGTATAACGATTCCTCTATCACTTTTTGAGATATTTGTAAAAAACCAGAAAAATGACAATTTTCGACAGTTTTTGTTGTTTAAAAAATTCCACAAAGCGATTTTGCTGGGGCCGACACCGGGGTTTTCATCTACGTGCTATATTTTAAAAGGTGGTAAAGGTCATTTGCTGCTATATTTAAGTGTGAGAATAGCCTCTCTTTTTTCTCTATTGGTTGGTCTAGTGTGCTGCGCACGACGTGCGAGTCATATGTCCATCCATGGAGGACGCATTAGCGTGGTGATCTGTACTCACGCCGTGCGGACTGATCCGCACATGTGCCCTCGCCCTGCATGCATTGTGCGGGCATTTTGTTATCTGGGTTGTTAACACGACGGGAACACAAAGAACGGTCCGATAGATATAAGCTCCGGGAAATTATAACCACCTTGGAGTACTGCGCGACGTTGAAAGTACTTCTTGACGCTGAAAATTGAGCAAGAAAGAGATGTAATTCTAGTCAAAATGTTGATGAAGGTTGAATTTTAATATTTAATATTTCCTATAGTGTATCAAAGATTCGCGGCTGCGAATCGCCGCCAAGTACCCGTAGGCAGGCGAGAGCTAGCCGCGAGACTATTTTCTCGGGGGAACTCTTTATACCTATAAGCACGGGGTCATAACTTCGGAACTCGTGGATATTTTTCGATAAAATTTACACGGCAGATATTCCCCCACTACACGACTTCGTTGTATAAATTAGATCGAAATCGGTACGCTGGTTTCCGAAATATTAGTCACTAAAGTTGATGAAAAAGCATCCTCTTCTTCTTCTTCTTCTCCTTCCTGGTTTTTCGCTAGACGCTTGCTTGTCCTCACGTTTCTGAACGAACGGTGGCACGGATCGACTTGAACTTTGAAACGTGGGTACAAGCCATTGAAATCTCGCCCCCTATTGATTTTGGCATGAATCTGAATCCGCACTCGGTCGGTATGTAATAATAAAGTTACTAAGTGAGCTACAAAAACGTCGACGAAATCCAAATGGCCGTCGGATGCCTGTCGGATCGCGCTATTCACAGTTAAAATATTCATACTATATATAATAGTATATTGTGTAACAAGGGATGAAACAAGGTGAATGCAGGCCAGGGTGAAGTTGTCTGCCCAAAGCCGAAGGCGAGGGCAGACATCACCCGTGCCTGCATTCATGTTTCATCCCGTGTCACACACTATGTTTTTCATGACATTTGCTCTGGAACTTCAACTGTCAATTTAAATAGTCTGAAATCTGCAACAGGGCAGTTATTTCTCTTTGCAATCCCAAGGGATTGTAATAGACCCATTTTGCAATCCCAAGGGATTGAAAAACACCAATTCACACCGCTGATTCATTGAATTAGCGATTTGACAACTTTTCACGGCATCATCCTGAAATCAGCCTCTTTCAACTGACAAAACTGGCAACGAAACTTGCAGTTTCAGAGCAGATGTCATGAAAAACATATTACATAGGTATATATTAGGGTGATTAAAGAAAAAAAAAAAATTTTTTTTCCTTTCACTAACAGGCTCAAAAGTTTCATTTAGGTCAAAAAGTATGCCTGTTAAAATATGAGCTTTTAATATTAATATTAAGAATGGGCGCATCGCACTTTTCGATTTTCCATAAGAATAACATGGGATAAATCATTCTTGCTTCTTCTGATTTTTATAACTAGCAAATGATATGTCACACAGAGAATCTGCAGACATATTTTTGTAGAGAATTGAATGCTCTACAAAAAAGTTCCGAGTTATTTTCCAATAAGTCCACTCGTTCAAAAGTTATTCAAGGTCAAAGTTTAATTTATTTTAATTGATTTTAACCCTAGAATGGTAACCTGGGGTCTTTTTGGACTCCAACGATTTGATGAAAACAGGCATTTTTACGATTTTCTCACGTTTCCTACCCCGTTACCCAATTTTTGACCAACTTTACAGACTTCGGGCAAAATGTCCATAGGCTCACGTGATTCTGCATTGAAAGACGAACCGAAAGAGCCCCCGTAGGACCTTCTACGTGAAATTATACCCGAGATATGAATTTTCAAAATTGGGGTATTTTATGACCCCAGGTTGCCGGAATAGGTAAAAAAAAATAAGGTTACCATTCTAGGGTTAATGTTAATTTTTTCAATTTTTATTTTTTTATTTTTTTGTATTTTTCGTTTTTCATTTTCCAACCAAAACATGTCTGTAGATTCTTTGTGTGACGTATCATTTGCTAGTTATGAGAATCAGAACAGGCAAAAATAATTTATCCCATCCCTGCTAAAAAAGTCTTATAGAAACTTATACATTTAAAAAGCTCCGTTTTTTATCTGTATTCTGTCTCCGGTTTTACAGTAGTGGCTACCGTCATTGTGCATAGCCGTTTTATACGTTCGTATACCAAACCCCGGATAGAATTCCTATAAACCACATCTGGTCAGTCCACAATACAATGTAATGTGTTTTAATAAGCTTATGCCACATTCAAGTATATCGTTAGCTAGCTGTGTACAATATCTATACGATTCTATCAGCTATATCCACATACCTCCGTATCAGTTCTTTACCGCAACTACGCTCCAGTTCTATAAGATCCTATGAACAATTGGTGGTTTTTATCCGTTCCGTAACGCGATTGCTCTACAATATCTATACGATTCTATCCCTGCTTGAAGTGTCTGACAGAGACTGATTGGAAAAAATGTCTATCGGTTCTTGGCCGCAACAACAAAATTAAGTAACAGTTACTCATTCTTACGAGTCAGTAGACCGATATTGAATTATTCAAGTCAGTTACATACGGGCTTAACTTTAATGATGACGCTGATTCGTAGGTTAACTCGTATACATCTTCTCTCGGCTGACTTAATCTATCCTAACCGTGAACATCCTATAACTTATGTTAATCATTCGCTCGCAAGTCCGGACGCATCGCAGTGACATATTGGTAAGGCTATCGCCTCTCCCTTATATACAAACGTTGATCCAGTTTAGTGCTAGTAAGAAATATTTTTCCGTCTGTAGCCACCTATCGGCGAAGTGAAACCCGCAAAATTCAATTCTCTCAAAAAAAGCACTGACATTAGTGGCATTCAACTAAGGTCGACCGCACCGTAGCTATCGTCCTCCAGGTCTATCGCTACGTAGTTTTCGTCCTCCAGGTAGACCGAACCGTAGTTTTCGTCCTCCAGGTTAACCGCACTGTAGATTTCGTCCTCCAGGTTCACCGCTACGTAGTTTTCGTCCCCCAGGTCTATCGCTACGTAGATTTTGTCCTCCAGGTTCACCGCTACGTAGTTTTTGTCCTCCAGGTCCATGGCTACGTAGTTTTTGTCCTCCAGGTCCACGGCTACGTAGTTTTCGTCCTCCAGGTCCACGGCTACGTAGTTTTCGTCCCCCAGGTCTATCGCTACGTAGTTTTCGTCCTCCAGGTAGACCGCTACGTAGTTTTTGTCCTCCAGGTCCACGGCTACGTAGTTATCGTCCTCCAGGTTGACCGCACCGTAGATTTTGTCCTCCAGGTTCACCGCTACGTAGTTTTTGGCCTCCAGGTCCATGGCTACGTAGTTTTTGTCCTCCGGGTCCACGGCTACGTAGTTTTCGTCCTCCAGGTCCACGGCTACGTAGTTCTCGTCCTCCAGGTTCACCGCTACGTAGTTTTTGTTCTCCAGGTCCACGGCTATGTTACGTGCAAGCGAGCATTGGCGAGATTGCCGGCTACTCTTGATCGTAATTTAGAATGCGGAAGTCACCTGAGCGGTAAAGTGACTCCCGTTGTGGGTCTTTGCTTTATTAAACCACTAAAGTGGACCTGAAGGATTGAATGGAAGATGAAAGGATAATAATTCAGACTTGATGATGCCCTTTTGACACGTTCAAGGATATATATATATATATATTCTCGTCACTAATAAGAGAAGGATTTAGAATAGCAATCGTATCGAGTAATAGTTTAGAATAGTATAATAGTTTAGAATAGTAATAGTAATAGTTTTGTAATAGTAGTGATATTTGTTTGTTGTAATGGTTAAAGTTATGTTCGTAATAGTAATGACAATAATAGTGATATTTGTTCGTAATAACAGTTGTAGTAATAGTGATAGTTACGAAGGTAGGGGGGGGGGGGGATTAAGAAGGGTATGAGCCAGTGGAAATGTGATACCTGACTGCGCGGTTCGTCAGCTTCTACAACCTGTCACCAAGGAGGCCGATGGTTGAAGATTACGTATAGCCCCTGAGGGTGTCTTGGCGGTTGCAGATGTGCTCCTATACCAAGCCGGTCTTCTCCAGTCGGATAACCTCCAGCGACAAGGTGTGACGGTCCCGGTTGCACGGTCACTTTCGGCGATAGTTCTGACTGACGTGTAAGGGATACGGGGTCTTTTTATCCCTTACCGATCGGCTTTGGCGGGGGATGGAATTTCATTGGTCAGCCTCTTGGGCAACCAACCTTTGATTCACCCGCGCAGTTTGGTTCACTCATCCACTAGCTCATGTCTATGACGAAATCGCTGAACCGGCAGCCTAAATTCTTCTGTGTCGCGAGGTGTATTGCGACACCCTCCAGCGCGTTCTTCCGTGTCGCGTGGCGAATTGCGACACCCTCCGGCTCGTTCGTAACAGAATCCTCCCCCAAGACGCTATCTTCGGTGTTACCGGGGTTGCGTCTGGTCTCCGAGAAGAGCAGGATGGTGTCCGTCCTAAATAACCGTGAAGCTATCCACGGACGCGGCTCTTGGTATTGATGGCAGGATTGCTCGAGGTGGTTCCAGTCTCATGGGTGGCAGTGAGTTAGGCACTTCATATAGCTCGATTCTGGGGGGCGGCAGGTGGTGGATTATTTCTGGCCTTACAGACGCTCCTTCTTGGCCTCGCGATTCCCAAGGTCCGGGTCGTCGTCGCGGAGGCGATGATTTGGCGAACCATCGATAGGCCAAATACACGAGTACTAGTATCGTTATTAGCGCGGTGCAGCCCATTCCACTGTAAACGATGATGTTGTTCCTGGCGCCTCTCTGGTGAGTTTGGAGTTCCTTAGCCTGGTGTTCTAGCTCCTTGAGGGTCATCGCGTTCTCGCTGTGTCCCCAATCGTTGTTGTTCTCCCCGGCGGTTGCCAGGATCTCATCCACTAGGGGCGTCATCTCCGGTTTTTGCAGGTCGGGTGCGACTAGAGTGATATTCAGAGAGGTCATTGGGGTGTAAGTATGGGCCTCACCTGTTGTTATAGTTTCTTGGGCAATGAGTCTCGTTGCCCCTGTGGTTGCCGTGCATCCCGGCCTGATTTGGAGGATTCCAGCATCCGTTAATGTTTCCTTTCCAGCAACCCGTTTTTTACAGTTAACCTTGACCTCGGTTGGTTTCATGCTGGAGAATAGCCAGCTGTTGATGGTCTCCAGACGGGTCCAGTAGACATCATCTGTAGCGAGGGCACGGAGATCACAAGTAGTCCAGGGTATATTCTGTGAATTACTTAGAAGCGTTGTTTCACAAGTTGGTTTCTTTCCAACGCTGTATATTGGCAGCGTCATCTGGCAAATGTATTGGTTGTGGTGGGACTTGCATCCTTGCAGGTACCGTTCGGTGGGGGTGATATACCATTGCTTATCTGTAGTAACGGCGAGGTATGGGTTCCGTGGTTTTATAAACACTGCTAAAGTGCGGTTGGTTGCTGCGTGTTGCCTAGCCGGCAATGGGTGGAGTAGATAGAGATCGTACGACCTCTTATCCAGTAGCGGGATGTTTATTTCCAAGATCAGATTTCCCTTATAGAAGCTAACCTGCAGGTCGCTTACCGTGTTCAATGTTTCGGAGCGGAGTTCTTGCTCTGTTAGCGGGAAGTCATAGTTAGTCCGTTGTCGTATTAGCCGCGCTGCGTTCGTCAGTTGCTGGGAGGAAAGGATCGCTGGGTGTAGTGCTCCTTGCTTCGCGAAGATGACTGCGGTGGCGAGGATGATTATGCTCATGCGGTAGTCCTCGGTGTGCCTTACCAGTTCGTTTAGCCACTGTTCCGCTAGTCCCTCATACTGTAATCGTTGTATGCTATTTGCATTCGTATTAGTATTCTGGGCAAGGATGTTGGCCTGGTAGGCTAACATCGTGGTCTGGTTGTTGATTTCTGCCAAGTTCTGGTGTATGTCGCCGAATTCCGAACGCAGGATGTGCGTTTGGTTATCAACGATCTCGGCTAGGTGCTTCTGGTCCGCGTACAGCTTGTCTATCTCGCCGTTGTAGTAAGCAGCGTCATCTTCGTCCAGTGTACCAAACAGGCTCTTGCTGAGACTGCCGATAAAGCCTAGGGGAGTCCCGCGCTTTTTCCTGGATACCGGGGCTTCTCCGTCCCTAGGGGTGTTACGTAACATCTCCTCATATTTGTAGGTGTCGTTCAGCTTGCCGATCAGCATGGGCTCTATCTTTGTGTCTGAACAGGGGACGTCGTTGAACTTTGCACATAAATCCCTTAAATACTTCATGTGCAGAGGGATGTTTGGCTTCTGGTCCAGGAAGTCTTGTATCTGCAGGTGGGTGACGAGCTTCCAGGACGTGTGGGATGCTCGTAACGTCCGTATTCGTTCATAATAGATTCCAGCGTTGTGCGGCAGCTTGTAGATGTCATAGTCCTCGTTCTGCTCCTCTGACTGCCCCTGCGTATCCCCCAGGAGCACGCAGGCTACGAACACGTAAAGCGGGTAGTTAATCATTCCTGCCTGCAAAGGAGAGTTCGGATTGATTAGCTGTTCAGCAAGGTGGTACTTCTTTGCGTGGTGGAAAGAGGAAGGGGGTGGGTGGTAAACAGGGCTGGTATCAGTGTGGTTATTTTGCTTTCGGCCCTTCATCCTTCTTCTTCAGCCTATCCAAGTGTTTCAAGCGGCGTTTGCCATCTGGTCCTACTATTATAGCAGTATTCAGATCCAGCATCTCGGCGATCTCGAACGGTCCATCGTAGTGAGGGTCCAGCTTGCGCCTAACTTCCCGTTTAGCATAGACTTGATCTCCCACGTGAAACTGGATCGGGTTGGTTTTCAAGTCGTGACGGCGTTTCGAATTCTGCTTAGCAGAGTTGAGATTGTTGCCTCCTATTTCCGCTAGCTCGTTCAATCTGGTTACTAGGCTTTCCACATACTTCGTTGTGGTCGGCAGGTGTTTTGCCAGGGGCAAGGTCTCGGGGGTTCTTTTTAGTTTTCCGAAGGCCATCTCGTGCGGGGTGAAGTTTGTGCCTTCGTGCACTGCCGAGTTGTAGCAGCGCATGGCATCAGGCAGTAGGTCGTCCCATTCCACGTGGTCGTCAACGAAGTGTCTAAGATAGTCAACGAGTCCCGTGTGGCTTCGCTCTAGTGACCCATTTGTCTGTGGATGATATCCAGACGTCATCACATGGTTCACCTTGTTGATTCGCAAGAACTCCTTCATGTTATCGCTTGTGAAGCATTTTCCACGATCGGTCAGCAGGATCAGGGGCGTGCTGTATGGCTTGAAATACTTCTGGTCCAGCGCCCGGATTATTGACAATGATGTTTGGTCGCGTAACTCATAAGCGTGCCCCAGCTTAGTGAGTAGGTCCAGCACCGTCAAGATATATCTATTCCCTCGGCTGGTAGTTGGTAGTGGTCCTACAATGTCTACGGCAATCTTTTCCCAGGCTTCTACTGGCGTATCCGTGATGATCATCGGTTCCCGGGTCGTAATACGGGATACCTTTCGTTTCTGACAGTTCTCGCAGCATCGGATCACATCCTGGACCTCGTTTCTCATCCCAGGCCAGTAGTAGCGTTGTCGTAAGCGTCGATAGGTTTTAGTGACTCCCTTATGTCCTCCTGTTTTCCCTTCGTGCCATTCCTTGACGATCTGCAATCGTCTCTCTGGTGGTGGTGTTTCGATTTCCCCGGTACAAAGGTAGATCTGACATGGGTAGTCCTGGAATATTTCCTGGATTAGTGATTTGACAATTACCGGCTGTAGGTTGTCAATCCCGTCGCCTTTCGCGGCCAATCTTATCTCGCTGGTTCTTGTAGCTTCCATAGCATTCCTTAACGCATTCAGTCCGTCGACTAGGTCGTTAGGGGTCATCCTATGGTAGTACTGCTCCATGCTGGCTACGGAGAAGACTTTTCGTTTGTTTCGTGTGGTGACTACGACGTGTCCCATACCCTGCATCGCTTCCTTGAGGGTTTCTGGACTAAGCAATCCCGTCCCTTGGAGTTGTTTAGCTACGGGTGTTGTGAGTAGACAATCCGTGGAAATGAAGTGTGCATAATTGCTTTTTCGCATGGTCAATGTTTCTGGGGTTAACTGTACCTTGCATTTACCATGAATGGCGTTTATGTGTTTACCGGATTTATTGGGTTTGGCGGCTGCGCCCTTCCTCTCGTCTTCGTCGGTTGAGTCGTGTCCCGAGAAGTCATCGGAGCTGCTTGGGTATAGGTGCGTGTTAGTCTCCGGTGCCCTGCGTTCCTCAGGCTCAGCTTCCTCTTCTGAAGAGTCTCGGAAACTCGTTGGGGATCCGTATGGGGTTGAGCGCCCCGTTGGCATCAATGAGCGTCGTGGTGTCGGTAAAAAGGAAACCCTATTCCTCCGAGGTCTTTCTATGGGCGTCGAGGGTCTCGGTTCCTGTGTTGAAACATTAGTAACCCTGATACCTTGTTCTACTGGTGGCCTTGGTTCCTCTGCGGTCCGTGGGGTTTGAGGTGATGCGCCATCGAATGACCGAGCAAGTTCTTTGATATGCTCACGTGCCTTATCCAGACTCAAAGCTTCGGTGACCTGGATTAAAGAGGCATTCTCTCGATTAAGTCGTTGCTGTGTGGTCTCTGGGCGTTGGTGATCTGACAGGTTTTTCGTGCTGTTCGGGTCCTGGTCCACGTCCGAGTCCTCTTCTCCAGTAGTCTCGAGGTTGAGTATGCTGAGATTTAGCGTCTCCTCAGGTCTTGGAAACCGTTTTTGCAAGAGGTCCTCAATCACTTGGCTGGTAGTTGGATCCGTTTCCTTCAGCATTTTATGAAACTGTATTCTGTCGGTGGTTAGCTCGCAGGGTTGATTGGCAGTCAAATCGCAGGTTGTAAGGTCGCGAGTGGTTTGAATTGTAGTATCAAATGAGTCGCCAATGGTCCTATCATCGTCCTTTTCAAGAATTACTGAAACAGATTTGTCGCCTTGTTCCGGTGGTTCGGCAGCTGGCGGAATCGTTTGCTCGAAAGTAGAGTCGGCCGTGTCGGTTTCATTCGGGTAGGTCATGGGTGCGATTCTCCTATGTTCACGCAGCCGGCTCGCTATAGTGCTGACATCAGCGGTCTGATCGGGTTTCGTTGTCGGCTTGTACTCCGGATCTTTGGTCTCGTCTTTCATTCGTAAAGGCAGACAGTGGGCCACGGGATTACGAGATAAGGCGTCGACGTTAGCATTGGTGCTTCCAGCCTTATACACAATCCGGAAATCGTACTCCGCCAATCTGAGTCTCCAGCGAGTCAGTCGGGATGTTGGGTCCTTGACATTGTGCAACCAAACTAGGGCTTGGTGATCGGTGTATAGGGTGAACTGTCGCCCATACAGGTACGGTCTGAAACAGTTTATGGCAAATATTACCGCTAAACATTCCTTCTCTGTAGTAGAATAATTTTCCTCGGCTGGGGATAAAGTCCTTGAGGCATAGTTTATCGGTCTCTCCTCCCCCCTTGCGCCTTGGCTTAGTACGGCGCCTATGGCGTAATCGGATGCGTCGGTCGTCACGACAAATGGACGATTGAAGTCAGGGTACTGCAGTACTGGTTCGGCACACAAGGCATCTCGAAGTTCCTCGAAACTCTTCTGCTGCTCCTCCCCCCAGGCGAACGTTGCTTTCTTCCGCAGGATATTAGTCATTGGTTTGCTTTTCTCAGCGAAATTCGGTATGAATCGACGGTAGTACCCGGCAAGTCCAAGGAATTGCTGGACGTTCTGCCTCGTTTTTGGGACCGGAAATTTCTGGACAGCTTCCAGAGTACGTGGATTTGGTCTTACGCCGTCTCTGCTTAGGATATGACCCAAATACGTCACCTCCTTCCGTAGGAATTCGCACTTGTCCGTTTGCAGCTTCAGTCCGTGTTCTCTCATTCTTTGCAGGAATCTTCTGACTTGATACCCGTGTTGTTGAAGATTTGAGGCAAACGATACTACGTCGTCCAGGTATACGAACAGCTCGATGCTCTGAAGTCCACAGAGAACTAGATCCATTAGTCGCTGAAACGTCGCAGGGGCGTTCTTAAGCCCGAACGGCATGCGTTCGTACTCGTAGTGACCATTGGGTGTGGAAAATGCAGTCTTGCATTGATCTTCCGGGTCCATACCTATTTGGTGAAATCCATTGGCCAGATCGAAGACTGAAAAGTATTGGGCTCCTCCGACTCTATCCAAAATATCGGTGATATTCGGGAGTGGATAGCTGTCACCTACAGTCTTTTCGTTGAGCGTTCGGTAGTCGATCACCATTCTCCAGCGTTTATTCCCTTGTGAATCAGGCTTCTTCGGGACGATCCAGAGAGGTGAATTATACGGTGAAGTTGAGGGCTTTATTATGCCATTCTTCAGCAGTCCTTCTATCTGTTTCTTAATCTCCTCTTGATGTACGACTGGATACCGGTACTGCTTAGTGTGTACAGGTGTCTCATCGGTGGTAACGATCTTGTGAGTTACAGTGTTTGTTTTCCCTAGTTGGTCTCCTGGAAGGTAGAAGCAATCCGCGAATTCTTCCACGATCTTCAGGACGTGTTTCGTCTCCTCTTCGTTGAGATGGTCCAGCCGGAGCGCCTTGACGATTCGGTCCACGCGGTCTTCGTCCTGGTAGTCAGCAAGCTCATCTTCCGAGTCCGTATGAACCACAGCTAGATCATATGGCTCGAGTTCCTGTGGACTAATAACAATTTCTACAGGTTCTTCAGTAGAATTAGTGGCCATTACGTAGCAGACTCCGTCATGGTTGGTCACTGCAGCCTCTCCAATGTAAACCCTGGGTGGCGTTGTGATCCTTGGTAGGTAACCTTCCCGT
This sequence comes from Tenthredo mesomela, assembly GCA_943736025.1. Lineage (NCBI taxonomy): Eukaryota > Metazoa > Arthropoda > Insecta > Hymenoptera > Tenthredinidae > Tenthredo > Tenthredo mesomela. The sequence goes on from OX031015.1 coordinate 21,839,698, forward strand.
ATCCTCTCATTACGAACTGGGATAGGAATCTGCGTCTTGCTCCTAGCCTCGAGGCGGAAAGTATGTCGGCGGTACTCCCTTTCCACAGCGTCGATCTCTCGCCTGTTGCAGAACGGTATTGGTCGTATCGGTTCCTCGCAAGATACGATGGTCTTATGATGGAAGGATATCTCAGCCTGATGTTCGAGAAAGAACGGCGCTCCCAGCAGTCCGTCTCCGACTATGCTGATACTGTCATAAACATAAAACAGGCTCTTTTTACCTAATGTCGTAATAGTGGTCGTACCCAATGTGTAGAGCGGCTCTTCCGATACTCCTAAGATCTCGGATTTGCATCTGTCGATGATGGGAGCCTCGTCGCCTAGTGCATCGATGTGCACCAGATTGACTCCAGCGCCGGTGTCTAACGTGAATTGTCCTTCACCTTGCTCCAGCTCTGGGGCTCGGATCTTGATTCTTGGTGTTGGGGCCTGCGCAATATGGCAGTGGGAGCGGGCCTCTCCCGTCCCTCGTCCTTGAATCGCACAGTTTTTGCTACTTCCGTAGGCTCCGCGTCGTGACGTCCGCCCTCGTAGTTTAAAGAATTCGAGTTGGAAACTGATGAATCCCGTACGGTACTTGCTCCTCGTTCGGCTGATCCTAGTTGTTGGATTCGGTCCTGCATTTCTCGCTGTTTTTGAGCTAGGGTTTGGCATATCTCTACAATATGGCCCTTGCGTTTACAGTAAATGCAGTATGGATCTCGATCTCTAGAGTACTCACGTCTTTGGGTAGAGTTATCTCGCTCTCTAGATGGAGAACGAGAGTTACCTAGGTTCAACGTTCTCAATCCCGCGTTGAAAACTCTGGTCAGGGTGGTTGGGCTGAAATCCGAACGTCTAAATCGTGATTGACGCTCCGATCCGGAGGGAGTACTACTGTCCTCAGTAGTGACGACGATGTTGTCCCTTCGTCCCTGGTATCGGCTTTCGTGTTCTCTTTTCGACTCCCAAGATGGCCTGCGAGTCTGGTCGAATCTTGACGCACTGCGATTCGGGGAATCTTCTCTGTCGTAATCCCGGTAATTACCCAGCGCGCATCTGCGATTTCGCCGCGCCCGATCTTCTTCTATTACCAGGTCATAGGCATCGTCTAGCGTTTTAGGCGATTTCGGCGCTATGGTGTAGTATATGCGATCGGGTAACCCTCGGATGAAGTTTTCCAATGCAGTTTTTTCCATTTGTGTCACGTTCTCAGCGCTGTCGGCGTAAGCCCCTTTGATTGCTGCACGAGCTTTGTTTACCAACTTGGAGGTGCGTCCGATGTAATTCGACAAACTCTCCCTATCCTGAATCTGCAGGCGACCTAGCTCAGCTAGAAACGAAGCCGGATCCCTGCCAGGGGCGTATCGTTTCTTCAGGTGTTTTATCAAGGCGTCTACGGTGTTAAATGTTTTGCCTTCCACGCTGATTCTGGCAGCACCGGTAAGTCGAGTGATCACCTGCTCCACATATTCGCGTTCTTCCTCTGAGTCAACCAGAGTAAGTCCATCGCTGATTTTCCTCAAAACCTGGCCTAATGGCGGGTTTTCACCATCGAATTCTGGTATTCGATCTACGGCCTTAAACAATGTGTCTCTGCTCCTGAAGCTTTTTGTATACTCGATCAGGGTTGTAAGCAGTTGATCTGTGGTAGCCATGTCTGATACTGGTTCCAGGTTGACAGGTGTGATAAGACGGGATGGAGATAGATATGAGGAAAGGATTTATAGTAAATTTAGGCCGTCGTGTGTATACAGTAATTAAAGAGTCAAAGGTATTTACGTCATGTAATCGGGTCGGCGTCCGTTGTCACCCGATACTCGTTACGTTCGTCCGTACGAAGTATGCGCGCGTCAGCAGTCTGCTGTAGTTTGCCAGTGTATTACGCTAGAAGTCGATGACTTGTTTGCGCTCTGACTACTGTTATCTTTTAATTCAGAGATCTTTATTCAAAACTTCAGTTCTAAGCGCACCCCACACTTAGCACCAATTCTGTTACGTGCAAGCGAGCATTGGCGAGATTGCCGGCTACTCTTGATCGTAATTTAGAATGCGGAAGTCACCTGAGCGGTAAAGTGACTCCCGTTGTGGGTCTTTGCTTTATTAAACCACTAAAGTGGACCTGAAGGATTGAATGGAAGATGAAAGGATAATAATTCAGACTTGATGATGCCCTTTTGACACGTTCAAGGATATATATATATATATTCTCGTCACTAATAAGAGAAGGATTTAGAATAGCAATCGTATCGAGTAATAGTTTAGAATAGTATAATAGTTTAGAATAGTAATAGTAATAGTTTTGTAATAGTAGTGATATTTGTTTGTTGTAATGGTTAAAGTTATGTTCGTAATAGTAATGACAATAATAGTGATATTTGTTCGTAATAACAGTTGTAGTAATAGTGATAGTTACGAAGGTAGGGGGGGGGGGGATTAAGAAGGGTATGAGCCAGTGGAAATGTGATACCTGACTGCGCGGTTCGTCAGCTTCTACAACCTGTCACCAAGGAGGCCGATGGTTGAAGATTACGTATAGCCCCTGAGGGTGTCTTGGCGGTTGCAGATGTGCTCCTATACCAAGCCGGTCTTCTCCAGTCGGATAACCTCCAGCGACAAGGTGTGACGGTCCCGGTTGCACGGTCACTTTCGGCGATAGTTCTGACTGACGTGTAAGGGATACGGGGTCTTTTTATCCCTTACCGATCGGCTTTGGCGGGGGATGGAATTTCATTGGTCAGCCTCTTGGGCAACCAACCTTTGATTCACCCGCGCAGTTTGGTTCACTCATCCACTAGCTCATGTCTATGACGAAATCGCTGAACCGGCAGCCTAAATTCTTCTGTGTCGCGAGGTGTATTGCGACACCCTCCAGCGCGTTCTTCCGTGTCGCGTGGCGAATTGCGACACCCTCCGGCTCGTTCGTAACAGCTACGTAGTTTTCGTCCTCCAGGTCTACGGCTACGTAGTTTTAGTCCTGTAGGTGCACCGCTACGTAGTTTTCGTCCTCCAGGTCAACCGCACCATAGTTTTCGTCCTTCAGGTTGACCGCACTTTTTACATAATGTATCCTAAACACGATGTCAGACTGAACAAAATTAAAGTCCAGAGGTAATACAAACGTAGCGGTATTCAATATTTCAATACGGATAAAAACTGATAGGGTCATCTAGTTCTCCGATTCTACAGTCGCAAATACGGATGAAAGCGGATAGAATTGACAGCTCATAGAATTTCATAGTCACAAATAGAATTGTCATAAGTGAATAACGAATTAACACTTATAACACTATCCCACGCATAGAGTCTAGTACATATGCCTGTTGGAAATTCGGTAAGAAAACGAAGCGCTATGCAACAACGATCATTTTATAAGTACGGATTAATTTTGAACATGCAAATGTCGAATAAAAGCTTCAACTGAATTCGCCGTATAGAATACAATAGTTTCAGATAAGATCGAGAATCGCTGCCCTGATATCCATCAAATCAAATTTGAACATCTAAAAAACGAAGTATTTTGTATTGTGAAATATCTTATAGGATCATATACTAGAGGAACGGCGTGTAATACTTCATAAAAACCAATTGATTCTACATCAGCAAATTCGTATAAGAGAAACAAACAATAGAAACACATAAAATGTTATACACATTCTATGTGAGCAGTCGCCGTGACAGATTGGACGTATTGAATATTATAGAAATGATTGAAGTTCCTATGAATTTCTATAAGACTTTTTTAGCAGGGATGTTATTCTTATGGAAAATCGAAAAGTGCGATGCGCCCACTCTTAATATTAATATTAAGAGCTCATATTTTAACAGGCATACTTTTTGACCTAAATGAAACTTTTGAGCCTGTTAGTGAAAGAAAAAAATTTTTTTTTTTTTTCGAATCACCCAAGTATATGGGGCATTCCACGCCAACTCGACCTGCCGCGGACCCTCACCATTTTTGATTTCTTTTTTCTTCGAGTATGATGGAAGAGAGGGCGAAAAATGAACGTCTGAATTATTTCAGATTTTTTGGGCCCCCGGTTCAAAAGTTGACTTTCTTTCAGGCAGAAATGTATTTGCGGATCCGTTAGTCATACGAAAAAATCACCCAAATGAAAAAGTTTGCGAATAATATGACGTGAATAAAACTAATTTTTTTAGAATTTTTCCATATTCGTGGATGCTGTTTTTTCGATAAAACACTCTTAATTTGGGATTTCCACTGTGTTAGCCGTCATCGATATTTGTTAAATTTTTACCATAAATTCTTTGTGAAAATACGAAACTTTTGAGACGATGCCGAAAGTGGTACTAGCTCTGGTTCAGATGCCAGAATTAAATGAATTTTGAATAAACTGAAAATACGAGTGAAATGGACGCACTGCAAAAACGATTTGAGCTATGTTTGACGTATTGCATTTGTATGATACCATATCGCGTGTCTAATGGTATAAGTCTCATCGCCAAAAAGGCGATTTTGGTGGTAAAAGGTCGTATATTTTTTTTTTTTTTTTTTTCTTTTCGGCGTTCACTGTAAAAGTACCCAAAACACATGGATTCATAATTGAAATTACCTGCAAAAATAAATAAAGGTGAAAGGTCGTATGTTTGGTGGATCCACTCTTTTACCACCAACTTATTCTTTTTCATCATATTTATTAATGGTATAAGGTCGTATCCGCCATTTTTTTTCTCTTTGCAATGGTCCAAAAACTTCTGAAACGCAAAAATACATCGATATTTCGGAGAAGTCGGAAATTGAAAAAAAAAAAAAAAAAACAAAAAGGCGGATACGACCTTATACCATTAGACACGCGATATGGTACCATACAAATGCAATACGTCAAACATAGCTCAAATCGTTTTTGCAGTGCGTCCACTTCACTCGTATTTTCAGTTTAATCGAAATTCATTTGATTCTGGCATCTGAACCAGAGCTAGTACCACTTTCGGCATAGTCTCAAAAGTTTCGTATTTTCACAAAGAATTTGTGGTGAAAATTTAACAAAAATCGATGACGGCTAACACAGTGGAAATCCCAAATTAAGAGTGTTCTATCGAAAAAACAGCATCCACGAATATTGAAAAATTCTAAAAAAATTAGTTTTTTTCACCTCATATTATTGGCAAACTTTTTCATTTGGGTGATTTTTCCGTACGACTAACGGATCCGCAAATACATTTCTGCCTGAAAGAAAATCAACTTTTGAACCGGGGGCCCAAAAAATCTGAAATAATTCAGACGTTCATTTTTCGCCCTCTCTTCCATCATACTCGAAGAAAAAAGAAATCAAAAGTGGTGAGGGTCCGCGGCAGGTCGAGTTGGCGTGGAATGCCCCATATATATTTATTAGACGGTTTCAAAAAAAATCGATGGTTATTTTTTTTTGCTTCAAACAACTTGAAGGGATACTTTGTACATGAAATAATAACCTGCGTGAAGAATGAGCCCTGTCCTCAAAGATTTAGAGGTGCCGCATCGGACTTCTGTCTTTTTTATTTCATTAGGATGAAATATTTTATTTTTTTTTTTCCCAGAGGTTGAATCAAGTCTAGTCAAATTTTCTTTTCTAGTCTATTGCCTGGCTAAAGACTAAGAAAGAAAAGTTAACTTGACTTGATTGACTGAGACCTGCCTCTGGAAAAAAAATTTTTTAAATTAAAAAAAAATATATTATTTCATCCTTATGAAATAAAAAAGACAAAAGTTGCCTGGTCTTTTGCCTGGCTAAAGACTAAAAAAGAAAAGTCAACTCGACTTGATTGACTGAGACCTTCCTCTGAAAAAAAAAAAAATTAGAAAAAAATAATAGTACATGACAATACGAGTCCGGTAAAACTTTTTCTGACGAGTGTGAGGTTGCAGCACGAGCCGAAGGCGAGATCAGAAAAAGTTTTTCCGTCGAGTATTGTACAAAATTTTACTTCAGGAGGTGTGAAAATGGGAGTTTTACCTACGCGAAGCGGAGGGTAAAACGTCCCAAATCACACGGAGTGTAGAGTAATAGTATATTACTCACCTAGGGAGGGAAAGTAGGCTAACCCAAACTGCGTGTTAGATTGACACCCGAGCCGAAGGCGAGGGTGACAAAAACGCAGTTTGGGATGGCCTTTTTCACTCCCGTGTGAGGTATACTATTTTTCACCACCCCCTGCATCGGAAAGAACGACTTCCCGCTCACGCAAGGAAGCGAAAGTCGTACTTTCCGTGCAGGTGTGGTGAAAATAATATTTCATCCTAATGAAATAAAAAAGACAAAAGTCCGATGCGGCACCTCTAAATCTTTGAGGACAGGGCTCATTCTTCACACAGGTTATTATTTCATGTCAAAGTATCATTTTAGGTTGTTTGAAACAAAAAAAAAAAAACACCATAGATTTTTTTTGAAACGGTCTAATATTTATGTTATATAATTATGTAACGTGTTATCGGCCGTGCTAATGGTTTTATATATCGGTGAATCAGTGAAAATAATTATTAAGAGTGTAATAGTGCGACGACCGTGGTTTCATGCCGATGACTGTTATTAATATTGACATGTGCATGATGGCCTCTTGTAATTACACGAAACGAAACAGATCCTCTGAGCTAGGTTTAAATATAGTAGAGAATAAATCAACGAACCTGGCAGAATATATAATATTTTACTACTAACCGGAGCAAGTGAAAAATAGGTCACGATGACTCACAACAAACGGTATGTACATACGTTGATTTTCACTAGATTTTACATTTATTCACACAATAATAGATGATAGAACAGCCTCGACCTCTTTTTTTCCACTAAATGCATGACTCGTTATTTGTCTATTGATTTGTATGTTTCCTCCCATCACTTGAGGTGCTATTCTGGATCTCTTGGCGTTAACATACCGCCGACATCAACTTTGAGTGCTCGTGTTTCCCTGCTACACCGTTCATCTCCGCAGGCCCCTATATGATTTTACAATCAACAATTGGAGACGAGGAAATCCTGAATCTATGATAACGCTACCTACCGATCAGGCACTACTGCCAAGAGTTTTTAGCGCCCACGGTAACGCCAGCTATTCATTTTGGGCTGAGGCTGTGATTCCGTTTGCTAGTTACCCTGCTAAAAATTCCCGAGTGGTCCCATATGGGACCATATGGGTTCATTCCCCACATCGTAATTTGGAACAAAGGTCCTGACTGGTCCCCATAAGGTCCACATGAGTCTGATTTACACGCAGTGAGGTGGGACATTAATGGTCTTATATGGGTCCTACATGGGTTCAGTGGGGTCCACATGTGTGTAATCCCCACATTGTAACGTGGGACATGGGCCTGAATGGTCTCACGTGGGTCCTATAAGGTCTGGGTGGGGCGAATCTTCACGCCACAAGGTGGGGATCTGACCTACCTGGACCTCACTGGACCCACGTGGACCTGACGGGTCCATGTTCCAAATTACGACGTGGGGACTGGACCCGCCTGGACCTATAGGTTCGCATGGGACCAGTGAGGTATACGTAGGCGCACGGATCGTGCCAATGTTAGGAAATCTTATGGGATAATATATACGTTGGGGTCCTTTTTCCGAAAGGACTATTTTTATTCTTCAACTCCCTCTTGAAAATCTTTTTTATAGACGTTGAAGAAGGAATCCTGTCCAATTTTTAGTTGTTAATTTTAATTCCAAGTACTCGCGCTCTTCTTTTCAAGTTTTCCCATGCTAGAAGCATGTATACATTACGACTTTTTCTTTCGCCGCGCACATCTCAGCCGCATTTCAATGGACTGTTCTGATCCAAGACTCATTTTACGAAGAATTTAGTGTTCTCTATAATATGTGTCCTCTGTGAGTATTTTAATTTCAGGCATAGGAAGCACGAGACCCGACATACTTCCTATCTGTTCCCATATGGTCCTACACGGACCCCATTTAGTACAAGGTGCGACCATGGTGGTCCTACGTCGGAAAAATTAATCCTAACATACTTCCTAGGTATTCCTATGTGATCCTACATGTGTCCCATTGAGACCTGGGTGGAACTATGGTGGTCCTACGTAGGGAAAGTGGATCTCAACATACTTCTCAGGTATTACTATGTGGTCCTACATGTGTCCCAGCCAGTCTTGGGTGGGGCCATGGTGGTCCTGCGTGGGAATCCGGAAACCCAACATACTTCCTATGTGTTCCTATGTAGGTCCTGGTCATTCCTTCATAGGGCCCTGCTTGTCCGATATAGGACCATCCCCGTTCTACGATACTACCGATGTGTTTCAGCATGGTCCTCTGTGGAACCGTACTGGTTCCTGTGTGGTCTAGTATGGACCCTACCGGAACCAGTGTGGAACCCACATGGGACCATTTGGGAATTTTTAGCAGGGTAGCGTCAACACAGCGTCGCATTTTGCCTGAATTCAATTGTTGATTGTTAACGATAAACTTTCAAGTTGCAAAGCATATAGGCAGTAGCGGACGTAAAAGAGGACTCTCGGGAAAGCACAACGATAACACGGGCTCTAAAAATTAACGTTGGGCGCTATGTCAACGTTCGAGATCCAGAATGGTCCCTTGTGATGACACATGTTAGAAGAATTAGTAGTAATATTCGATGAGATAATTTTTCGTGACCCTGGAGTGTGTAATGAATAGGTTTTCGTCGGAGGAGGTCAGAAGAAACTTGAACAATTTCATTGTTTTTTTCGACGTTTCGGCTGGGCCCAGCCAGCCATCTTCAGGCTATTTATTGAAAAATAAATACTATTTTATTTACAATGTTTGATCATACTAAGTTACTCAGAGGATTTAAAAATTTTGTTTAAAAATTTGGTATTATGTAAAGACAATTTGCTCTTATAATTACAACTCACAATTTACGGACTATCCGTGACACGCACGATGTTATCAATACGGCGATCAAGGAGGAAGTAAGTTCCCTGACCTAATAGAGATCAATAATCAGAACGATATATATCGATGTTACCATAGAGCTGGGCGCTAGGTTTCAAATTCAAAACCAAGGAACTAGATGATGTCTGAGTATAGATGACTAAGGTTTTGGATGTCAGTGCGTTTGTTCACGGTATTGTTTTTAGAGATATGTATCATCTCTTTAACTAGCCTCTTTTTCCAATTGCTTTCAGTGTCTAATACCTGCACGTTGTCAAAATCGAACGTATGAGCATTGTTAAGAGAGTGTGAAGCTAAGGCCGATTTTTCAGGATCTCGGGACTTGATGTCGTATTTATGCCCGCTCATACGTTTTTTAAGATGTTGTTTGGATTGACCTATGTAACATTTGGAGCAATCTTTACAGATGTATCCAAATGTTACATAGGTCAATCCAAACAACATCTTAAAAAACGTATGAGCGGGCATAAATACGACATCAAGTCCCGAGATCCTGAAAAATCGGCCTTAGCTTCACACTCTCTTAACAATGCTCATACGTTCGATTTTGACAACGTGCAGGTATTAGACACTGAAAGCAATTGGAAAAAGAGGCTAGTTAAAGAGATGATACATATCTCTAAAAACAATACCGTGAACAAACGCACTGACATCCAAAACCTTAGTCATCTATACTCAGACATCATCTAGTTCCTTGGTTTTGAATTTGATACCTAGCGCCCAGCTCTATGGTAACATCGATATATATCGTTCTGATTATTGATCTCTATTAGGTCAGGGAACTTACTTCCTCCTTGATCGCCGTATTGATAACATCGTGCGTGTCACGGATAGTCCGTAAATTGTGATTTGTAATTATAAGAGCAAATTGTCTTTACATAATACCAAATTTTTAAACAAAATTTTTAAATTCTCTGAGTAACTTAGTATGATCAAACATTGTAAATAAAATAGTATTTATTTTTCAATAAATAGCCTGAAGATGGCTGGCTGGGCCCAGCCGAAACGTCGAAAAAAACAATGAAATTGTTCAAGTTTCTTCTGACCTCCTCCGACGAAAACCTATTCATTGTAGTAATATTCTGAAATCTTGCCTTCAATTCTTTGTTATCATTTTGTATCTTTGACAGTCACCTGGACCATTCCTATCCTATTATAAATCCATTGGAAGAGACAAAAATAACACTTCGACAAAACGACGTCCTGCAACGAAGGTTCCGATTATCAATCCGTTGAGATAGCCGAACATAACACTTCGGCAAAACAGCGTCCCGAGACAAAGGTAACCCACAGCCCATAGCTCCAAGATGATAACAATGCTAGGAAAATTAGTAGTAATATACTGAAATCTCTCCTTCAATTCTTTGTTATTTTATATCTTTTACAGTCACCTGGACCATTCCTATCCTATTGTTACGTCTTGAGTTGAATGATATTTAGAAGAACGAATCACTAGTTAATTTATATGATCTTGAATTGGCAGAGTTCTATATTTTTTTTTTGATAATTTGTTATTAGACCCTTTGGTCTAAGAACTCAATAAACTCAAGAGAGTTCTATATTTCTTACCGAGTCTTAAATTACTGGTTCTTCTGGACGTCGCTGAGCTCGTATCTGTTGAGATATTTGTTGAAGTATGGGTATCATCAGCCACCACTAAGCGTGGGTGGAATAAATGTTTAAACTTTCACCTTTCAATTATAACAATATTTTTGTAACACATGCATGATTTCTGCGTTTTTTTGACCTAAAAATAGGTTCAAAAGTAGCCGTTTATTGACCGCTTAAAAAGAGCGGGCAATAATGGATTCATTATTGCCCGCTTCTTCAATAATATATTGTTACGCTGGGTGAAACGCCCTATAGCTCTCAAATTATCAATATGTAATTCGTATAATCATCTAGTATAGCTATGAGATAAATGAGCTACTTCTTAAAACATAGGAGCTAGGTTTCTACATAAACAACGATTATTGTAAAAAGACAAGTCAGTCTTGCTCCAGACATAAACTCGAGCACTTGTACATCCAAATAAAACTAATTCGTTGAAACCGATTTATCAGTGTTCCATAAATCTCCTTATTTCGCTCGAGGACTCACGATTTCCCTTTTCCTGTTACTCATCAAGTAACATTTGGTGTCAGGAGTGTGATTTTCCCGAGCCCGATAAGTTGATTTAATCTGACACTTTTCTCTTGGTTTCTTCTAATTGATTCAATTTGAATTTACTAAACCCCTTGCCACTGTCCTTTGAGAATCAAACTTGAATTGAGCATTTGCCTTTGAGAATCAAACTCTTTCACGAAAAATGAGCACCCGAAGAAATATTCGCTCCCACCGCCAAGTCTCCCCTGATACTGACCAACCTCAGGCCGCTGAACCCGAAGCGACCCCGATTGCTGCATTAGTCCAACTCCTACAACAACAGGCCGCCCAACAAGCTGCGCAACAAGAGCGTCAGCAGGCCGCACAAGAGCGTCAACAGGCCGCACAAGAGCGACAGCAAGCTGCTCAACTCGAGCAGCAGCAGGCTTTGTTTCAGCTTCTCCAAGATCAACGCGACCGACACGAGCGATCTGAAGCACGCGTCTTAGAGGAACGACAACGATCTGAAGGACGACTGATCGGAGTCTTACAAGAGCAACAGCAGTCTTTCACGCAGCTGATTACATCGTTGCGAGATGACCGACGAGGATCCGGAGGCGAGCCCCACCGAATCCAGTCCTTTGACGACCCGATCCCTTCCACCTCCTCTTGCCGACCGACCCAGGTTTCCACAATCCTAAGGTCTGTACCAATTATAAGGGAAGAGACTCTCCCGAATTCACCTTTGCCTCAGGCGAATGAGGTGGTGACCATAATAGCACCACCTATTCAGCCTATTCCAGATATAGGAATAAATGTAAATCAAAATTCCCGAACCCAAACAGAACCCTTAAGAAATTCTTCGACGGTTAAAGTGGCTACTTTTGACGGCTCTGGTCCGTGGACTGATTATCAGAGACAGTTCCATTTAATCGCGAAAACCAATAACTGGAATAATTCAATTAAAGCGACAAATTTAGCCGGAAGCCTCAGAGGCCAGGCTCTTACAATCCTTTCCACTTTAGCCGATGAAGAAATCCAAGATTTCGATAAACTTAGTGCAGCCATTAACCTCAGATTCGGTAACGAACACATGGCGAATTTGTTCCTGACCCAATTTAATACTAGACGCCAACGTAGAGATGAAGACCTTGCCACCTTAGGGCATGATATAGAGCGATTGTCCCGAATCGCTATGCCTAATTGCCCAACTGAAATCCGCGAAAGTTTAGCTACCGACAGGTTCATAAACGCTATTTTAGACTCCGAATTGAGACATGCCTTAAGTGTGTCAGAGCCAACTTCTCTACGAGGGGCCATTATCAAAGCTCTTAAATTAGATGCCTTATCGAAACAACATTTAGGGTCAGGGCGCGTTCGCCAAGTGGAAGTTAAAAAACTTGTCCCCGAAAATCAAAAGGAAATCAATCAGGAACACCCTCCTCCCTGGCAAGATCATAAAAATAATTCAAATAGAGATTTTCAGAGAAATAACCTCGAATGTAGATATTGTAAAAAATCGGGGCACGACATTGACCATTGCATTTCATTACAAAATAAAAATCGATCTAGGAAGTCAGAGGCCTTCAGAACAAACCTCGTGGAGAAATTTTAACGATAATCGCCGAAACGATAACCCTCACCAGGGAGAGAGGATGCTCCCTTTTAATAACTCTCGGTTGAACTCCGAACAAAAAAACTAGTTTCCGATGATTTTGGGGGGCGGGGATCATCGCGAATTTCGTCAGAGAAAAGCCCTATTAATGAACAGCTGTTAGTTAGAAGTCTAAGACAGTCCGGTCTTTATGCGCGGGGGACAGTCGATGGTATAGACTGCCTCTGGGTCATAGATACCGGAGCGGAAGTAACTGTGGTCCGTTCGGATCTCCTTAAGTCAATTCGAACAGATATTCCTTATACAACCCTAAGAACTGCGACAGGAGAGACCACCCCCGTGTTGCAAGAAGTTTCCGTACAAATAAATATTTCAGGCTGCATAAGTTCCCCTCATAAAATCTTTGTAGCCGACATCGAAGACGAAGGGATTTTAGGGATAGACTTCTTAACCAAACATCGATGTGTAATTTCAACTGTAGGCAATTCTTTAAGATCAGGGCGACACGAGATTCCACTTTTAACAACTAGAGATAAAATCCCAAACCCCCCCTCTTTTTCAGCTCTTCCAGCGCCGGTTCTACTTTTAGATGCCTCTGACTCGGCAGAAAGGGTTTACGAGAATTTTTGCGGGGTTATGGGACCCAATGACGATTAGGTTATAAACTTTGACAGCTCGTCTCTTTCTTTTTCTTTGGGGGAGAGAGGGACAAGAGGTTCGTTGCGTTGTGCCGGTGTGGCACTTGCGGTGCCGATCGTGAGCGTTTTGGATTCTGAGTTCCGCGCTCCTTTGAATGTCCTTCTTATTTTATTCTTTTGTTTAGATTTTCAACCTTTCAATGTTCTCTCCTGTCAGCAGTTCATTCAGATCTTTTTCTTTTACTTTTTAAACTAGCGAGATCCGAACCGTCCTTTTTCCTTTAATATTTAGGCTTAAGGTTTAATGAATTTTGAGTTTTACAGATTTTTCTGATTTATTTGAGAAAAAGATCAGCGAAAATTTGAAATATGACACAGAGTCCTCAGTCCGTCCCTACTTCCTGAAGAAACTTCAAAAGATTCTGATCAGATAAGACCGTTCCAATTTTATCCTTTCTTCTTTGATTTAACTATAGATTTTGTTAATTTTTATGTAATTTATCCTTCAAAGAAACTTTCAATTATAAATTCAGGCCTTCAGCTAACCAATATTTCGATCTCTTTTCCTCAACATGAAACTAACATTTGTCCTCCAATCTAGGTCGTTTAATCAAACTTTTTGAAGAGGTTTGGAGCCCGGTTCTTCAGTCCATGGCCCCTTTTCCCTCCAACCGCTTCTCATTACAATACGTAGGACTCGACTCTTTTCATCCTGATCTTCATTCCTGTTCCTGATCTTCATTCCTGTTCCTGATCTTCATTCCTGTTCCTGACCTTCATTCCTGTTCCTGACCTACATTCCTGTTCCTGATCTTCATTCCTGTTCCTGATCCTCATCCCTGTTCCTGATCTTCATCCCTGTTCCTGGTTCCTGTTTTTGAAGATTTTTATATGCACCGACCGTGCACCATGTTGTGATATTTAAGTAAACTCGACTATCTTCCTGTGGCTTTCTGTGGTTTACCCAGGAGACCAAAGGTTAGACCGGATAGTGATAGGGAAATCATACTGATTAATTTTCGAGCCACAGCTCAACTTTCCCTATGAGAGTAAAATGCTAAATTCCCTTTTTGCCAACATTTTAATTATTTCAAGAGTCGGGACGACTCTTTTGCTAGGGAGGGAGCAGTGTTACGCTGGGTGAAACGCCCTATAGCTCTCAAATTATCAATATGTAATTCGTATAATCATCTAGTATAGCTATGAGATAAATGAGCTACTTCTTAAAACATAGGAGCTAGGTTTCTACATAAACAACGATTATTGTAAAAAGACAAGTCAGTCTTGCTCCAGACATAAACTCGAGCACTTGTACATCCAAATAAAACTAATTCGTTGAAACCGATTTATCAGTGTTCCATAAATCTCCTTATTTCGCTCGAGGACTCACGATTTCCCTTTTCCTGTTACTCATCAAGTAACAATATATATACCGGGATGATTTCTTGATAGTATACAGGTGACAGCGCATGCGCCAAATAATTCATTTTCATTGGTCGGTAAAGTCGTCACGCAGTGGTATTTGAGGCCAGCCTGCCTCAGCATACGACGAAACTCGCGCATGCGCAGTCATCTGTATACTATCAAGAAATCATCCCGGTATATATATATATGTATATATATATATATATATATATATGGGGCTTTCCACGCCAACCCAACCTACCATCGAAATTGACATTTTTGATTTGGCCTTAATTTTTTTATCCTTTTGTACTCTGTGCAAAAGAGCTTCATGATTTATTTCGAATTTTTTTATCGAGCCGTTCACGAGATATGGATTTTTCAAAAATTTAGGCGTCTCCTTTTTGAATGCTCGTAACTTTTCCAAAAATGCATCAATTTGAATGTTTTTTTTTTCGAAATGTGTGTTTTTCAATTAACTTTTCGAAAATTTGAGGCAAAAAAAAAAAAACAAAAATTATTCACCAGATTTTTTCCAATTCATAGATCAAAATCCGATTTTGAAAACTGTTTGTATCCTTCGATTTTTTTTCAAAAATTTCCAAAAAAACTACTTCCTATTTCACAAATTTTGACCCTGGTCCCGTCGTGGGAAAACGATTCCTGCTATTTTTTCTGAATTTTTCAAAACTATCAATTTTTTTTTTTTGACTAAAATTAACTTTAAATATTATTTTTTATGTCTTATAAAATAATACATCGATAAAAAATTAGGGGGAAGTCCCATAAAACCGGACGGCACCTAAAATCGGACATTGCTAATATCAGCCAAACTAAAAACATTATTTATGATTCTCTTGCGTGGTTCGAACATGCATCCATGCATCCATGTATCCATGCAAGAGAATCATAAATAATGTTTTTAGTTTGGATGATATTAGCAATGTCCGATTTTAGGTGCCGTCCGGTTTTATGGGACTTCCCCCTACAAATGGAGGTAATCAGAAGTCGTGAAAAAAAAAAATCTGTATTTGGAACAAAAAACTTTAAATATGATTTTCAATCTCAGTTTACAACATAATAACTATTTGGAGTGATAATATAGTTTTATAGATAAATATAGATAAATTTAGTTTTTTTTGTTCCTGCAGCCGTTGCATAGCACTGCTTTCACTTATTTTCTAACAATCATATATGTTTTGAGTCACATAAACGTATTACGGTGTCTTCATAGAGCCAGTAATGCTAAAGAACAAATTGTTATTCATCTGTGTTATATTCAAAAACAATTAAAAGTAATTAAAGTGAAAAACAGTAAAAGTTTGTCATAATATAATGTCAAATTTTGGAAAATTCCATGTGTGCTGCAATCCATTCAATCTAGAAAAGCACACAGTGAACAAATCTTTGAGGTTAGCTTCTCGTGATTTGCGAGTAAAACTTAAGTTGAGTAGCACAGATTATCTGTGTACAGGCTGCCGAAAAGAATCTAATCTCAGCATCAAAGAAGAAGTTGAGGAATCATATTCTGAGAACAATGGTGACGATGCCAATTCTGATGTAACAGAGGTCACATCGCAGCTTAGTACTCTCTCTCAACTAAGCATTGATACACAGCTACCTGCTATCAATGCTGCCCTGACGTTTTTAAATCAGTCTCCAATATCTACTCATAAGCTAAACAATCAAACATATCTAGAAAACAAAACCAGCGATGTAAATAGCTATTTGGTGACTGCGTTTGGTTTAGAAAAAGATTCGAACGATGTAATACGTGCACAGGAGTTTTCGAACATGATCGATGCCTTAAAAATGAGATTTCATGATACGGATACAAAAAAAAAAGAAAAAGTTCAAATTCTTACTTTGCTACCGCAGGATTGGAGCGTGTATAAGGTTTGCAATATTATGGGTACAACAAGAGATATGGTAAAAGTCGCAAAGACTCTCAGAGAAAAAAGTGGAATACTATCAATGCCAGAATCGAAACCCGGTAATAAAACCATATTTTCCAAGTTAGTCATAGTGTTGTTAATTAATTTTGTTTCTGAAATTAAATTTTTGTTATAAGGTCGACCTCTGTCTGATGATGTTAAATTGAAAGTTCTCAAATTTTACGTTGACGATGAGACAAGTCTTAATATGCCAGGCATGAAAGACTTCGTTTCGATTCGAAATAATGAAGGCGGGCGTGAACATGTTCAAAAAAGACTTATTCTCTCGAATCTGCGTGAGTTATATGAGCTGTTTAAGATCGAACATCCAGAGTGTAAAGTTGGATTCTCTCTATTTGCATCATTGCGTCCTAAGTACTGTGTACTTGCAGGATCTAGCGGTACGCATACTGTTTGTGTGTGTGCAATCCATCAAAACACAAAACTTATGATGTTAGGCAAGTATAAAAAAAATTTTACTAATTTTTCATCACACCTGCATGGAAAGTACGACTTTCAGCCCGTCGCGTGAGTGGAAAGTCATCCTTTCCGATGCCAGGGGGTGGGGAAAAATAGTATATGTCACACGGGAGTGAAAAAAGCCATCCCAAACTGCGTTTTTGTCAATCTCACATGCAGTTTGGATTAACCTACTCTCCCTCCCTATTTGCGTAATATACTATTTTATTTTTTTTTGCTGTTCTCGTAATTATCTATTGACTCTAATTTTCTTGTACAATTGATTTTAGGTTGTAATTTAGCAGGCTTGACTAACAATCTCGTAACACCTTTAAAAGAGTTTGATGATTGTTTAAAAATCATTATCTGTCAGAATCCATCATCAGAATGCTATTTCGGAAAATGCAAAAACTGCCCAGGAATAGAAGTTCTTGAAAACTTACTGATTAGAACTTTTGAAGAGAATAATATTGATGATTTAACTTATCAATACTGGATTTCTCAACCCCGGACAAGTCTTGAAACATTTACCACATGTTCATCAGAATTCATTCAAGACTTTTGCGCTCAAATTACAGAACTTTTGCCCCATGCATTTATTGCAAAGTCACAAGCGAAGTTCATAAGGACTCTCAAAGAATCCTTAGGAATCAACGAATTTCTTGTGATTTGTGATTTTGCCGAAAATTACAAATTTGTTATTCAAAATGCGACACCTGGGTTTCACTGGAATAACAATCAATCGACTATATTTCCAGTTGTGATTTATTTCAAAGTAAATAATCAGCTATCGCACAGAAGTCTAGTGATTATATCTGATTGTAACATTCACGATTCAAATGCAGTTCACGTTTTTTTAAAAATTATCACTGATTTCATCAAAACCTTGTCTGAAGATGCTGAAAAAATATATTACTTTTCGGACGGAGCGCCACAACAATTTAAAAACTATAAAAACTTTATAAATCTTTATTATCACGAAGAAGATTTTAAAATAAATGCCGAATGGCATTTCTTCGCGAGCTATCATGGTAAAGGACCTTGCGATGGCGTTGGAGGTACGATAAAAAGAGCAGCGGCACGAGCTAGTCTTCAGTTGCCTTTTAATCAACAAATTTCAACCTCTCAAGAGTTATACGAATGGGCTATAAAACCAACTAACTTCCCAAACATCGAAGTCAAGTTTTCAACAACTGAAGATTATGCAAAAGCAATCGACGCTCTCAATATTCGATATTCGAGGGCTAAAACTATAACAGGCACACAAAAATTCCACTGCGTTATTCCAAACACAAATGGATCTTTAACAATGAGAGTGACTTCTTCCTCCAGCGAGAATCACGAATGTAAAATATTTAAACGCCAGCAAAAGTAAATCAAAAATATTTACCAATAAAGATTTTGTTCCAAATACAGAAAGCAGTGCTATGCAACGGCTGCAGGAACAAAAAAACTATATTTATCTATATTTATCTATAAAACTATATTTATCACTCCAAATAGTTATTATGTTGTAAACTGAGATTAAAAATCATATTCAAAGTTTTTTGTTCCAAATACAGATTTTTTTTTTTTCACGACTTCTGATTACCTCCATTTGTAATTTTTTATCGATGTATTATTTTATAAGACATAAAAAATAATATTTAAAGTTATTTTTACGCAAAAAAAAAAATTTGATAGTTTTGAAAAATTCAGAAAAAATAGCAAGAATCGTTTTCCCACGACGGGACCAGGGTCAAAATTTGTGAGATAGGAAGTAGTTTTTTTGGAAATTTTTTAAAAAAGATCGAAGGATACAAACAGTTTTCAAAATCGGATTTTGATCTATGAATTGGAAAAAATCTGGTGAATAATTTTTGTTTTTTTTTTTGCCTCAAATTTTCGAAAAGTTAATTGAAAAACACACATTTTGAAAAAAAAAACATTCAAATTGATGCATTTTTGGAAAAGTTACGAGCATTCAAAAAGGAAACGCCTAAATTTTTGAAAAATCCATATCTCGTGAACGGCTCGATAAAAAAATTCGAAATAAATCATGAAGCTCTTTTGCACAGAGTACAAAAGGATAAAAAAATTAAGGCCGAATCAAAAATGTCAATTTCGATGGTAGGTTGGGTTGGCGTGGAAAGCCCCATATATATGCCGCTTATAAGCACAAAAAACGCAGAAATCAATACATGCGTTACAAAAAATATGGTGTGTACCAAGGGCTAAGTGGGCTTTTTGACCTCGTGTGGTTGCAGTACTCGTCTTCGGCTCGCGGATGCACTCGTCTTCGACTCGTGCTCCCTCGCCTCCGACTAGTACTGCAAACTCCACACTCGGTCTAAAAAAGCCCACTTTACGCCCTTGCTACACAATATACTATTATTAAACAATTTAATAATAACAATCTGCACTGTAGTTTGATAATTAATCTTCACGTAAGTGTAGATTGATTTAAGTTTGTAGTTTCTATTATTCTATTTAGTAATTCACTTATTAATTAACTGTTCCACCAAACACTTTGAATTGATCATTCTGAAATCTAAGATTCTATGAGTTCGATCTTTACTGATTGAGGTTTCGTGACTAACTGCTAATACTGCAGTAGAAAAGATCTCTCCTCGCGGATACGCGAAGGGGAGGTTTCGGAAAACTCGCGGGAAGGCGAGGTTTTTTCTATTGGTTGTAACGTTTCGGCTTTTACGAACCTTTTGGTTATAGTAAAAGTCGGTTGCTACGGGTTCGAATTTTATCCATTCTCTGAAAATTAATTTATTAAGTATTATTATGGACTCCTCGTACTGAGAGGTGAGGAAAAGGATGGGTCTACCATGCAAAAGCCACCTCGTTCGGATTTTCATCTCCCTACGCTAGCTACCGGACTCGGGTAGGTTTAATTACCAAAGCCGTATTTATTCTGAATTTAAGATTCAGAAATCTCTCTACAGAGCCGGATTTTTACGCCAAGCCTGTCTCGCCTGCTATTGAATATTTTATTGACTAACTACAGATCCGGGTTTTTACACCAAGACTGCCTATCAGACTCGGGTTTCCAACGGTTGGCCCTCGAACACAGGTTTTTACGCCAATGTCGCTCGCTTCTTCCGTTGTTCGCCAAAGCTGTAACTACTCGGCTTATTCTGGTATTCTAATTCTGTCAAACGGGATGATCAAGATTCATCCCGTTTGACAGAATCATTTACCCGGAGCAACTATTATACTTGTAATCATGACGTCATATCTCCCAAACTACTGTATATTTTTCGATAAAATTCATATGAGCATAAGTCCCAATCCCCATAGCCCAGTGAAAAAAACTTGGACGGAATCGGTCCAGCGGTTGCTGAGATATTGACCCCCAAAGTTGATGAAAAACGTAAGATTCTTCTTCTTCTTCTTCTTCTCCGGACAGTTTTTTCGCAGACCCTTTCTTGGGACCACGATATCTATCGAACGGCTGTACCGATCGACTTGAGATTTGGAAGGGAGATTCTCTTCATCAGAATCTCGACCCCTATTGATTTTGGCACGAATCGTATGACGCAGCGAGAAGATTTACCCTAATCAATCTACGAGGTGATGAATGACGTCACGAGTTTCGATTCGATTATTAAAAAAACGATAAAATGAAAATTTTATTAATATTATTATTATTATTATTATTATTATTATTTTTTTTTTTTAATTTTTTTTTATTTTTTCTCCAGTTCATTTTGGAGCTAAGCCTTCCGTAGCTTGATTGTCATGCTTTGAACATTGTTCATGATTAACTTCAACACAACTTACAAAAAGTAGTAAAATAACCCACAAAAACATTTCCAATGTAGAAAGTACCGCCAAGTACAAAAATGATCCCACTAAAAAAACATAGAAAAACCTATCGCCAGTCTCTGTCGTGAAATCAGGAAGAATGCCAAGCACTACGCCCTCCCCGCAAGTATATACGTCGAAAAGTCGGACCTCGCTGATTCGTGTAGTTAGTGATATCGAGAAATCATTTCAAGAGCTACATACTTGGCGGGCACATTCCTTTCTTCCACTCTATTTTCCACTTCAACATACTTATTGTGAAAAAAAAAGTGTAAAAATGTAAGTTACTTTCTACTAATAGTTACGAATGATTATACAGGGTAATTCACTTTGCGCACACCACTGTATGTAGGTAGATTCCTCATAAAAGTCTAAGACTGATTTTCCTTTACCAAAAAGTCGTGGGACTAATAGTTTTCGAGCTTCGGAAGATCTCAGTTGACCAATCGCAGAGCTTATGATTCACATGAACAGGACACCGCTCAACTTACACTCATGGTCAGTCCGGTCTGTGTCACTCATATGAGTTCTGTGATTGATCAACTCAGATCTTCCGTAGCTCGATAACTATTAGTCCCACGACTTTCTTTTAAAGAAAAATCGGTCTTAGATTTTCACGAAGAATCTACCCATGTACGATGGTGCGCAAAGAATGAATCATCGTGTATACAATGTATAATTGCATGAACAAATGCAAGAATTATGCATTTCATAATCATCCCCCGTTCTATTTTCTATGTTGTAATAGCTTCGAGTCTATTGACGACATTGAGGTTTTCGAACTTTAATATTCTATTTGACAAAGATATACAATATACGCAAATGGAGCTGTGTATCATACTTATATAGCGTTTTTGACTGGTCACACTCGTGTACACTGAGTGCGCACTAGAGTCGTGCACCGTGTTTTGCTGAGTCCTTGGCACTCTACACTGCTCAACACCCTTTTCATGCACTGTGTTTTGCTGGCAACGTTGGTGCAAGAATCTTGTCCCGAGTGCAGAAAATTTTGGGAGCTCGTGTCGGTGTGGTGTATGCCGCGGCAAATTTAAAGTAACCATGGCGGCGTAGAGAGCGAAAATCACTGATATAAATAGGAACATAATGTTGGTTGCCGAGTTTTTGTCACCAACGAGAGTATAAGTAGTGATGATGAAGAAATGATGATCGCTTCACGAGATAAACAGGTCAAGGCTAAAATCGGCAATTTTTTTTAGAAATTTTCGATTAATTGTACGAACAAGAAATGAGTGATATAATATCAAAGCAATTATCATTTCTTCGTCATCACTACTCTGCGTTGATGACAAAAAGTCAGCAGCCAACATTATTTTCGTATGTATATATCAGTGATTTTCGCTCTCTGCGCCGCCATGGTTTTTTTGAATTTGTCGCGGCATACACCACACCGACACGAGCTCCCAAAATTTTCTGCACTCGGGACAAGATTCTTGCACCAACGTTGCCAGCAAAACACAGTGCATGAAAAGGGTGTTGAGCAGTGTAGAGTGCCAAGGACTCAGCAAAACATGGTGCACGACTCTAGTGCGCACTCAGTGTACACGAGTGTGACCAGTCAAAAACGCTAATAGATTACGGTTATCAATCATACAAAATTTCGTACACTAATTCAACTGATTCAGATAATCCGACGTGTGATGTGATGACTGAAAATTTTAATTACGCTAATTCACATGAATAGTAATTGAAGTTCACTCTCCATTTGAATAGAACTTTCAGCTACAAGTATCATGTATCGACGCAATTATTTTGTCTTGCTGAATAAAAGTAGATACTTTTCCAGATTCCCCAGATAACACTTGCTTTGAATCAATATAGTTACGATATTTATCAATCGCCAATTTCGATTATTCGAGGCCTGGTACAAGTGCACAATTATAATAAGTACAATACTGGAAGTATTGTACGGATTAGGATTGAACAGTTGGAAATAATTAAAGATATCAATTGCAGAGACAATCTTCCCAGTGAACCAAAATGAATTGGGGAATTCTGTTTTTGAAGATTTCGGGCACCGATTCATGAATTCCCCAATTCATTTTGGTTCACTGGGTCAGTACATTCTGATACAGAGGAATAATAACTGTTTTGAACCAAAGCGAGTGTCACTCTTTTATACGTAGACGACCCTGATCTTACGTAATATATTAACGCTAACTCGAGAACATTTCAAATTTGAATCTCATTGGAAGTTCTCCAGTTGACTTACCGTCGACAAACAATTTCCAAATGAGTAGGTACATCGTCTACTCTGGCAAATGGAGACTGGAAGGAGTATGCGGTAATTGTGGAAGAGTGGGAGAAAGGAATGTGCCCGCCAAGTATGTAGCTCTTGAAATGATTTTTCGATATCACTAACTACACGAATCAGCGAGGTCCGACTTTTCGACGTATATACTTGCGGGGAGGGCGTAGTGCTTGGCATTCTTCCTGATTTCACGACAGAGACTGGCGATAGGTTTTTCTATGTTTTTTTAGTGGGATCTTATTTGTACTTGGCGGTACTTTCTACATTGGAAATGTTTTTGTGGGTTTTATATTTACCAAAACCACTATGTTATTTCCCTCAGTATTAACTTGCGACGTCTCCCCAATCGGATCCAAACTCTTTTGGCTTTCATCGATGGTTAACTTCTTCTTTTTCTGTTCAAATTCATTGTCAGTCAACAAATTATCATGAACAATATTCTTATCTTCAGCTAGATCAACTATTACATTTTCTTCATTTCCATCATTGTTTATTGGCTTAACTTTTGGTCTCAGTGCAGACTTCACACCGTCTAGAGAACTTAGTTTTTTATTCAACTGGCTTAAGGGGGGAGTAGGGTCTAGCGGGTTAAAAGAAAGCATATTTTTGAGGTGCTTTTTTGAAGATACCAGTAAAGTAAATTCATTTTAATCTTTTGCATATAATGAAGTAACATTTGAAGAACATCCTGTCCGAATTTCGAAAAAAAATATTGAGAAATGAGCCATTGACAGAGTGTTTGCGAAGACGTGTTTGAAAAAAGACGATTTGCGGTGTTATTCGTAGAAAATCACAGGATGATCTGAAAAAAAAAATCAAAGAGACTTCGTTGAAAAATAAGTTTGGTCGGGCCCCAACGTGCTCCGTTTATTTTTTTCTTCGTTTTTCCATTTTTGGCGACTCTTGAAAGTCAAAATTTTGATTTTTACTAAAAAATTCCGCCATTTAGCTGCTGTAAAATCGGTTCCATGTAAAAAAAAAAAAAAAAAAGAACGTTGGGGCCTCGCAATTTATGTGTAAAAAGAGTGTGCCAAATTTCAAAATGATCGGTGAAATAGTTTTCGAATGAGAGATAACACCGATTTGAAAAAATGTAGTTTTGAGAAAAACGCGTTTGAAGTAAGTTCCGATAACAACTTCGTTTTTTACTGTGAAAGATGAAGAAAAAATTTTATTTTTCAAAATTATACAGAATCATCGATACCAGCACCATAAAGCAAAGTGCCTGCTGCTGCTGCTGCTGCTGCAAAAAAAAAAAAAAAAAAAAAAAAAAAAACTGCCGAGCCTGGCTTGCTGCACGCTGCCGCTCTCGGCCGAGTAGAAAGGACGTGTACTCAAAAGTCTGTAACTCCATGAGTTTCCCTCCGATTGACTTTAAATTTTGAGACAATATTTCTGAGACCGTATTCTAGAAGAAAATGAAAAAAAAAAAAAAATTATTTTGGCAAAGTGGCCTGACCCTACTCCCCCCTTAAGGAACCTTGTAAAATGAAATCGAATATTTAAATTACAAAATTCTCATATGCTATATAATAATAAAAATTCTTGACGAAGTATGCAGTAGGTAATATTGAAATTTACTAATTAATTTTAGCAAAAAATCTTATTCAAATAAGAATGTATTTTCCATTCATGTTAAGATATTTTGAAGCTAATAATTAATTATCATTATTTTGTTACCTGAAACTGCTATGACCATCGCATTAAAACATTCTCAACCCCCAAGTGGTTCTTTGTTCGTGTCATGCCATTCCACGACGTGAACTTCTGGATCATTTTGATCATCCGTAAGGAATCTATCGACGTCGAAATTTTTTATATGATCTACATTAATCCCTGCTGTGTACGTTTTATCGTATGTGCCACCGACCCATTTGACTAATGCCAACAACTTTCTCTTATTCCTTTAACGATGAAAAAAAATTGAAACAATTAATTAGTTACATAAATGTGTACTTTTTTTTTTTAAATGAATACAATAGTACATTATGCAACTAGGGAATAAAGTCGAAGATTATTCCCGAGGGTGAGTTTACTGCCCGAACGAAATTCCCGAGGGTGGGTTTACTGCCTGAGCGCAGCGAGGGCAGTAATCACCCGAGGGAATTTCCGCGAGGGCAGTAAAAGCCCGAGGGAATGATGAACTTTATTCCAGTGTTCCATAAGATGTTTTATTTACGACTCTTTAACTGTGGCCACTTTATTAATTCTTCATTAATTATTACATGAGAGTAAAATTCTCGAGAGTCGCCCTCAAGAGCAGTACTCGCCAGTGGACACGGCTCTCAGGAGCGTCTCCACTGGCGAGTCCTGCTCTCGAAAGCAGTTTTTGCGATTTTACTCTCATGTGGACAGGCACCTTAATGGAGCAGTCCAAAAATTCCCAAAGATGTAAACCGGCTGGGGGGTCCAGGGGCGCAGCCCCTGGTGGGGGTGCAGGGGGCGAAGCCCCCGCCGGGGGGAGGGGGGGCAGAGCCCCCCCACAAAAAAAAAAAAAACTTGAAATTTTTTCTGGAAAAAAAACTAGATAAACAATTTTGACTAATTCAGGCTGAACCCCCCGGCGCCCCGCCCTCACCCGCCCGTTAAAACTTAATTGACTTTAGAATTTAATGTATGTATAATATGGAAAGAAAGAGTTCAAAAAACGAAATATGGAGAAAAAACAAAAAATTTGGAAAATTTGGAAAACAAAATTAAAAAAAAAATTCTGGAAAAAAAATTGAAAAAAAAAATTTTGGAAAAAAAATTAAAAAAAAAATTTTGGAAAAAAAATTTAAAATTTTTTGTTATCGAAAAAAAAAGAAAAAAAAAATTATAAAAATAATCAATCCATGCAAATTTTGCGGGAAATAATATACATTATTTCCCGCAAATCCAGATTTGCGGGAATAATGTACATTATTTCCCGCAAAATTCAGATCTGATTTACGGCAAAATCCAGATTTGCGGGAATAATGTACATTATTTCCCGCAAATCTGAATTCGCGGGAATAATGTACATTATTTCCCGCAAATGGAAAAAAAAAAAATTTGCGGGAAAAAAAGTATGAGAGGGAATAATATGCTACATTATGCCCGCGTTTCAGGTCAATAAAGTGGCGATTACAGTTGAGGAGTGAATAAATATAGATTATAACAGGTAATCTTGCAGAATATTTTTTTCGTTGCAGTGGGCGTAAAATCCGATTTTACAACCTGTTCTGCTCCGATAAAATCGAATTTTACGCCAACTGCATCGAAAAATATCGTTCGCAACACGTGCGTGATCTTATACCAGCATGTGATTGCCGTGCACGAGGGGCAGCGAAGCCGGCCTTGATACGAAATATACTATTAGATTTTTTGAAGATTGTTCATCAATAATGAATTTATACTTTACCAATATTGATTTTAGGATTGCAATATCAAATTATTTATAAACCACTAACTAAACAACTGGTTTACAATAATAAACGTTTTACTTTTTTTTTTTTTCAATTAAATAATAACCAAACAATATTTAGAAATAAATGTTTAATTTGCTATATACTTACGTTTTTGACATTCTTTCAGCTTAATCAATAATCAATTTATATGAACATCAAATTAATAATAATAGACTTTAGAATTTATTACTGTTGCAACTTGTATATGAACACACGTACGGAAGGTTTTGAATCTTTGACTACGCCGAGAATATTCGGTGAGAGTGAACGATACTCTTCCTACGGCAAAACCAACACAGGCGCCCACCGCGTGCGTGAGGCTCGTTCGGGAGGGGATGCAATGCTGCTGCCACCTCATTCCGTCCCGAACGAGCCTCACGCACGCGGTGAGCGCCTATGTTGGCTTCGCCGTAGAAAGGGGATCGTTCACTCTCACCGAATATTCTATGGACTGCTAACCGCTCACTACAGCCGCGTTACTTTTGATAGTCGTATTGTCCAATTGAATCTATTATTAAATACATCGAAAAAATATGGAGATTATTTATTTCTCGATTGTCAATATATATTATTCGTAATTTGCTGTTTATTTATTTTCGTTTTAATATCGTCTGCCCTAGTGATAGTATATTGTGCATTAAGGGAGGTGCACGATATTTTTTATTACACATGCATGGAAACACTGATTTTCCGAGCCGTATTTTTGGAGTATGTATAGGCTACGGTCTTTTATAGGAGATAAGCTGAAAGTTAAAAAAAAAAAAAAAAAACTATAGTATGTAGTGATGTCTTGTGACAACTGTCGCCGTAACCTGTAAACCACAAGCAGGGTCCAGGGGTCCAGGGGCGAAGCCCCTGGTGGGGGTGCGGGGGCGAAGCCCCCTCAAATAAAAATAAAAAATTTTATTCATGTTTTCAAGAAGATTCATTAGATTCAGTCTTATTCACAACAAATTGAAATTAGAAAAACATAACTGAAATTATCAGATTAGGAACACTTTTTCTTCGGCATTTCTCAGTTTAATTTCATTTTATAATACTATTACATACTATATAAGCTTAATATTCAACACAGCTCTTTTTTCGAATTGAAACAGCTTAGGCTATATATATAATTGTATCTGTGTAATTATCGTACACAAGCAAGAACGTCATTAAAGTAGAATTATATCGAAAAAAAATTGTATTATATTCTGATCTAAGAAAGAAACGAGACTCAAATCAGGTGATTATCTCATGGCAAAGATGCTTACTAAACTCGACTATTTTATTCAAACCAAATTAGGCACACACATTGTGGCGAATAAAATGTGATCATTTTTTTTGAGGATTTACCATGTTCAAAGAGTGGACGGTACTAATATTTATATTATAGATTATTTGAGGCAAGGATTCTTGGAAATGTAGGTCGAATAAAACGTTAAAAGACAAAGCTTCAATAATTGTCGACGTTTCGGCCTCAAGTGTGGGCCCTCCTCAGGACAGAACGATTCTTTATTCTACAATACAAAGGATTTCGTTTAAAGATTTAAGACATAAACAAAATTAAAATTCAAACTTATAGATTAGCGGTTAGTTTAAAAATGACAGTACTAACCTTATAGACACATGATAATAATACAGCGGGATTCTAGAGATAATCGAAACATAAACAAACGCAGTTACGCTGAGATTTAATTTTGCGTACCTTCCACTTATCCATTATAACTATTGAAAGATTAACAAATTAAGGGATCAAAGATCTTTTGTACTGGCAACAGTTAACAATACAATGGCAGCGAAGGAGAAGACGGAGGTCTGGATTGTTGATATCGATCAATATATCCCACGGAAATCTAAATATTAACTCAGTCACTAGGTCATACATACATAGAGAGGCAAAAACAATAAAGGTAGTCAATGTCGGTCACTTATCATAAGGTAGTTAGATGTTCGAAATAAGTCTTACGTACGTATCGCTTAGTTTCTCAACGTCCTGTCGTAAGTTGACCGAGTCAGAATGACTCACAATGTTACACATCTCAAGAATCATCCTTTTATAATACACAGGTTCTTCGTGTAAAACGCTTACCTTGTCATAATCAAAGCGATGGTCGTGATCAACAATGTGTCTGGTTAAAGCGGTATAGTGGTCAACACTCTCTTTGATGTTTTTTTTATGTTCGTTAATTCTTTGCGAGATATGTCGAGACGTTTGACCAATATAAGGCTTATTACAATCGAGACACGGTATCTTATAGACTACATTAGAACGTTTATCCAGCGGTAGGATGTCCTTACCGGAATCAAACAACGGCCTCAAATCATTATGGTTCTTACCAACAAACTGTACATTAAATTTCTTAAAAATACGGTTTAGCGACTCGAACAACCCCGCGATGTAAGGGATCGAAATAAACGTAGATCTGTTAAGATCCAATTGAGGTGCAACGTTGTTGTTCAAAGCGTTGATCTTAAGTAGACGTTTAGAAATAGTACGGTTTACTACATTTGTGGGGTAACCATTTTTTGCTAAAACCTCTCGAATAATAGACAAGTTTTTTTCATGAAACCGAGGATTTGACAATCTGATACCTCTATCCACAAGATTAGTGATGGAACCAATTTTATACGACCTGGGATGATGTGAATCATAATTCAAATATCTCTGTGACCAAGTAGGTTTCTGGTACCAATCCGTCTCAATGGTCTGGTTTGAGTTAATGATTAGTGCATCTAAAAAACTAATACGACCCTGTTTTTCAGTCTCACACGTGAATTGAAGTCTAGGGTGGAAATCATTGAAGACGTGTATTAAGTGGATCACAGAGTCTCTAGGTACCGCGGTTAAGATGTCATCAACATACCGAAAGTAAAACGGTAATTCAAAACCTAAATTGTTTATACAGTGAGATTCCAAATCATCCATAACTAAATCAGCCAGAATAGGTGATAGAGGAGAACCCATGGGTAGACCAAACGTCTGGGAATAGACCGTATTATCGGATTTGAAAATAGAGGCATCAAAACACAAATTCAGCGCTAGGAGTAGCTGGTTTAGGGACACCGGAAGATGCGATGAAAGATGCTGCCAACGGTTCTTAATAGCCTCAATCGCTAAAGATTTCGGGACATTAGTGAACAACGCAACTACATCAAGGGAGACCAAGATGTAGTTGGGTGGCAACACGAGACCACTTACTTTGTCAACCAAAGTGAAACTATCCTTAATGTAAGACTTAGGTTTGATAATATTAGATTTCAACCAGAAATTCAAAGTCTTCGCTAAACCATAAGTTGGACTATTAATAAAGGACACAATCACTCTGACCGGTACCTCATCTTTATGAATCTTCGGTAGACCATAAGCTCTAGCTACTACACTATTGTTAGAGTGAATGCCTCGATGGTTGCTCTTTGAGATTGACTCATTCTTGAGCCAACGGTTCGCTAGATCGTTAACACGTTGTTGGAGGGTGTAAGTGAGATCATGTCTAACAATTTTGTAAGTGTTAGCATCCGATAACTGGTGTAACATTTTCTCTTTATAATCTATCGACTTAATGCACACTGTAGTATTACCTTTATCAGCTTTAACAAAGAGTAACTCAGGATGGTTTAAGCGGAAATCGCGGACCACCTTGATCTGAGAACCATTAAATTGGCCCTTTAAATTAGATGGATCATGTTTGAAATTGCAAATTCGATTTGCAAACTCCACTCTAGCTTGGTTACGGGACTCAGTCGGAATGCACGAGATGTTTGATTCGAAATCAGCAATCAATTTAGCAGTTGGAAGGCATTTTTTCTGAACAGGAAGACCATATCTCGGACCCAAACTCAACACATCCCTTACCGTTTCCGGGATATGTACATCCGACAAATTTACTAACCATTTAGATCTATCAGGTGTCGGGGTGGATTTATGTTTTAACCTCAAAAGATTGTTCAGCTTCAGAAGGTTCGCTTTCTTAGATCTAGCAAATTCGAACTCTAACTTCGCGTTTTGAGTAGAAAAAAACTTGTGCACAGTCTCAGCAGGTAATGTCAGGCGAATAGACTTATCAAGATCAACAAGCAATTTTTGCAACCTAATGATCTCTGAGTGAGTATCACTAATCTCTAAGTTCAATAAACGAGTCTGAAATTTCCGTAAATTGTTTTTAAACTTCTCTTTGTAAGTAGAAGAATTAAACCGTAATCTGTTCGGGTTTAAATTTGAGAACAATAAATGTCTAGGTAAAAGATCTAGTTTCTTACACCTAAGTAGGAAGATCCGTTGATTCTTCAAACTTGACAGTCTCCTCGATGTCGATGACCACCTTCGTAAGGACTTAGCTACCGCCGCACCGAGGCCGCACTTGAGGCCGAAACGTCGACAATTATTGAAGCTTTGTCTTTTAACGTTTTATTCGACCTACATTTCCAAGAATCCCACTACATATTCACTTGAGGTCAAGAATTTTGTTTCTACATTGTTTGGAATAATACAGAGAACATGGGTTTCTTCCACCACGTCAGCCTTACTTTCGGTGCGGCGGTAGCTAAGTCCTTACGAAGGTGGTCATCGACATCGAGGAGACTGTCAAGTTTGAAGAATCAACGGATCTTCCTACTTAGGTGTAAGAAACTAGATCTTTTACCTAGACATTTATTGTTCTCAAATTTAAACCCGAACAGATTACGGTTTAATTCTTCTACTTACAAAGAGAAGTTTAAAAACAATTTACGGAAATTTCAGACTCGTTTATTGAACTTAGAGATTAGTGATACTCACTCAGAGATCATTAGGTTGCAAAAATTGCTTGTTGATCTTGATAAGTCTATTCGCCTGACATTACCTGCTGAGACTGTGCACAAGTTTTTTTCTACTCAAAACGCGAAGTTAGAGTTCGAATTTGCTAGATCTAAGAAAGCGAACCTTCTGAAGCTGAACAATCTTTTGAGGTTAAAACATAAATCCACCCCGACACCTGATAGATCTAAATGGTTAGTAAATTTGTCGGATGTACATATCCCGGAAACGGTAAGGGATGTGTTGAGTTTGGGTCCGAGATATGGTCTTCCTGTTCAGAAAAAATGCCTTCCAACTGCTAAATTGATTGCTGATTTCGAATCAAACATCTCGTGCATTCCGACTGAGTCCCGTAACCAAGCTAGAGTGGAGTTTGCAAATCGAATTTGCAATTTCAAACATGATCCATCTAATTTAAAGGGCCAATTTAATGGTTCTCAGATCAAGGTGGTCCGCGATTTCCGCTTAAACCATCCTGAGTTACTCTTTGTTAAAGCTGATAAAGGTAATACTACAGTGTGCATTAAGTCGATAGATTATAAAGAGAAAATGTTACACCAGTTATCGGATGCTAACACTTACAAAATTGTTAGACATGATCTCACTTACACCCTCCAACAACGTGTTAACGATCTAGCGAACCGTTGGCTCAAGAATGAGTCAATCTCAAAGAGCAACCATCGAGGCATTCACTCTAACAATAGTGTAGTAGCTAGAGCTTATGGTCTACCGAAGATTCATAAAGATGAGGTACCGGTCAGAGTGATTGTGTCCTTTATTAATAGTCCAACTTATGGTTTAGCGAAGACTTTGAATTTCTGGTTGAAATCTAATATTATCAAACCTAAGTCTTACATTAAGGATAGTTTCACTTTGGTTGACAAAGTAAGTGGTCTCGTGTTGCCACCCAACTACATCTTGGTCTCCCTTGATGTAGTTGCGTTGTTCACTAATGTCCCGAAATCTTTAGCGATTGAGGCTATTAAGAACCGTTGGCAGCATCTTTCATCGCATCTTCCGGTGTCCCTAAACCAGCTACTCCTAGCGCTGAATTTGTGTTTTGATGCCTCTATTTTCAAATCCGATAATACGGTCTATTCCCAGACGTTTGGTCTACCCATGGGTTCTCCTCTATCACCTATTCTGGCTGATTTAGTTATGGATGATTTGGAATCTCACTGTATAAACAATTTAGGTTTTGAATTACCGTTTTACTTTCGGTATGTTGATGACATCTTAACCGCGGTACCTAGAGACTCTGTGATCCACTTAATACACGTCTTCAATGATTTCCACCCTAGACTTCAATTCACGTGTGAGACTGAAAAACAGGGTCGTATTAGTTTTTTAGATGCACTAATCATTAACTCAAACCAGACCATTGAGACGGATTGGTACCAGAAACCTACTTGGTCACAGAGATATTTGAATTATGATTCACATCATCCCAGGTCGTATAAAATTGGTTCCATCACTAATCTTGTGGATAGAGGTATCAGATTGTCAAATCCTCGGTTTCATGAAAAAAACTTGTCTATTATTCGAGAGGTTTTAGCAAAAAATGGTTACCCCACAAATGTAGTAAACCGTACTATTTCTAAACGTCTACTTAAGATCAACGCTTTGAACAACAACGTTGCACCTCAATTGGATCTTAACAGATCTACGTTTATTTCGATCCCTTACATCGCGGGGTTGTTCGAGTCGCTAAACCGTATTTTTAAGAAATTTAATGTACAGTTTGTTGGTAAGAACCATAATGATTTGAGGCCGTTGTTTGATTCCGGTAAGGACATCCTACCGCTGGATAAACGTTCTAATGTAGTCTATAAGATACCGTGTCTCGATTGTAATAAGCCTTATATTGGTCAAACGTCTCGACATATCTCGCAAAGAATTAACGAACATAAAAAAAACATCAAAGAGAGTGTTGACCACTATACCGCTTTAACCAGACACATTGTTGATCACGACCATCGCTTTGATTATGACAAGGTAAGCGTTTTACACGAAGAACCTGTGTATTATAAAAGGATGATTCTTGAGATGTGTAACATTGTGAGTCATTCTGACTCGGTCAACTTACGACAGGACGTTGAGAAACTAAGCGATACGTACGTAAGACTTATTTCGAACATCTAACTACCTTATGATAAGTGACCGACATTGACTACCTTTATTGTTTTTGCCTCTCTATGTATGTATGACCTAGTGACTGAGTTAATATTTAGATTTCCGTGGGATATATTGATCGATATCAACAATCCAGACCTCCGTCTTCTCCTTCGCTGCCATTGTATTGTTAACTGTTGCCAGTACAAAAGATCTTTGATCCCTTAATTTGTTAATCTTTCAATAGTTATAATGGATAAGTGGAAGGTACGCAAAATTAAATCTCAGCGTAACTGCGTTTGTTTATGTTTCGATTATCTCTAGAATCCCGCTGTATTATTATCATGTGTCTATAAGGTTAGTACTGTCATTTTTAAACTAACCGCTAATCTATAAGTTTGAATTTTAATTTTGTTTATGTCTTAAATCTTTAAACGAAATCCTTTGTATTGTAGAATAAAGAATCGTTCTGTCCTGAGGAGGGCCCACACTTGAGGCCGAAACGTCGACAATTATTGAAGCTTTGTCTTTTAACGTTTTATTCGACCTACATTTCCAAGAATCCCACTACATATTCACTTGAGGTCAAGAATTTTGTTTCTATTTGAGGCAAGGTTGAAGTTCCGGAGGTCGATGTGCCACAATTGATATTATCGACTTTGAGGTGTTTCGATGACTGATTCTTCAGTTCCTCGTTATTATTTTGTGGAACACCTGGGTGATTCGGGCTAATCATTTCTGATAATTGGAAGGATCTTTTTGTTTTATTTTTTACTGAATCATCAATGTATCCTTCCGCCACTTGGTCGGATTTCCATCCCCCGTGACGCTTGATGGATATCATATCTGCGCCAGCGTCAGCCAGCATCGTGGCTGAACTTCTTCGGAAGCTATGCCCTGTATAAGATTCAGGTTCTTCTAATTCTAAATATTTCGCAATTTTTTGTGGCATAGTTCCAATCTTGTTCTTTCCGATAACCTGGTTTGTGCAAGATCCGTTACGATAATTTAGAAAGAAGCGGTTTGATGCTGCAGGCTTTGGACGACAGTTTATATATTTTTTGAATTGATTGATTCGTTGAAAGACTTAGTTCCTTGTTCTTTTTGCCATTTTACGAATTTATCATAAGCCATTTCGTATTTATTTTTTGATTTGGAGGGCAGTGATTCTTCAATGGCTATTTTTGCTTTTTCTGTGATTGCCGCGGGTAATTCATTTTCGTTATTACTCGAGTCACTCATTATGTCATTTATCGAGTACACGTAATCAATTATGTTGACATATTAGTTATGTTTTGTTTTCGTTTCATTTGTGTAACTGTAATCTTTTGTTTCGATTTATTTACGTGTTTATTCCGTCCGATGACGCTGTTTGTCGTAAAACAACAGTCATCGTAGGGAGTCAAATGCTATTTTCTTCCCGCTCTCTAGGGAAGAAAATGAATTCTCTACAATATGCGCATGCGCGAGTTCATCTTGTATACCACGGGAGACAAACTGCCATTTTACTCTCGCATAACAGCGAGGAAAATCGGGTTTTCCGTGCATGTGTGATAAAAAAATAATTTCTACGCCAAAATACGAAAACATTCAAAGCGTAAAAAAGCGTGAAGAATCGTAGTTTTTCGTAGGTTTTCGTAGTTTTCCGTAATTTATCGTAGTTTTAGAAGTAGAAAACTACGAATTTCCACGACAAATTACGAAAATCTACAGTCTTCAAGCACCGGAATATCAGTTCTACGATTATCTATGAAAATCTACAAAGATCTACAAACAAAATGGAGCGAAGTCTTTTTTTGAGTTCATCCTGTAGTTTTGGAAGTAGAAATCTTCGAATTTTCATGAAAAATGATGAAAACCTCCAGACTTCAAGCGAAAGAATATCAGTTCTACGAAAATGTACGAAAAACTACGAAAAATGATTTAGCTTCATTTCGTTCGTAGGTCTTTGTAAATTTTCGTAGATATTCGTATAATTGATATTCCGTTGTTTGAGGACTGTAGAGACCCATGATGACGGACGAAAAAAAAGATTTTTCAAGCCCCCCGCAGAGGGAATTGTCTGTAGTATGTAACATTGCATGTTACCACAGGCTCCTTACCCCTTGGACGACCTCAGCGGAGTGTCTCCCTGTTAAAAATTCCAACAGAAATCCGTCAGAAGCTTACAGAATCCTCATGTCAAACTTATGAGAATTTAACAGAATCCTATCCGTTCCATCTGCGAGAAATAACCGATGATTGCATTTCAATCCGTGTCTATACGTCTAATATTTGCACAGCCATATATCTTTAACGTAAGCTATCTGAATTCTATTGGCCCATCTGTATTTGTCCGTGATAACGTATATGAATGTTAGAGATTTTTGTCCGCTTTTCTGTACGCACCCTAAGGTGTACGCTTCTGCCAGGAGTTTCAGATAGAATACGTATCCGTCTCTGTACGCGTCGCTTTTGGTCATCAGATATTATCCGTAATTCCGCGATACAATCTAACAGCTGGAGACCGCAACTCCGTGAGTATCGAACTCGTTTCATTTATTACTGCAATGTCGTATACCAGATCTATCCGTATCAATACGTATATGCAAACGGGTTTGGATCTAACTGCAATTTCATTTCTTGAAGTAACGGTTGCTGTCCGCATTGTTCGTGCAATAAGATTTTATTGCTTCTGACTGCGACTTCGGCTACTGAATCTATGAGCATATACACGCATCTTTGAACCTCACCGGATCGGATCTGCAATCCCTCCTTAGAATAAGTCGATTCTTGTATGCATTGCTCACGTACTAAACTTCGATCGCTACTGACTGCAACTTCGGCTACCAGATCTATCCGGATCCACACGCATCCTCAAACTTTATCGGATTTGCTGTGCAATCCCGCTCTATCATGTAACGGTTCCTATTCGCATTGCTCGCGCGTCTGATTTTATCGCTCCTGTCTGTGACTTCCGCGATCATATTCATCTGCATGTGCACGCATCTTCGAACTTCATTGGATCAGATCTGTAATTCCGTCATAAAATGTTACGCTTCTTATCCGCATTGCTCATATGCAGTCGAAATCGTCGCTTCTGACTGCGACTTCGGCATCAAGATCTATGAGCATGTCTACGCATCTTTGGACCTCACCGAATCGAATCTGCAAGCCCGCTGTGAATGGAACCGATTCGTGTACGCATTGCTCACATATTCGAATTTATCACCGCAAAGCTAAATGTGTTACAGCGTTTGTGAATTAAACACACAACACGCACTTCTGGTATGTGATTTGACTTGAAGTTTAAAACTAACACCGCGAACATGTGTTGTGTTCAGAATTTACAAAGATGGTGTGTAGTTTACACGCACACGCTGCATCTGTGTAATGATCATAACACGCGATAAGATCTAAACAATTAAATTTTTTTTGTTTTACACGATTTTCATGAATTTACAACTTAAATTGTACTCGCGTTACGTTCGGGGTGATGTGGTTGGGGTAAAGTGGCCATTCCAACGCATGCGCTGTTAGCCGCCGAGCGCCGACTTAACCTCATTTTGGCCGACCGGTGGTCCGCAGCCTCGCGGATGTGTTTTATGTTAGATATCTCCGTTCTAGCTAAATAGTATACGTTTTCAGAGTAATATACATTTCTAAAAACCAGATTAAAGAGTTTTATGTATTTGCAATAGTTTTGTCACTATTCTCATCATGGTAAGAATAATAATATGTAATGTAATGTATATAGCTACTGATTATAACCTATAACAAAACGTTTCTGTCAGATATCTTATGTATATTTGTATTAGAAATATGAAAGCACAAGTTGTGAATTAGTAATATTAGGTCGATATTATATACCCAAATGACCAGAGTACTGTTTAGGTTGCGGAAGAAACACATTAGGCTACGAAGTATGGTATGTTCTTACTTTCAGATTTCTACGACCACTGCTTTCATCAGAGAGAAGTTATAAAATATATTAAGAATGTGAAAAGTGTTAATGAAATGTGAAAAGTGTTAAATATCACAGATATATGACTTTGGTGTATGATCCATTGTTTTAAACAAGAATATTTCATATTAATGAAATCAGAAAGACAAAAGTCCAACGAGGCACCTCTAAATCTTTGAGGACAGGGCTCATTCTTCCCGCAGGTTGTTTTCTCATCTCAAAGTATAGTTTGAGGTAGTTTGAAGTGAAAAAAAAATTATGGATTTTTTTTAAACGGTCTAATATATATATATATATATGGGGCATTCCCTCCCAAAGCGACCTGGCCGAGACCCTCACCATTTTTAATTTCTTTTCCCTACTAGTATGTTGTTCGTCATCACAAAAAAGCCCGCCACACCAAGTTTCAGATTCTTTGAAAAATTTATCTGATCGTTATAATTTCAAAAAGCAAAACACTGTCCAACCAATCCGATTCTAATGAAATTTGGAGAGATGAGTCTCTGCGAGAAAACTAATTTTATGTGTCTAGGCCCGAAAAACCGCGATTCTAACCGCGCTTCGCTCGGTTTAAACGTGGTTTTTGACTTAGAAACATAAAATTGTGTATGCCATACAGCCCATAAAGTATTTTCTGATGAATTTCATTGTAATCCTCGCCTTCGGCTCGGATTATAAACTCAAATTCGTCGGAAAATACTTCATCGGCCTAATGACATAATGTACTATTTTTAGCCATTAGCGAATAAGGTAGGCGTGGATCTGGTTTGGGAGATACAGGGAAATGATTTGTTTTTATTGTTTGATATAAATTTTCCATCTCCAGGCTACTATACGACCAATAACATTCACTTATGAAGGATTCTTTCTCAAGTGGGCCACCCATTTTCGTCGTGGTCTCGAATTAATTTCGTTACTTCCTCCACTGATTACCCTCCTTTTCAGGAGTTTTGCTGAATTTTTGCAGATTTTTAGCACTGGCAGGAGCGTAGATATATGAAATATCTGGATAATCTATTTATTTTACGTATTTATAAATTACTGATAATGAAAGAAAAATCAAAATACATGAAAGTTATGTTTTTTCATCAGCTTTCCAGTAAAAATATTTTCAATTTTAATAGAATGACAGTTAGGGCTAAAAATGCCAAAAAACCCAGAAAAAATGCGAAAAAAGGTGGTTTCAAGTTTTCGGGCCGCTTTGATTTTGATGAAAAAATTCGAGAAAGACTCTCTCATTGCTCAGAGTTTACTGTGTAAATCTTATTATGGGACCGCCATCCTTCCTAAAGCGTTCCAAGTTGTCATACGAACAAAAACAATCATTGGGCTATCTTCGGATGTTTTTTTCTTAGGAAGGAGTGGCGGTCCCATGATAAAATTTACACAGTAAACTCTGAGCAATGAGAGACTCTTTCTCGAATTTTTTCATCAAAATCAAAGCGGCCCGAAAACTTGAAACCACCTTTTTTCGCATTTTTTCTGGGTTTTTTTGGCATTTTTAGCCCTAACTGTCATTCTATTAAAATTGAAAATACTTTTACTGGAAAGCTGATGAAAAAACATAACTTTCATGTATTTTGATTTTTCTTTCATTATCAGTAATTTATAAATACGTAGAATAAACAGATTATCCAGATAATTCGTATATCTCAGTGCTAAAAATCTGCAAAAATTCAGCAAAACTCCTAAAAAGTAGGGTAATCATTGGAGGAAATAATCAAATTAATTCGAGACCACGACGAAAATGGGTGGCCCACTTGAGAAAGAATCCTTCTTATATGAAATTTTTTTTTTTTTTTTCTTTTTATGAGAAAAATTAACGGACGATCCGGCAATCGAACCGAGGAACCACGGAAGCCCATCCGGGGACTCACACCCGTGACCACCTAGCTCGCCCACAGATCGCCGCAATTTTTCTCATCGTATTCTTGTGTTCGTGTATGTTTTGAAATTGAAGTTATGATCTTGAGATTGTAACATCGATATCCGCAAGGCAAAGTTGTATACATTAGTTGTACCTGCATGACGGGATGTGTCACCACCAGGTTGAGATGTTTATGTATACCACGGCCTTTAAATGTTGCGTACTATTTTCATTAAATAATTAATTGCAGTCAATTAATTAGTTAACATTTTTTTCTCCTCCGAGTATTTTATTTGAAAAATTTTAATGAGAAAAATTAACGGACGATCCGGGAATCGAACCCAGGAACCACGGAAGCTACTAATGTATACAACTTTGCCTTGCGGATATCGGTGTTATAATCTCAAGATCATAACTTCAATTTCAAATCATTCACTTATATGGTTCGAGCTGAACGGATTGTGAGTATACCAGAAAAAAAATGTAGTACATCTGAAATAAAACAAAGTTTGATTCCCTGTATATACCTCCCAAACTATATCCACACCCACCTTCGCTGATGGCTTCAAAATTTAGTTTTCCCACAGAAATAAATAAAACCCAATCGTCGATGTTTGATCTGCTCAATCAGGTGTTTCCCGTTAGCCTACCGTTAGGCGCGTGATTATCCACAGAATCGCTCTGTATATACCACCTTGTTGATACTGCAGTATTTAGGTTTCGAGGAATCCGCAGTTTTTTGGGAATTTCTCACAAAATATGCAGATTTGATGAAAAAACCAATGGAAAACCGAAAAAAAATTGTTCATTTTTTTTTTTCAATTCTGAAAATTTTAAAGAATTTTTTTTCCGTTTTACATCAGTTTTCCATCAATTCTGCACCTTTTGTAAGACGTTTCCAAAAAACAGATTCATTAGAACAAAAACTTTGATCGTCTCGCGGCACGTTTCATTCTTTTTTCGCAAAAAAAAAAAAAATTTCCCTCAAGTTTTTACACGAAAAGGGAACTTTAGGGGGCGCCTGGAAAAATTTAATTTTTAACAACCACCCTAATATGTACGTATAGCGACGAATACAGTTGGGGCGGATAAAAAAATACTGTGTTCTGTCTGCCATTGCGCATACAAACAGACAGTAGTACTGAGCCAATAAAACAACGGATATATTTGTATCCGGTGCTCCGAACAAATACGATTAGAGTCCTCGTAGATAAATGCGGATAGGTTTCCTGTTTGTATTTGCTCATTATTACGGCTGTCTATGCCTCCGTCAAGAACCACATAGATTCGGATCTCGTTTCTATACGTTGTTGTACGAAAATGCATGTATAATAGTTTTAAGGGGGGGGTTTACCCAATCAGTTACCGATTTGTCTATTTTCTCCTAAACGGGGTAATCAATTGACTTGTCCTTTCGGCAGCCGATGTTTGACGAGTAACGAGTTCGAACTGGTACGTTTGATCGGATGAAATCGGGATTTTTTTATTTTTTTCGATCGAAAAGTATTGGCGTGCCATTTATTGCGACTTATATCAAAGCCCACGCATCAAAAATGCAAAATCGACTCCCTGAGCCCGATTCTGTGAGAAATTCTGAACATAACCATCCCAAAACATCTTTGTTTTCGACAACGATGAAGGTGGAAGTTGTATTCCACGTTTTTGTGGTAATTTTCGCGATTGTCAGAGACTGGGGGCGGCCATTGCCGCTACAGCTGCTGATATAACGCGGTGGTTCCCAGATCGCCCGTGAGATGTCGCCACGCGCCCATCTGAACTTCATCCTTTTACTATAGTATAGTATACTTTCACGGTGACATCTCACGGGTGTTCTGGGAACCACCGCATTAAATCAGCAGC
Source organism: Tenthredo mesomela (assembly GCA_943736025.1). Taxonomy (NCBI): domain Eukaryota; kingdom Metazoa; phylum Arthropoda; class Insecta; order Hymenoptera; family Tenthredinidae; genus Tenthredo; species Tenthredo mesomela. The sequence goes on from OX031015.1 coordinate 21,880,783, forward strand.
TGTAGCAGCTGTAGCGGCAATGGCCGCCCCCCAGCCTCTGACAATCGCGAAAATTACCACAAAAACGTGGAATACAACTTCCACCTTCATCGTTGTCGGAAACAAAGATGTTTTGGGATGGTTATGTTCGGAATTTCTCACAAAATCGGGCTCAGGGAGTCGATTTTGCATTTTTGATGCGTGGGCTTTGTTATAAGTCGCAATAAATGGCACGCCAATACTTTTCGATCGAAAAAAATAAAAAAATCCCGATTTCATCCGATCAAACGTACCAGTTCGAACTCATTACTCGTCAAACATCGGCTGCCGAAAGGACAAGTCGATTGATTACCCCGTGTAGGAGAAAATAGACAAATAGGTAACTGATTGGGTAAACCCCCCCCTTAATCTGCTTCTGTCGGTAAAAGCAGTGATAAAAACACATACTAAAACGATAGTAAACGGATAGAATTCACATCCTATCCGTTTCTAATGGAATTTTTAACAGGGTATGTTCCCACATGGAAATAAAATATATTCAAAATATGTCGAAAAATATATAAAACATATATAAAATATATTTTGTTCCAAAAGTTACATATTCCGCATATATTCTTGCATATACGTCAAAATATATGCGGAATGTATTAATAAATACATTCAAGATCGATATTAAAAACATTCGACGTATAAGCTGAATGTATGCCTTATATATTTTTTAATATACGGGGAAATATATTTCGACCATATTTTGACTATATTTAAAATATAACTTAAATATAATTAAAATATATTTTGACTATATCGAAAATATATCTTAACTATAATTAAAATATATTTTGACTGTATTTTGACTATATCGAAAATATATCTTAACTACAATTAAAATATATTTTGACTTTATTTTGACTATATTGAAAATATATCTTAAATATAATTAAAATATATTTTGACCATATATTGACTATATTTAAAATATATTTTATCTACAGTCGGGCTTCAATAAGAGAATAATGTATTCCGTTCATATTTGGACTATTTGTCCAATATATTTTATCATACGTGTGAATCAAACGTTCACGCGCTATACGAAGAGAAAAAATCGAGGAGAGTCGAAGCGCTCTTATTGAGAGACCTGCTTACGTTTCGATCGAGCTTTTCGGTAGAGAGTGGGGGTACCACACTTCTCGGAAATTCATTATTATTATTATTTTAAATAATACTTTTAATAATTTTATATTTTAACCTCCTTAACATAAGCTGAGATCATGTTATTAGATCCCAGAACGCCAGTGAGATGTCGTTGCGCGCGAGTTTAAAGCTTCTCCTTTCACCACCGCTGTCAATGTCGCTGCGACATTGTTCGACTTATAACATAGAGAAATGACAATGGACGCGCATTCGGGCCGTTGATGGTTTATGGTTTATTCGGGCTGTTTATTTTTTTTAATCAGTCGTGAGGTCGCGTCACATCTTGTATACACGCCTGAAGTTAGCGGTTAGCAGTCCAGGCTCTATAGGTATATCTATATAGTCAAAGGCGTATAGGGAATACGCAGTCCATGCTCTATGTCTATGGACTACATGCCCGAAAGGGCAATAAGTCTAAATAAAAGGAAGAAGAAGCTCTATGTCTATGGTTCGACTCGTACTTGCACGTGTATAGATTCGACTGTGAGCTTTTGACCAAGTAGGATCGTAGCGAAGTCATTAATAGTGAAAAAATTCAGAGAATAAAGTAATATAAATCTAAAATAGCGTCTAATTGGTATAAATTAATCAAGGCAGTAAAGCTAATGAAATAAAATATTTCATCGTCTAAATTTGGTTATGTATAAAAGTTAAAGATAATTAGAAATAGAAAGTTAACGAATTGGCGTCCATCTTGTTCATCCATTTCGTTTCAAAATAGCTCCAATCTCAAAAATCAAAGAAAATAATATTTCATAAAAACAATTAATAAATAGTAGGAAATATTTAAACATAAAAACGCGGAGAGCTTAGAAATAATATAAACCAGAAAGTCGCAATAAAAAGGAAAGGAGATGCATGTGGATTGAATTCATAAGATAGAGATAGTTAATATAGTTAAATCTTGAGAAAATTGCAATAAGTGACTAATAATTAATAATGAAAAACAAACAATAAGGTTAAAATAATAAATAATTATATAATAATAATAAAAAAAAATAGATAAATAAATGAATAAATAAATAGGGGACGAAATAGTCTCGGAGATTCAAATATAAATAAGGTGTCAAGTTACAGAAGATCATAAAGGAATTATCAATCTAAACCATTCAGTAAAGTTTACAGTGACTAATCTAGAAAGGTCATAAATAATAAACGGAGGAGTAATAGAATAAGTCAAATAAAATAAAATAAGAGTGTTAAACAAGATTAAGTCGGAGGAGAGTTAAGGAGTATAAAACGGTCTAATAAGATTTATCAGGATTAGACTACACACAGTAAAAAAGATTTTGTAAAATTTAACACAACAGCTTGTGTTAAAATTTTTGTGTCAAATATTTAACACTCTCGTGTGTTGATTCAATAGTTACATTATGTCACTAGGCCGATGAAGTATTTTTCGACGAATTCGAGATTATAATCCGAACCATAGGCGGGGATTATAATGAAATTCGTCAGAAAATACTTTATGGGCCGTATGGCATTTACAATTTTATGTGCCTAGGTCAGAAACCGCGTTTAAACCGAGCGAAGTGAGGTTAGAATCGCCATATTTCGGGCCTAGACACATGAAGAACGAAATAACACAAATTTTGTGTTAAAAAAGTAGTTAACACAAGCTGTTGTGTTAAATTTTACAACATTTTTTTTACTGTGCATGCCTATACCAAGGCGATAAGTCATTAACGGATAAATAAATAACTTGCACATGTATGGAGTGATAAAAAGTTCAGTACTTTCAACCAAATACCGTGGATAAAACATACAGTAACAGTTGCGGTAACGGTAAATTATGTGAACATTGTTAGTGCCAACAAGAATGCAATCCACAATATCGTAGACGGTATTGCTATTATATGTTCAACGTACCGACTGCGTGGTTACTACAGCTTTTACGATGCGTAATCTCAAAATTTTGTATTTTAATTTTGCCAAGCGTGTATGTGTGACTACTTCCCATATGGGGTATAAACCGAAGAAAAAGAAGAAGAAGACGCGTCTATGGGTCTTTCTTGGAACTGACATTTTTATATTCCGGTAAGTAGTGCTTCAAATATTGTTACACGTATATCGCTATTGAATTATGTAGCTTCGCATAGACCATGGTCCGAGTATACCTTTATTTCGGCCAAGTGACGCGCAGACATAATGGTGCTCGTAATTTCTTTCTCTTCGGTCCAACCACATGCTTTCAATGGTTATAAAATTAAACAATAATAATAATAATAATTATAATAATAATAATAATTATAATAATAATAATAATTAACAATAATATTGGGATTTATTATTTTTTATTATTTATTTATTATTTTTATTTATTATTATTATTATTATTTTTTTTTTCTTCATTTTCTTTCATTTATTTCTCTTCAATACAAGATTGTCCATGTAAAAACAGCAACAAATGTTATGACACAGGTTGGTTCGCAGCCGAAATACGGCCACTCAAGATTGGAAACTCCCTCAACATTCGAACGTGCAGGCTGCATCGACTTGTGAAGCATAGTTGATCCTAGATCAAAGAATTCCGGAAAGCTAGCAATTTCGTCGCAACATCCATAGGGTCTCTAGATGCGACTACGGTGACCGGAGTACGACCTATTAAAGTGAACCAAACGATTCAAGTTGTCGAGGTACAGTATGATTGGTGAAAAAAAAAAAAATTATTATTATTAGTTCCACTTTTTTAGAACAATTTCACACGAAAGGCTAACAGCATTTTCGACTGGACTATACCGAGCTACACCGGTATAGTGTAGCTATCTTCATCCTCTTTCTTTTCTATGAGGAAGAGACAAAGATGGCTACACTACACAGTGTAGCTCGGTGAAACAAGATTTAACAACAATTATCTCATCCTTCGCAGCCAAAATACGTCCACTCAAGATTGGAAACTCCCTCAACATTTAAAGTTTGCAGGGTACATCGATTCGTGAAGCAGAGTTGGTCATGGAACAAGCAATTCCGGGAAGTCAGCAATTTCGTCGCAGCATCCATAGTTAGGGTCTCCAGATGCAACTACGGTAACCGGAGTACGACCCATTGAAATAAACCGAGCGTTTGATCACAGTAATCAGAGACTAATCCTTAGTCTAAAAGCAGACGCTGACTACTTGAGTAAAATTCTCTACAAACAAATCAACACGGCTAGGCCTACACAGTCGGTGCAGACTTTGGGTGGAGGTGAGTGTTCTTTGCAATGGCACACATGTAACATTAATACTAAAATCCAACAATTTGGAGAAAATTCGGATAAACCTCTAGTATTTTTATTAGACCTACAGACATATTTTAAAAATATAAAAAAATCAATAATAATAATACGATTCGTGACCAGTGAAGAATTTACCGACATTCTCTATCTTACATCTTTCTAATGTTCCCTAGAATTCCACGTAGGCTTCGGCCTTTTTTCGTTAATTATTTTTCCCTGTAGTCAAGGTGCTTCTTCTAAGATATTGCAAAAGAATTGAATTTGTAACATATAATTTGAATCAAATACACACATACACACCAAGTGTTCCAGTAGAATGGGTTAAGGGTTTTGACGTTGACAATTTTTTTTACAATAACATCAACCATTCTCTAAGTTATGAATCGAGTTCAGTACTTTTTTTATTTTTTTATTTATTTTTTTGTAGTTATTCTTCCATCTCCCTCCCTACCATCATCTTCCTTCTTCCTTCTGATCACCCCGAGAACTACACGAAGGCGTTCCTAATAGAAATGCTCTTAGTTTTGGCGACAAAACTACTAAATAATATAACTTATAAAGCTGCTGAAGACATTTGTACAAACGGCAATTTATTTACGGCGCGTTGAGTATCAATTTCAAAGTCTAATATCAGTGATATGGAACCCATTCGTATTAACCTTTTTTCATTAATTATTTTTCCATATAGTCGAGGTGCTTCTTCAATCTCTCTTCCTTTTTTCCCAAAACACAAAAAAAAATAAGAAGTGGCGAGCCTTTCAAACTATGTCACTATCATTTTTTTTTGATTGACAAAATGAAAGTCACCCAGTTTCAATTGAAATAAATTTCTATGCCAGTATGCATCATACATGAGAGTTTCATTATGGAATTTAAAAAATCAAACGATTCTTTTTATCAATTCAATTCTTCTCTTATTCTTCTCTATAGTCGAGCTGCTCCCTTCCATCTCCCTTTCTCCATCTCCCTTCCCTTTTCCCAACTTTGCACCTCGACTGGCTCTATGTAAAAAATTATAGATCATTAATTAATTAATTAATCTCATTATTTAGCCTTCGAGTTAACCGACGGTCGAGTATTTCGGTGGCTATTCCTCCCATAAAGCGAAATTCTTCAATCAAGTGTTGTTGAGTTATTTAAAAAGTTCAAATGGAGTGGCTCGATCTCCTTATTTAGCAACACTTATCGAAGGATTGTCTCAATTCCTTTCCATCTCTCTGCCTTTTTTCCAAAAAAAAAAAAAAAAAAAAAAAAGTGGCGAGCCTTTCAAACTATGTCACTATCATTTTTTTTTTTTTTTTGATTGACAAAATTGAAAAAAAAATTAAAAATAATCAAATCAAAAATCCAAAAAAAATTAAAGTGCCTTGACGGTCCGCTTTCACCAAAAAAAGTATAATAGGATAGAGGGTCAAGAGGAATCAGTAGGGAGTGATTCATTTTTTCTCCAGAGAAAAAGAAAAGGCAACCCTAAGAAGTAGCTTTATTATTGAGCTTTATTATTGAGCTTTATTATTTATAAGAGAAGAATAAGAGAAGAATAGAATCGAAAAAAGAATCGTTTAATTTTTCAAAATCTATAATGAAACTTGCATAATTTAATTAATTTATTTAATTTATTACTTTTTGGTCCATATTAAATGACATTCCTAACTTTGACATAATTTGTTCTCTTGCTGTCGATCGGATGCACTCTGTCGCGTTGGGTGTTTGCAGGCAGTGCGCCAATAATCTATGGTTTAGTAACACTAACCCAGTTTCAATCGAACTAAATTTCTATGCCAGTATGCATCATACATGCAAGTTTCATTATAGATTTTAAAAAATCAAACGATTCTTTTTTCAATTCAATTCTTCTCTTATTCTTCTCTTATTCTTCTCGATAGTCTAGGTGCTTCTTTTCATCTCCCTTGCTCCATCTTCCTTCCCTTTTCCCAACTTTGCACCTCGACTAGCTCTATGTAAAAAATTCGAATGGCTCGATCTCATTATTCAGCCTTCGAGTTAACCGATGGTCGAGTATTTCGGTGGCTATTCCTCCCATAAATAGAAATTCTTAAATCAAGTGTTGTTGAGTTATGTAAAAAGTTCAAATGGAGTGGCTCGATCTCCTTATTTAGCAACACTTATCGAAGGATTGACTCGATTCCTGACCAGCGAAGAATTTACCGACATTCTCTATCTTACATCTTTCTAACGTTCCCTAGAATTCCACGTAGGGTTCGTCCATTTTTCGTTAATTATTTTAACCAAAAAAAAAGTATTCACACTGCCCAACAAAGCTGCAAACCAAAACGCCGGGCCAAGCGCGAAATCACAAACAGGAGGATTCGGAATTCAGACACCATCCCAAATTATAAATGAAAAAATAGATGGTCATAGCCTTCGAGTTAACCGATGGTCGAGTATTTCGGTGGCTAATCCTCCCATAAATCGAAATTCTCAGATCAAGTGTTGTTGAGTTGTGTAAAAAGTTCAAATGGAGTGGCTCGATCTATTATAACGGACGAGCAGTGGCAGCCAAATCTGCAAGATCATATACAGTGGAACCTCGTTATATTGCCTCGCGTTATATTGCCTAGCTCCGGTTTTCCCCTCACACGTACGCTCACTCACACAATTCGCGTCCCCCCACTTCGCTCAGATGCGTAGTGTATGTATGTTTGTTTGTTTGTTTGTTCGTTTGTTTCAAAATAAAATGTTGCGTGGAGAGGGCACTCGCTATATTGCCATTTCTCTCCCCTACTGGCCCGCATCATGCAATATAACGAGGTTCCACTGTACTGCAATGGGGATATCCCTCCTAGTCTCCCTGTTCAAAAATTGTGTTTGCTGAAAGGTCTCTAATTCAGTTCTCCTGTTATTCTTCTCTATAGTCGAGGTGCTTCCTTCCATCTCCCTTTCTCCATCTTCCTTCCCTTTTCTCAACCTTGCACCTCGACTGGCTCTACTGTTTTAGTCAGCGCCGTTTTTTTCTACAAAGACATGCGTGAACCGACGGTCGAGTATTTCGGTGGCTATTCCTCCCATAAAGCAAAATTCTTCAATCAAGTGTTGTTGAGTTATTTAAAAAGTTCAAATGGAGTGGCTCGATCTCCTTATTTAGCAACACTTATCGAAGGATTGACTCGATTCCTGACCAGCGAAGAATTTACCAACATTCTTTATCTTACATCTTTCTAATGTTCCCTAGAATTCCACGTACGGTTCGGCCTTTTTTCGTTAATTATTTTTCCCTGTAGTCAAGGTGTTCCTTCTGAGATATTGAAAAAGGATTGAATTTGTAACATATGATTTGAATCAAACACACACATACACTCCAAGTGTTCCAGTAGTTCATCCCATAAAGCGAAATTCTTGACTACTCTGATATGCGTTCAAACATAAATTTTCATTCTTTATTTCCGTCATTCAAAATTTTGACCAGCACTCGATTCGTAGCTTCGAAATGCTGAGAAACTCTACGCAATTCAACGGCAAGTGTGAATGCGGTTTGAGTCTTCATCCTGTAGAAAGTCATTAAGAAAGGTCTAGGCTACACACTCGTTTATCAATTGGGGGTTGAATGAAGTCCTTTCGGCGAACACATGATCAGACTCTCCAACATGCTCAAAATAGAGAAAAAGAAATGGGACCGGTCCGTGTTAAATAACATTCGTAACTTCAACATGAATTCATCTCTTATTCTTCACTTAGAAGAAGAGCATGCTCTTCTCTTCCTATATGATCAAGAATACTCACAGCTTCTTTATCCTTCATAATTAATAATTTTGAAAATCCATTAAAATAATAATTATAAAAAAAAAAAATTCATCACTACGGGCCCTACAGGATTGTCCGAATTTGCAATAATAATGCCTAGGTTTTATCTAAGGGAACCTATAACCAGTTATGTTTAAGAAAATATGTGCCATCCCAATGATACTCATGTAAATAGTATATTGTGTACCAAGGAGGCAAAAAAGGTCTTTTAACGCCGAGCGTAAATTTGCAATACGAGTCGTAGACGAGTATTGCAAATACGCTCGAAGTAAAAGACCTTCGCCTCCTTGGTACACATGATATTTTTCAAGTCTAGAGAAAGATTCTGAAAGCTGAATTTTTTATCTTTGAAATGGTTAGAATTAAACTTTATTCAAAAAATAATTTTCCATAATTTTCCAGGTGTGGTTAACTTAAATGGAAAACTAAAAAAAAGTTTCGGAACCACTTAAGCCTCGACATAGGACATTTTCCAGCGGGGAATCTCTCTGTTTTGACGAGAACTATCCGTTCAGAAAGTAGCACAAAAAATTTTTTTTTTGTGACACACCCTAATATACATATATATATTACAATATTATATAATATATTGTATAATATATATAATATATAGATTATAAAAATATCTATCGTTTTATCCCGGGACTAGGGTTATATGGACCATATAAATCTATACTTGGCGGACATCTGTATACTTTGAGGAATAAATATAATACAATATATACCGCGAGGACCAGGTGAAAGAGAATGGTCCATCCGCCCAGGCAGCTAATATTTCGTATTTTTAGGGGGATAGCCACTCGTTGCACTGAAAATCCCTAGGGTGATTTTGGCGCGCGGTCGATGCAACTCGGCAGCCATTGTTGATACAAGCCGGCTGACTGTCAATACATCGCGGAAGGTAGACAAGTGTGGTTATGTTCGTTTATTTGAAGGAAATGATAAATAAAGTGAATAAAACCTACGTGAATGAGCTATGGATATTTATTGATGCCTCAACCCCAGGATACAATCAATAATTTTGTTCGAATTGGTTGTTCTCGATGAACTCTTTGATTCTGATAAATTTCCAGTTATAGCTTAGGTTAATTCGTTGATTGCATTAAGATATCATTTAAAACTGATTGATCGATTTTTGATAAATATTCCTAGCTTATTCACGTAGGTTTTATTCACTTTATTTATCATTTGCTTCAAATAAACGAACATAACCACACTTGTCTACCTTCCGCGATGTATTGACAGTCAGCCGGCTTGTATCAACAATGGCTGCCGAGTTGCATCGACCGCGCGCCAAAATCACCCTAGGGATTTTTTCAGCGCAACGAGTGGCTATCCCCCTAAAAATACGAAATATTATCTGCCTGGGCGGATGGACCATTCTCTTTCACCTGGTCCTCGCGGTATAATACGAATAAATAAATTATATGCAGAAGACTGTAAATGTTTATTTAATGTCTGTCCCATATCCTATATAATATAATATATATATTTAAGCATATAAATTACAGATTATTATTATTATTATCATTATTATTTTTATTATCATTATTATTATTTTTTTTTTTTTTTTTCGGGCATGTAGTCTTATCTTAGACCATACAGGATGGACCGCGCATTGTGGTGGTGGGGGTACTACCAAGTAAAGCGACAAAGATAGCACTAGCGAGGAGTATATAGACTAGACCGGTTCAAAAAAATCGACTATTCTTTTTTTTTCAATTTTCGCATTGAAATACTTTCGGAGGGGTGAAAAAAGATGCCTGTTAAAAGCGGAACTCTTAATATTAAGATTTAGAGGTCGCTCATCGCGGATTTCTATTTTCCATTTAAATAGCATAGGAATTTTATTTTTTTTTCTTCAGAATTTCGTAGCTCACAAACCAATGAACAAATCCAAATGACTCTTACATATTTTGATAGGGGATTGAAAACTCTAAAAAATGTATCTATCATTGTGGAAAAAAAATCACAAAAAAAAAAAAAAAATAGTTTACTCAACTTTAAATTGAAATTTGAGCTTGAATAACTTTGGAAGGAGTCAATTTATCAAAAAAATGATAAGAGAAGCTTTTTGTAGAGTGTTCAATTTCCTATGATAATATGTTTGAGTCATTTGGATTTGTTCATTGGTTTGTGAGCTACAAAATTATTGAAAAAAAAAATAAAATTTCCTATGCTATTCAAATGTAAAATAGAAATCCGCGATGAGCGACCTCTAAATCTTAATATTAAGAGCTCTGCTTTTAACAGGCATTTTTTTTCAGCCCCCCGAAAGTATTTCAATGCGAAAATTGAAAGAAAAAGAATAGTCGATTTTTTTGAACCGGTCTAATATAGACACATAAATATGTCTCATTCGTGCTAACACTTGAAATCGAGTAGGGTTAGTTATGATCGAGAGAGTTATGCCACAGAGGCTATGAGGCATATAAACGCGGCAACGCAACAACACGACTTGGCAACGTTTACTCCACTAGTGGAGCACAGTTTCCTTGTCTTACGAATGGTCGAGTATTGTCCGTCATTTTCCCATTACTCGGCGGCAGTCCTCCCAATGCTTTAGCATAGGCAAGGCGCGGTCCATCCTGTATGGTCTAAGAGTCTTATCGTCTCCTTCAGACCAAATCATCCTTAAGGTAGTATCTCCACAAAACCACTTTTCTGCGGAAGTTATTCAAACTTTGGGTATACATAAGGAATAGCCTTCTCGAACTTAATACCTTAAATAAAAAAATTTTGCCCGTCGATTAACGGAGATATTCGCGACTAAAGTTTGAACTTTTAGTATGGGTTGATTAAAAGTTGATTACCAGTTGATTAAAAGTTACACATTTCACATAATAACTTCAAGAGTTTTCTATATATTTTTTCCAAAAACCACTTATTTGAAGATCAGTTTATTGCGAATATTTTGAAAAAAAACCCACTGTTATTGCCCGATTAGTTGCAAAGATAAAAATTCATAAAGTTTGCAAGTTTAAGCTTTGCTCGGTTAGTGGAGCCGAATGTCAATGAGCGTCTGGCAACATTGTGCAAGTGATTAAACTTTTGGTTATTTTTTCTGCTTTAAAAATTTTCCTTTCTTGTCCAGCAACTGATCGTGAGAATTAGGCATTTTTAATTTTTATATAAATCTTCAGTCACGTTTCTGGAGTTTTCGCCTTTAGGTTAGTATAAAAGACACATAAAATATATACGATTGACAGATTGACAGGCGACAGAATACAAGGTTGCCATGCTTTTTGTTTTAAGTAATGAATATGTAGTTGTGTGTATCCGTATACACGCAGTGCCTGAGTATAGAGGACACTCTCAGACAAAAATAATAGACATCGGACTGCTGATTCTTATATTATTATACGTTCACACTAGAATTTATTTTTGTATCAGACTGTCGTGGAGATACTACCTATGTGTCTGAGAATTAGGAAAGAGCGGCCACCACTAAATAGCAGAGATATACTAAGTACTCGACATCAGCTGCCAGGTGGCGCTCTTGTCGACGCTGTTGACGTCATGATCGCGAATCGATTGCAGACCTTGGACCACGGAGTACGGACTGTCAGACTCCCGAGTCCCGAGACACAGCTGAGAGCTGTCAGTTCTGTTCATATTCGTACATCTGATCATTTTGCAAATTTCATTCTCTTTTATGCTTCCTATACTTACTTGTTATGATAAAATTCACATTTAAAGTGGAGGGCGAAATTATAACAATCTCTCATGAAATGACGAAGCGCGCGATTTTGAGGTTGGGTTATAAGTACAGTTATTGAATCGCATGAAGTTTAGTCTACAACATAAATTAATAAGTGACGAAGCTTTCAATCAACGTTGCAGGTCTTCAATATATGATTATTAATTTCCAAATATTTTCGTATATTCAATGAGTCAAATATATCATATTTAGTACATGCACACAAGAACATATCTTTTCATCATTCTAACCTCAAAATCGCAACTTTAGCCGATAAGGTTAGTATGAAATCTTTCGTATCACCCGCGCGGTAAGTTAGATTTCATACTAACCTCATCGGCTCCATACCCCTTCGTGTATAAGAAGCAAATTAAAAAGTGGATTTCTCAAAAACGGTGTGGTGAATCGACTTGAAATTTTGGCAGTGAACATTTCAATTATCTATCTTTCGATGATAAAAATTTCAAAGATTTCTCACTATTCGAATGTATCTCCCAAACATCCTTAAATCGTCAGCCAGACTTTTTTTTTCAATAGAATCATATGCGCTAATTTCCTGCCCAAAATGAATGGTTGGTTATGTTTTTTTTTTTTTTAATATCTGCCGACAGCGTAACAGGTCAAAATGTTATCTACGTTCTTTTTTGTTTTGTATTTCGGTGGCTATTCCACCCATAAATCGAAATTCTTGGCCTTTTTTTTTTTTTTTTTTTTTTTTTAATTTCATTTCTAATTTCCCTTACGGTTCGGCCTTTTTTCGTTAATTATTTTTCCCTATAGTCGAGGTGCTTCCTTCCATCTCTGCACCTCGACTGGCTCTACTGTTTTAGGTGGGATCCGAACCACCAGAGCCGCGGTTGAGGCACATCAAAACCGCTCACCTCTCTCCCTAAAGGTACTATTTCATGCATGCGATTGCGACAATTGTCGCGCGACCAAAACAAGCTGATTTGTTAAAAATTGGTGTACACGCATTCCCCGCCAATTTTTAACCAATCAGCGTGGTTTTGTCGCGCGACAGTTGTCACAGTTGCATGCATGAAATAGCACCTTAACAGCTTAAGGTAGTAGTCTCGCTACGCTGTGGTCAAATGACCGCTTATCAATCTTCGAAATAAAACAGAATGATAAAAAAGATATTCTGTATTGCATAAGTCTTTAGTCGATTTAAACTTCACGGATACAAATTCGAATTTTATGATTTATGATTATAAATAATTTACTACTGCTGATTTGATTTGGTTATGATCGGCAGATTATGATCAACTACTTCATGGTGGTCGATAGATTATGATCAACTACTTCATGGCGGTCGATTTTCTGCTATTTACTAACATTTCATCAAGAATATCTTAAACGTTCTCTTCGAATAATTCGGTGACCATATACTTTTATAGTCGCGTTGAAATCCTCAGAATCTAATTCACAAGTAGTAACTTTATTATTAACGTTATCTAATCAATAGGGGGATGAAGATGGAACATTTTTGCAATTGATGGAGCGATTTTTTTAAGTTTTTTTTTTACAATTATTTGTTCGGCGCTGCGTCAAATTGGCGCGCCGCGCGCCTCGCTACTATCGCGTCGTACGGGGCTCGGCCAATGGCGAGGCGCGCGGCTTTCCATACATGGAATGAGGCGGTAGTAGCGAGGCGCGCGGCGCGCCAATTTGACGCAGCGCCGGACAAATAATTGTAAAAAAAATACTTAAAAAAATAGCTCCATCTTTTTAAAAAAATCGCCTTCTTCAGAATTGAATAAGGAATGCGATCATATTTTTTTTAGAATTTAATCATTTTTTAAGCATTTTTTTTTAGCATTTTGATGGCTCATAAAAATAACAAAATTATATTTTTCGAAAAGTTGAAAATTTTTATCGGAAAGTGTCTTTTATCGCCTTTAAAACGCGTTTTTGAACATCTCTCTACGGTGAAGGGGACCCGAGATATTAATTGTCAAAGCCGCCCGCGCGCTACTTTCACAAAATGCGATAATTCATAACGAGCGTAAAAAAAAATTTTTTGACCAACGAAAAAATACGGGTCTACTTTTTTGACGTAGATTTCACGTAAAAAAAGTTTAAGTCGATTCAAAAAATACGAGGTCAGAAAACACACAAAATTGGCCGATTTGAGGTGGAATTGCCCAGATATATTTTATATCGATATATGATGGTATGGAGAGGGGCCTTAGGTGGAGGGGCTCTCCAATCAATGAGGCAGGGGTGGTAGGTGTGACAGGGGGTGTCTATGATAGTTCGGAGGTTAGGAGAGGTTTGGTGGAGTAGGATGTTCGATGCTGCTGCTGCTGCTGCCGTAGACGTCGCTGGGGAGTCGGGCGGATCGGGAAAGGTATGGCATGAAGCCGAAAAAGAAGAGAGCAACTTAGAAGAAAAAAAGTGTCTCTTTATTGAGTATTCACCCGTAGAGGTTTATAGCTCACAGTTAGTACGCTTGAAGCGTGTATGTAAATGATCGTGTAGAGGCAATCGATAGCCGGCTTATCTATTCAGCGCTCGGGTTACTTTAATCGCGGGTACCGAAATGGCTATGCGCCGCGTAGTGGCGCCGCGTGGAAGTACCGCCGGCAGCCTGCCTCGGAGCGCGGGTCGCTCGTAGAGGAGGGGGCGCGCGGTGCGGTGAGGCAGCCGTGTAGGGCTAGGTTGCCTACCGATAGGCGCCCTGAGGATATATTTGCTAAGTTATGCGTGCAACATATATTTACCTTATGATAATTTAATTTTTTTATTGTACTTGGCGCGAGACTCTACCGAGTCTCTTGATAATACGAATAAATAAATTATATACAGAATACTGTCAATGTTTATTTAATGTCTGTCCCACATGATATATAATATACATATATTTAAGCATATATATTACGAATAGATAAATTATATACGGTACAAAGTGCACGGAGAGAAGTGTATAGCAAATTTCCTCAAACTAATATAGTAATAGTGGGATATACCTTCCAATATGACGATCATTAATATACTTTATACCAAATGTCACCATATATAATAGAAATATTCCTATATGCATGGTGACATTTGGTATAAAGTATAGGAATGATCGTCATATTGGAAGGTATATCCCACCATTACTATATTAGTTTGAGGAAATTTGATATACACTTCTCTCCGTGTGGTCTACGTAGATCTCGAGGGCAGTGGCAACCAGCAAAAATAACAGACAAGGTAGGTGACAGACGATACAGACAGGAACATACGCAAAACGATTCAATACTAATAAGAAATAGACGATCCCTACATACCCGAAAATCAGAATATCGCAGAAGAATATAATCAAAAATAATAATAATAAGCCGAATAATATTAGGATCCGCACCAAAGTACACGTACCGCACCGAAAGCGAATCAGAGCCAGACAAAAAAAAATACCTTCCATCACTGGAACACAAAAAGAAAGAGTGAGCAAACCCCCGAAACGTTCAGCATAGTAAAAATGTAAAACTAGAATAACATTTCAAATAAAGAGGTATATGTATACAAGCTGATTTCAAAAAGGAAGATGTAAGTATGTATAGCCGATAAGAGACGAATACATGTTAGCCTGTATATTATACTCCCTGTTAGAATAAAGCGAGTGCTCAACTGATCTTCAATAGGATAAGACGTGTTCATTCTGTCTGCCTAATCCCGAGCATTATTACAATTTTTAACCATTTTTTTTTATGACAAAAGCTCAAAATGATTCGGAAGTAAGCAAGCAACCAAAAGCTGCTGGTGTGTCATCTCCAGCATAGTCACTTTTGAAATAATCTTGGATACATTTACTACACTTAAATCATCCGCCAGACTTTTTTTCAATAAAATCATATGCGCTAATCTCCTGCCCAAAATGAATGGTTGGTTATGTTTTTTTAAATATTTGCCGAGAGCGTAACAGGTCGCAATGTTATCTACGTTTACAACGTAAAAACACGTTATTTCGAATATCGCACCGTCTACTAAGAGTACATAATAATTGCACCGTTTCTTTACACGCGTATAAGCTTGGCTGTGTACTGTTTCTCCATTTATACATATTCGTTTATATGAATCTACGGCAATTTGTGGAGGGATGTGTACATTTGCTCTTTCGAATGCTAAATAATGAGAACGAGTCAATCCTTTATTAAGTGTTGCTGCCCCAATCATGCACGCACCCTGGAGCACTAATGAAAACTTGGGTTGAACTGACTTATTTGATAACTGCTGCAAATACTGCCTCTGCTCGGTTGTCATATGATCATTACATACATATTTCAATCTATCTACTGCGCACTTGGTACGGATCGCATCAGAAATTTGTATAGCCACTCCATTCGAACTTTTCACATAACTTAACAGCACTTGATTCTCGTTCTCGTAAACAAAAGCGCTATGCGTCCATAGAGGGCCTAACTTTCTTACACTTTGCCCCAAGTGAGCAAGTGAATGTACGTTGAACGAAATATGTTGTCGCCCGTACAATTTTTCAAAATCGCGGATAAACTGAATTATCGACTTTTCAGCAAACACAATTTCAGATCCCATAATCGAAGTTTTCGTTAGAATCTGAATAGCATCAACTAACAAGGCCCAATGCTCAATATATTTCCTTTGAAGAAACTCGTGTAAAAGAGGTAAACTATAAAACAATAGGAATATCACCCATTCATGAGCTTTCCAGTGAGCTCTTTCGGATAATTCTCGTGGGGTTCTAGAAACATCAGCTGTTGGACGATACGAAATAATTCTTTTATCAATTTCACCAATGAGATTTCCCAAATAAAAATCCTCTCTGTGGTTAGTGCTACTAAACCATAGATTATTGGCGCACTGCCTGCAAACACCCAACGCGACAGAGTGCATCCAATCGACATCAAGAGAACAAATTATGTCAAAGTTAGGAATGTCATTTAATACGGACCGGCTTTTCATTCCCTTTTCTCTATTTTGAGCATGTTCGAGAGTCTGAGCATGGGTTCGCAAGCCTTCACCGAAAGGACTACCGTCAACCCCCAATGGATAAACGCGTGTGTAGCCTCGACCTTTCTCAATGACTTCTCCAGGATGGAGACACAAACCGCATCCATACTTGCCGTTAAATTGCGTACAGTTTCTAAGCATTGGTCGTGCTACTGAATCGCATATACCAGCAAGTACGTGACATTTTTTTGTGTAGGCAATTCCATCGCATTCGTAGGTAAAACCTTCATGGTACAACGCTTGTGCCTCGATGACAAATGGCTTCAGATATTCATTAATTACGGGTTTGCCGCTCCCAAACCAAAGACCGCATAGAAGTACATGATTTTTACGTTCTCGCGGATGTAGATCATTTATGGTGCACAGAATCGGATAAATGGAAGAGTTGGAGCTATCGAATACCGGGGCGCCGTCAACACTGAAATTGATACTCAACATGCCGTCTCTAACATTCTGTTTGTACAATTCTCCGTCAAATATATCCTCATAAGCACTGTCATATTGTTTTTCCATACGTTTCTGACACTTAAGGGGGTATCCCCACCTTTAAATGGGTTAAAATTCTGAGAAAGAAATTGATATTTTACAGCGAATTTGAGAGTCTGATGAAATCCAAAAAAATCATGAAGTTTAGGGAGGGTTTGACCCTCAATATCCGTACTTAACATTGAATATTACTTTGAATCTAATAGTAGTTACGCTGAATATAGAAAAATACAAAATCACTCGGTTGTCGCAAAGAATCAGTAGTACCGTTGGATCGATTCTGGAATTTTTGGTCTGCAATTGTTCAGAAGAGATGTCTCTATCATATGAACATAGAACTTTTTGATATCGCGAAAATTGCCTGACTCGCTTAGTTTTTACTGAGATTTTTCTAATTTTTCAATTTTTTTTCTCTACTTTTTCTATTATCTCAACCAAAAATAGTAATATCAAAAAGTTCTATGTTCATATGACAGAGACATCTCTTCTGAACAATTGCAGACCAAAAATTCCAGAATCGATCCAACGGTACTACTGATTCTTTGCGACAACCGAGTAATTTTGTATTTTTCTATATTCAGCGTAACTACTATTAGACTCAAAGTAATATTCAATGTTAAATATGGATAATGAGGGTCAAACCCTCCCTAAACTTAATGATTTTTTTGGATTTGATCAGACTCTCAAATTCGCTGTAAAATATCAATCTCTTTCTCAGAATGTCAACCCATTTAAAGGTGGGAATACCCCCTTAAAGTGTGCCGCGGTGAGCTCGAATACCTGCTTCAGTTGATACGTTAGCGATAGATACATGAATGCGTTATTCGACTTTGAATGTTGTTTAGTGTCTATGACTGTGCCGCAATTTTCGCACTGTAAATCGCGATCCGATTCCGCCCCCACATATAAATTACATCCATCACAAATGTGATGAACACTAACGCATGGTGAAAAATCACGAATCATATTTTTCCAATGATACTTCCTTTGCCCATTAGGCAAAGATGTGTTGCTCATCACTCGCAACAGCTGAACTATATCTTCTACCGCTTTATAGGTAAGATTATTTCGCTGTTTTGTGGCCAAAACTATTAGCATTTCTATTAAAAACGCCTTCGTGTAGTTTTCCTCAGGGCGATCAGATTCAGTTACGGTATTTTCTGGCTCAGTGTCTCTTTCCGATTCGTTATTTCTGGTCAATTCATCGTCATCAGTCTAAAAAGTAATATGCTAACTTTTACAATGCGATAAAAAAATCGTTTGATTTCTTAAAATCTATAATGAAACTTGCATGCATGATGCATACTGGCATAGAAATTTAGAAAAAAAAATGATAGTGAATGCAAATGATATGTAGTGTAATGATATCTAGTTTTACCTAATTATTCTGGCCAACGGACATTTAGATGATTTCCATTAAATATCAATATTGTGATAAAGATCGTATTACACTCACGCTCTGAGATCCCGACAATTCGTCGTCATTGAGCGCGGTATCGTCTGTTTCCTGGTCTAAAAATGGTTGCGGACTCTTGACCGTATCGATATGCAGATATCCATCGAGACCCTTTGTATATAAAGTTTGAACGGTATAATTATCTATGTAAAATATTTTATAATATTACGATCTTACAAAATGCTCTCGAAATGTTATTGTACTTACATCCGAGGAGGTTCCTTCATCGCATTCGGATTCCGGGGTTATTGCGGAACGTTTCTTCACAGATTTCTTCCTATGAGCATAGGTACACAATTTGCTTTGATTATTCATGATTTTAAAAGCGAATTATCATCGTTTAAGGGGACCAGTACAGCGACTTTTCGAGAAATTATCATAGTCCGAAATCAATTTATTTCATAACCAAAGTTCATTTCACATCAAAATATTTTTCTCTTTCAAAATCATGTGTCGTAAGGATTTTAGAGCACCGTTGGACCGATTCGGGTAATCTTGGATTCATTTTCTTCAGAAAACAAATCCTCATCATCTGAATGTAGGAATTTTAAAATAAAAAATTATGTCATAAGTTATGATCAATTTACCAAATTTGCAAAAATTATTATCACTCATTTCTTAAGTAACTTGGCCAAAACGAAAAATTTTCAAAATTCCTACATTCACATGATGAGGATTTGTTTTCTGAAGAAAATGAATCCAAGATGACCTGAATCGGTCCAACGGTGCTCTGAAATACTTACGACACATGATATTGAAAAAGAAAAATATTTTGATGTGAAATGAACTTTGATTATGAAATAAATTGATTTCGGACTATGATAATCTTTCGAAAAGTCGCTGTACTGGTCCCCTTAAGAAGTATTTATAAAAAAAAAAAAAACGTTTCACGTTGTATACCTCAAAGGTATTAGTACGAGAGCCCCCCAATAAACACAAGGTGGTTGAAATCCCGTATAATAAACGTGTTCATTATACGTGTAAAAACTGTTGAAAAAACCCTTTATACATTCATTATACCAAAATTAAACTTATAGTACAATGAATTTCCGGGTCTGATGTCCGCCTGTACGTGGATCTACGATTAATTTATCCACGTGCACCAAATTTATACAGCCGGCACGTTTTTTAAACGTCTATTAAACGGACCTGTGTTTATTGGGCCACGACCAAAATTTATGTCTCATCGCACCAAGGATAAAACCATATAAAATCGTTACATTAGATGACCCCGAAAAAAAAATCTACTTGCAGGTCATTTTGAGTTTTTTTTTTTTTTTTTTTTAACCCTCCGCGGTCACACACCCTAGCTGTGAAACGCCGGTCACACGGGGTCACAGTGACCCCACCGGTGTTTGAAGGGCTGCCGCTTTGACCCTATCATTCCGAATGACTTATATAAAATCAGGGTATCAGTTTGAACCTTCTAAAATGTGGAAATATCAATATTATATCGAAACCGAATTTTAAGATGACGGAAAAAAATCAGCAAGGGGTCAATGCGTAAAAAATGTCTTGTTTTACTAAAAAACTCATAACTCTGGTAATTTTCAATTTTTTTTCATGAAATTTTAGGGTGGTACTCCTGAGATATGATAGTTTGAGAAAAAAAATAGTTCCATAGTGGGCGTTTCAAAAAAGGTATTTATTCTCATATCTGAAGAGGGTCCATTTTGGAGTGAAATAAAGAACGATAATTATGAAAAATGAGCGATTAATTATAAAAAGTTGCTTGGAAAATGGTTGAATAATTGTATAATGTATACACATTGAAGTTATTAACAGAGAAATGTAATTTCGTGATTTTTTCGTAATTTTTTTTTTTTTACTCTGATTCAATGATAATAGAAATTTCGAAGTAATTAAACATATGTACTTGATAGAAAAAAATTTTACGATTCTCATAGTCACACTGACATCACGTAAATCAATCCCAGACTGAAAAAAAATTAAAAAAAAATTACTATTTTTCACGAAAAAATTCACACGCCGGTCACACTGTGGGTCCAGGTGACCCCAGCTCGCGCACGATGTTGTTTTTTCGACTGCCACGGGGTGACTATTGTCTCGATTCATCTAAACCTTATCTGTACTTACAAAGGGAACCCCAAAGTACTGTTAGGGGGCAGGCCAATCATTTTGACTGCCAACAACTTATAGTAATTTTGGCTTAAAGTTGCGCGTGGGGTCATCTGGACCCCAGGTGACCGCGGAGGGTTAAATGAAAACTGTTCGACATAATAAAATGTGCACAGGTTAAACGCAAGACGCAAAATGTCTGAAAACAGTATTTTTAGTAATATTTTTAGTATTTTTACTATATTCATTATTCGTTTTACTTACCGTCCATACTGTGTGGTTCTCGGTACTTTAGACGAACTTCCGTAACTTGCGTATCCCTTGTAAGGACCTCTTTTCTTTACAGGTAAATTGGTTATACTCGCTTCGGAACAAATGCGTTCCATTTTCGTGAATATATCTATTTACGTATAATTTTTGATATTATTTACATTATGTTCTGTGTGCATCGTAACGTAATTAGATTAATTGAAGTCGTCAAGATTACACTATTATACTATTATTATACTATTCAAATTATATTTCACAAATCTAATTCCTTTAAAATATCACGGCCAAAAAAAGTGTATGACATTAAAAAAATTGAATAACCCTTTTGAAGAATTGAAGAATTGTTAAAAAAATGGTGGTCTTCAAAAAAAGAAGAAAAAAAAAAAAAAAAATGTTACGAATCGTGGAAAGAAGCAAGTAAATCTCACAGTACTGCCAGTGAATATCGGAACACAGCCATAAGCGTATCGGGGCTATGTTCCGATATTCACTGGCAGTACTGCGAGTTTACTGTGAGTTTTTAACAATTCTTCAATTTTTTAAAAGGGTTATTCAGTTTTTTTAATGTCACACTTCGTTGTTGATCGTGATATTGGAAAGTTATAAAATTTGTAAAATAAATAATTTGAATTGTATAAGATTATATGTATAATGTCTAAAAAAACATTCGCGCTTGTGAAATGGATTGGTGGCGACGATGAAAATACGTATACACCGAGTGTCCCAGTTGAGTGGATTAAGGGATTCGACGTGAAGAATTTTTTCTCCGATAATGTAGACCATTCGATGAGTTATGTGATAGAGTGGCATACTACCAAAAATGAGCCTCCAGGAGGCTGGCCTGTATATGACGGGTATATCATCGATATTTCACGTGAGTTATATTAAATGTTCTTTTTTCAATATAATTTTGCGATCGCTGTTATTAAAAGTTTATTTCAACTCTGAAAAGGTTTTATTATCTTGGTGTTAAGAGGATTCATTAGGGTGGTCGTTTGAAAAAAAGTTCCGCGCCGCCCCCTCAAACTGTACACTGAGAGAATTTTATGATAGCGTGTACGATATTAGAATGGTATAGTATAGTATGGTATTGTATGGTTCATAATAACATAAGAGATGATAACCATTACCATCAGAGTGGTGAATTTTTTTATACAGATGGTAAATATTATCATCAGAGTGTTGAATTCAATCATCGCTTCTATTGAATCGGTTGTAGTGTGCTTTTACAATAATGCGATAGTAGTATTTACCATAAAATTCTCTGTGTGTAGTGAAGGACGAAAAAAAAAGATACTGCGAAATCTGAAATCTCTCAATTGAAGGGAACTGGAGCCTCTTCGCGTAAAATTATTATTATATTTTATCTATTATATAGACAGGATAATAGTTATGTGTGTATCTTTTAATGAAAAATATCCTGTAAAAATATCATTCTCATTAAAGTTTTTTTTTTTTTTTTAACTTTGCGTGTAATTTAAAATCCTTGTTTGAGGGGGTTTTAAATTACACGGAAAGTTCCACAAAAAACGAATTTAATGAAAATAATATTTTTACAGGATATTTTTCATTGAAAGATACACAAATAAATATTATCCTATCTATAATATATATAGATAAAATATAATAATAATTTATGAAAAAAAGTCAAAAATAGCGAATTTTGAAACTTTGAACGCGAAGAGGTGCCAGTTCCCTTCAACTAAAAATTACAGTTTGATGGTGCAGCGCGGATTATTATTATTATTATTATTATTATTATTATTTAATCTTTTAAATAACTTAAATAAATAACTTTTTTCATGTCGACGATTTACAGATAGCATAAACGTACTTGAAAAAAAATTAAAGTGCCTTGACGGTCCGCTTTCACCAAAAAAAGTATTCACACTGCCCAATGAAGCTGTAAACCAAAACACCGGGCTAAGCACCAAATCACAACCAGGAGGATCCGGAATTCGGACACCTTCCCAAATTATAAATCAAAAAAGAGATGGTCATAGGAATAGGGTAGAGGGTCAAGAGGAATCAGTAGGGAGTGATTCATCTATCGACGACCTTGCACAGACACCAACCTTAGGATCTACTCTCCAGACGAAAAGAAAAGGCAACCCTAAGAAGCAGCTATATAAAAGGGTTGATGAAAACGCTGGTAAATTACCACTTTCATAACTTTTTTATATTCAATAATATTATGAATGATATTTCACCAATTGATCTCTGTTCTGTAATTTAGATCAAGGGCCAGTAGCGCTTGCTTTGACAGCTATTCATAGAGAATTGAAAAGATTGAGAAAACGCAAAAATCAAGCAGTGATTCGAGCGACGATGAAGCGGTGAGCATAACCCAGCAAAAAAAAATGAGACATTATTTTAACAAAGGTTATATACTGCATGGTTAAATCTATTTCACGGTTCATCTCTACTCTTTAACAGCACGAAATCGGCCGAAGAGGCAGCAACATCTTTGTAACAGACGAGCAGTGGCGGACAGCCAAATCCGCAAGATCATACACTGCGATGGGGATATCCCTCCTAGTCTCCCTGTTCGATATGAAGGTTCTCTTAAATAGCAATTTACGAGGAGGCAGCACAAAGATCAATAAGGTCGGCGAGAGTACAAAGCGGAAGGGATTAGATCGAAAAATTCTGGACGCGCTTTATTGTAAGGGAACTTGAGTAATGGTTTTAGATACTACACACGTGAAAATTAACTCCAGGACACATTAGTGTTGAAAAGTCACAAACTTTTAATTTGAAAATTTTTTTTTCCATACAGATACTGTACGAAAGAATTTTAAAAGGACCTTCAGTAAATCCGGTCTCGGCATCGCGCTCAACAGCAAATTAAACCAGCTGCGAAAAACTAAAGTTGTCGAGGTACAGTATGATTGGTGCCCTCGAGACTAAGGACATTTCCATGAATTGACCACTTCAAATATTAGTTCCACTTTATTTAAGGGGGATTACTAATGAGAAAATTTTTCTTTTTTGCTCTCCTTAAGGGAAGACCCTAGTGAGATTTTGATCACAATTTTCGAAAAAATCGATTTTTGGTTTTTACCGGAAACAAATTCCAGGGACCCGTCCCCGCCTTGTGACCAATTCTTGAAGCCCTCCGATTTTTTTTAGCTGAGTGGCAGCTGATTTTATTTTATTTTTTATTTTTTTATTTTTTATTTTTTTGTTTTTTTATTTTTTTTATTTTTTTATTTTTTTATTTTTTTATTTTTTATTTTTTTTATTTTATTTTATTTTATTTTATTTTATTTTATTTTTTATTTTTATTTTTTATTTTTTATTTTTTTTACCATTAAATGCGAGTTTCATAAAATGAAAGGTCTAAGTTCAAGAAACTTAGTAAGGTTGGCGCTGAATTGTGACGTCACAACTCTGTGTAGTTCGGGTTTGATTTCGTGTAGCGCGTGGCCATCGACTTCCCGCGTTAGGAAGAAGATCGACTTCCCGCCTTTTTTGTGTTTATGCGGTTAGTTTACTACGAACTGGCATCTTGGTGACAGCAAGTGTAAACTATCTCTGCAAATTTGTGTGATTTTCACTCATTGCAAAAAACCAAAAACTCGAAAAAAAAAGAAAAAACATGGATTCAACTAATGCACGGTGGCGCAAGTCTAAGAAACGTCAAGCTACATTAAGAAGTAAGCAGGTCAAGCAAATGCTCGGAAGGCGATGGCCAATGCAAGACATAACCCCAAGACAAGCTGTTCAACAACCCTTGTGTGACGAACCGGAGCCTGGCCCATCCGGAATGCAAGTTGATCGATCATCGCTACCAAAAAAGATAAGTAGCCCTGTAAAACTTAGTACATCTACTAGTAAAAGAAAAATCGAAACTTTTATCTCATCACAGTCATCAGAGCCAGGCGATGCTTGTGAAAATTATTTACTTGTGCATTTCAGTATCTGGCAGGAGCTTTTCAAAAATTTATCATGTGTCGAATGTGGTACGAAGAGCCTCGCCGTGCAGTTGAGAGAGCAGAAGGGATTTGCAGCACGGATCTGCGTAAAATGTGAGAACTGCGGCTACCTCTGTGCGCAATCTTATACCAGTCCACGAACGACTGACAACACCAAACAGCCACCGTTCGATATAAACAGAAAAATGGTGGAAGCATTTTCAGAATCCGGAGGGGGACATGCTCAAATGCAAAAGTTTGGAGCAACATTGGGCATGAGTGTGATGGCGTCCGGAACATACTATGCACATTTGAAGAAATTAGCAGGCACAGGTGACTCGCTAAAGAAAAAGGTGCTTGCCAAGGCTCGTGACGCTGTTCGACAGGCTCATATGACAGTGAATCCTGATCTTAAAGATACAGACGTAATAGATATAGCGGTCTCTTATGATGGTACATGGCACAAGCGTGGCCACGCTTCCTTATATGGAATTGGGGCAGTTGTAGATATTCTTACCGGCTTGGTAATTGATTTTGAAGTTTTGTCAAAATTCTGTCATATGTGCAGTCTAACGGCAACGAGCCTTGAAGCTAATTCACCCGAATATGCCATATGGGAGGAGGGACACAAGAGTAGCGGAGACTGTGGCATAAACTACGAAGGCTCGTCTGGTGCTATGGAAATAGCAGCGGCTGAACGTATGTGGAGAAGATCTATTGCAGAATCGAAACTGAGATACACGACGATGTTATCTGATGGTGATGCGAAGACGCACGTTCATCTACAGAAGGCTACTGTTTATGGTGCGGATGTTACGATTGCCAAAGAAGAATGTGTAAACCACGTGGCCAAACGTATGGGTACTGGACTCCGAAACTTGATTAAAACCTCAAACGCTCAAGGCATAAAACTTGGTGGTCGTGGAAAAGGTTCCCTAAAAGAAACTACGATCCTTGCGCTAACGAACTTCTATAGAACGGCTATTACGAGAAATATACCGAGTGTCCCTGAAATGAGAAAAGCCATCTTCGCTACTCTAAAACATTGCCAGTCAACGGATGAAGAACCCCAGCACGAGAACTGCCCACCTGGTCCTGGATCTTGGTGCTTCTACAACAAAAAGTTGGCAGAAGGCGCACCTCTTGATGGTCACGAGAATATGCCAGTCCAATTGACTCCCCACATAGTGGAAAAACTGATGCCTCTTTATGAGAGATTGGCCAGCGAGGAGCTGCTGACTAGATGCGCACGTGGGAAAACTCAGAACGCCAACGAAAACCTTCACGCAAGTATCTGGCGTAAGTGCCCAAAAGATATCTTCGTTTCCAAAGCGAGAGTTGATTCTGCAGCAGTGAACGCTGTCGCAGAATTCAACATGGGCTGTGCAATGAGTTACCGCTCTAAAGCGAGAACCAGAGATGAACGAGTGATGAAAATCAGCACTAAGATTTTGAGGGAACGGGACAGTCAACGAAAACGAAAGAGCGAGTGGCAAAGTGCAGCACGAAGCAAAAAGCTTCGCCGCACAATCAGATCAACGAAGGCGCAACTCGAGGCATTGAAGATAAAGAAGGAGGGGACAACTTATGGAGCGGGACGGTTCTAGACCAAGCAGCATGGAGTCAACATTCGATAAAAAGCCTGCTGGTCAGACTGCCGGAAATTCAGTGAGTACTTCTATAGCTATCTCAACAAGGGTCAAATCAATATTCCAAATTTCATACTATTTCCTCAACTATTTCTTTTTTTTTTCGATACCATTCATCGAAGAAAGTAAAGCGAGCTTATAATTTGATATTCATTCGACCCACACTACTGCTTTATAGAGTACTCATTCTTTTTTGAAATATTATTTTATGTAACGGGGAGTATGGACATGCGAAGCGAAGAAGATCTGCAGTCAGAGATGCCGGAAAAGAAGAAACAGAAGATCTGAGACGCCCTTGATCAGAAAGTTTGATGACATCACCTTTCGGATTATCTTAGACCATACATTTTGAAATTTTATTTAATTTGTACCAATTTTCATTAAAATGCGATTTACTCAAAACTATCTTTTCAGCTACGCTAAATTCTTCTTGCGTCTGATTTTTGCTCCGATCAACTTCTCCTTCGCAGTGAAGATTCACATATACCTTACGCACAAAATGAGGGATCGGTTTCATTCTATTGTAAACGAAACTTGTTTTTCAGATTTAAATAACATGCAAAATGCCAAAAATTTGAAATAAAAAATAATAAATTCTCTCAAAATGAAACGAGTGATCCAATCTCAAATCCGATCCCTCATTTTCTTCGCCTCAGTTCGCTGAAGACCTCAGACGAAGGGGAATATGATGCGATTAAAACTCAGACGCAAGAAGGATTTTGAAGTTCAGTACGTTTTTACCATTGAATGTTGCGTAACTTCTACATTTCTTAAGTAATCTTGAAGCTCAAGGTGTGATTTTCTTAGTTTTGGAGTACACTTTCACATGATCTATAAATAATTTCGATCGTATGAAAAATGTAAAAGTTTTCAGTTTCACTAGGGTCTTCCCTTAATGTCTCTAGAATACAGGTTTAAAATTTTATACCGAAATTTATCTCATATCAAAAGTTGTAGTATAATATATGTACGTATGTACACTAGGGTGGTCCTTCCCGCACGAAAAAATATATATGTGAAATATATCGAAAAATATAACGACATATATGTGCGGCAAAATAAATATATTCGAAATATTTCCAATATAAATTGGTTATATTCTCAGGATATATTCGATGAAATATAAGTAACATATATGCGGAAAATATAACCGATTTATATTCGAAATATATAGAGAATTTACGATATATTTCACATATATTTATTTTGCCGCACATATATATGGTATATTTGTGTTGTATATATTGAATATATTTCGCTATATATCTCACATACATATTTTTCCATGCGGGTTAAATGGGGTGTTTTTGAATTTTCATGCTCCCAAGGGTTCAAACCGATCCTTTTGAAGAAAAAAAATTTGTCCTAAATTTTGAATGCTATCAATTTGAACATCCCGCGCACGACCGCCGAAGTATTTTTTTTTTTTTTTTTTTTTTTTTTTTTTTCAGTTGACCCGATCACCTATATTTTATACGTTATTTGAAAAAAAAAGTACTCAGTCAAAAATTCGATTTCCCACCTAAATAACACATGAAAATTTTTGTTTTTTGTTGAATTGAATTTTTCGTTGTTAAAAATTTTTGTGCGAAAAAACCTTTATATAGCTTTTGAAGGAAATTAAATTCTCTACAAAAATGTCTCTGTGGTCGAAGACCGTACAACCAGTAGTTTCGGAGTTATAGCGAAAATTGTTCATGTTTGACGCGCTATAACTCCGAAACTACTGGTTGTTCAAAAGCTATACGAAGGTTTTTTCGAAAAAAAAATTTTTAACAACGAAAAATTCAATTCAACCAAAAAAAAAAAAATGTTCTGTGTTATTTAGGTGGGAAATCGAATTTTTGAATGAGCTAAGCCGCTATTAGACCTAAAACCTTTTACCAGGCGGCAAATAAAAAAGTATAAAGTATAAGATTTTCTGGTATGCCATCGAAAAAAAAAATATTGCCTAAAAATGAAACACCCTAATGTACACACATGATATCGGTACGAGAAATCGTGCTTGAAATTAAAATGCGTTTTTCTAAAATCGTTGTTTTTTAAATCGGTTGCAAGGATTGTGATTAAACGGATGGATGTTTCTGCATAACTTTTTTTGCATATTGTTCAAAAATATATTCTTTAGTACTTATACCTACAAAATTTGTAGAAAAAAAATAATTTCATATTTTTTTTTTTACAACTACCTAAAAATTTAAGCTGAATTTGATTCGTATTAAGATCAAATTCTGTGAGCATCGCGAATTAACTTCAACCAACGTGAATCATTATAAATTTATTTAGAATTAATGCATTAATTCGAATTACAAGAATTAAATTAGATTGAAAAGATTAATGCGAATTAATTCAAACTAAAAAATTGATGTGTCAATCCAGGTTTGAGTTATTTCCCCCTCGGGTGCTATAGGCTTGCAACCGCGGAGCGCCTCAAAAGCAAAACGTCATTTATAATGCCCTCTACATCCTAACACGAATAAATTATTTTTTTTAATGGTTTTTAATACTTCTAATAATACTTCTCATTGTGTAAAAAGTCTTTTCAAATTTTATAACATAAAAAGACTATAGATATTTTTATTTTATTTTATTTTATATCATTTAGAAGTGGGTCATTTATCAAACCAAGTTCCATTTTTTATGCCATATACTGCAACGTTGTGATGTTTTTTCTGTTTCAGAGCCGTCCGAATGCGTAGAGGTGCTCGGCTACGACTCATGTTTTATTTGTTATTTGTTTTTGTTATTTGTGTGTTGTTTGTGTTCCGGAAAATAAATTGAAAAAAAAAACATTAAATTTGTTCGTTACAATTCTTTTTAGTATATTAGACTTATATCATTCGATTTTCTATATTTAAATTATTAAAAATATTATTAAAATATTAGAAAAAATATTATTATTAAAAAATGAGTAAAAGTATTATTTTAATATATTTTGATTGTAGTTAAGATATATTTTAAATACAGTCAAAATATAATAAAAATATAGTCAAAATATAGTCAAAATATATTTTAATTATAGTTAAGATATAGTCAAAATATAGTCAAAATATAGTAAAAATATAGTTAAGATATATTTTAATTATAGTTAAGATATAGTCGAAATATAGTCAAAATATAGTCAAAATATAGTCAAAATATATTTTAATTATAGTTAAGATATATTTTCAATATAGTCAAAATATATTGTATTTATAGTTAAGATATATTTTAAATATAGTCAAAATATGGTCAGAATATGGTTTGACTACATCCTAAATATATCTCGAGATATATTTTTTGACGAAAAGTTACATATCGCAAATATATTCATAATGTATGTCCCATATATATTGCATATATCATATATGTATCTGCGATATATAATATATATCTGAAATATATTTTACATAGATGTTGGGTATATCGAAAAATATATTTTCACATATATTTTATTTCCATGTGGGGGTCTTCGAAGATTTATTCACGAAGTGGGTAGAGTGCACGCCGCTACGTAAATCCAACGGGAAAAATATTATCGCGGCCTTTGAGGATCTAATCCTGTCCCGGTGGGGTACTCCCGAAGTATTTCTCAGCGATAACGGGACTGAATTTGCGAATAAAGCCGTGAATGAGATGTGTGCTCAATATAATATAGTACACGCTCACGTACCCGCGTAAAAATAAATTGTGTGGGCATTATATTGCAAGTATACCGGGATGATTTCTTGATAGTATACAGGTGACAGCGCATGCGCCAAATAATTCATTTTCATTGGTCGGTAAAGTCGTCATGCAGTGGTATTTGAAGCCAGCCTGCCTCAGTATACGACGAAACTCGCGCATGCGCAGTCACCTGTAGGGGAGACCGGGGCTAAAAGTTACACTTTTTTGAATAACTTGAAAAATTGATTGGAAAAAATTCGTCAAATATAAATATTATTGTTCTACAATTTGGCAAATATATTCTACTTTAGTATGCCTAACCGTTTTGGAATATATTTGCATAAGTTTTTTTGATATGATTTTTTTTTTGCAACAAAACGTAAAGTAACAATTTGCCCCGGTTCGGGGCTAGTTGTGCATGAGCTGGGGCAAGTTGTTACAAGATTTATTGTGGGTATATTTCATAAAAAAAACAATTATTTTAGATTAAATTTATGTATTTAAGAACGAATTAACAATATTCAAAGAGTTTTCAATTATTTGTCGTGCATAAATTAAACTCAAATTGAACGGTGAACATAAATATATAGTTTTTTTTATTGTTTGTTATCCCAATAACTCCAAGTAATACTTTGAGATCAATTAGGGGAGTGTGGGGCAAAATGGACTAGCGGGGCAAATGAACCGCGGGGCAAAATGGACCGCGGGGCAAAATGGACCGCGGGGCTAAATGAACTGCGGGGCAAAATGGACCGGCAAAAAAAATTTTCAATTTACAGGAACAAGTGCCGAAATCGAAGGTTGAATGGGAACAAATTGGTCCTCGAACATTATTGATATTCTAGCAGTACTATTAATATTATTCAGAATTTCAAATCAATTGCATCAATAAAGTTCATATTTATATTCAAGTTTTTTAATCAACCATTTTTTCTTTTCACCGGTCCATTTTTCCCCGCGATTCATTTTGCACCGCGGTCCATTTTGCCCCACGGTCCATTTTGCCCCGCGGTCCATTTTGCCCCGCGGTCCATTTTGCCCCGCGGTCCATTTTGCCCCGCGGTCCATTTTGCCCCGCTAGTCCATTTTGCCCCACACTCCCCTATTGTTTAAAATAATATATATTGAGATCAATCATTGTTAGAAATAATATAATATATTAAGATCAATTATTATCATAAAAGATATATCATTGATAATATGTCATTTGAGTTATATATGGGGTGTTCCACGTGACACGCATCGGTTTTTGGCCGGAAGTCATCGAAAAAATAGGCAAGCTGACAATTTGATCACTTTTTTTTGTGCCTCTTTATGGTAATTTCGTTAACAATTCCAAGGCGATTCGTGTGACCCTTCAAGTAGAAAAAATATGAATTACAAATTTCCAAAGTTTTACTTTTTAGCAATAGTTGTTAATTTTTCGCCATTTTCCTCACTTCATCTGGGGCTTTTTGCATGAGGCCTTGAGATATAGTTCCCCGACTTGCTGTTCTGTTATAAGTTCGCATTCTGTAATAAAAAATTAAAAAAAAAACAATATTTTTCGTTGATGACCACGCGATAGGGTAAGTTGTTGCAAAGTAACAACATGCCCCAAAAAAGAGTAACAACTAACCCCAAATGGCATTTTCTCATATAAACGTAAATTTTAGGCTCGGTTGATGAAATAAACTTAATTTATACGTCGGTATATGAAAACTAGATGTATTTTTATATACCACATAAAAATCTAAAGGCTATTTATCAAAATGAATTAAATAGACCAAAAATAACCAACACAAAAATATTTACTCACCTGTATTAGAAAGACACGTGCTCACGAGCAACGTCATTCGAGACCAATGGTCTTACTAATATGGTTGCCGTAGGTGCGCTGTTGCTTACTGATTCACGACGCACTTGGACCATATTTTTATCTCTATTCGTTTAAAAGTTATTTTGATTTGAACAACTTACCCCGGTAACTTTTAGCCCCGGTCTCCCCTATACTATCAAGAAATCATCCCGGTATGGGATTGTCTAATTGGTCATGCATTGGAAACTTCTTACCCGTACACGGAAAAGGTTTTGGGACTGCTGCTGCGCCAAGTGGCAGACGGTGGGCTTCCCGTGTCTGAGTAAAGGCGCTGTCTCTGCGACGGAACGCCACGTTCTCTCGCGAGAACGCTGCAGTCTTTGAGACGTTGGGCTGCGATACGTTGGACGTTATAGTACGGCAGTCCAACGTCTCGCAGACTGCAGCGTTCTCGCGAAGGTACGCAGCGTTCCGTCGCAGAGACGGCGCCTGTCTTTGGATACGGGTGCTCACCGTTCTGCCGCTTGGCGCTGCGGCATTCCCGAAACCTTTTCCGTGTAGGTTTCCCATAGGGTAAAGTGCGGAGAGATGCCGCAGTGGGAGAGATGCCGCATTTCTCATATCTCTGAGATTTGCGAACAAATGGTGTTTCCATGGTGATTAATGTTTAATATTAGATTAATAAAGCAGACGATAATCGATATTGCGATCAAATTCGCGCAGAGAAGAAAATAAGGGCGGACAGAAAACGGTACGTACAAATTTTCCTTGTTGAAATTTCAGGAGGGTGGTCTATTTATGCAAGTATCACTATTCCCATTACAGTTTGCATAAATGTTATGGTTTCACTGACTTCCCACAACCTCATTTGAGATGTACGTTTCATTCACGAAGCGAAAATCAGTATTCTTATTGAACAATTCACCGTGGTGTCTCTTCCTGCAATTTGGGATAGATGCCGCAGAAAAATGGGGGATAGATGCCGCATGATTATCCCATATCTTTTCTTTCATTTTCTTCTAGAAAAATGCCTCGTAAATACGCCCGTAAGAGCAACATTCCGGAGCGAGCCTGCTGGACAGAAAATCGATTAGCAGAAGCTGTGACCCTGCTCAAAGATGGATTGATATCTCAAAGAGAGGCTTCGAGACGTTATAATGTCCCAGTGCGAACATTGGTTCGTCGAATGAAAAGTGGGAATCTAATTAAAGGAACTCTTGGACCCCAAGGTTGCTTGGGTGCGGAGAATGAAAAAAGATTAGTGGCTCACATCTTACAGTTGGCAGAGGCTGGCTTCGCTCCGACGAGAGATACGGTACGCACCCTGGCCTATGAATTTGCTGCGAAGCTGAATTTGAACCATAAGTTTTCAGCTGACAATTGTAAAGCTGGAAGAGCGTGGCTGAGATCGTTTTTGGAAAGACACCCTGCACTATCAATACGTCACTCGGAGGGATTATCAGTTGCCAGAGCTCAAGGCATGTGTAGACAAGAAGTTGATCAATATTTCAAACTTTTGGACGAGATACTGCAGAAAAATAATATTTTCGAAAAACCGAAACACATATTCAACATGGACGAGTCTGGTATACAGCTCATAAATAAACCAGGGAAAGTTATAACAAAGAAAGGTGCCAAGGACGTCCACGTTTTAACTACTCGCGAAAGAGGTGAGAATATCTCCTTAATAGCTTGTTGTAACGCAGAAGGGACATTTCTTCCCCCGGTACTCATATTGAAAGGAGTCAACAAGAAACCAGAATTTGCCGATGGACTTCCCCATGGCTCAGACGTTTACATGAATAAGAAATCATCCTTCATCAACTCAGATCTATTCCTTCGGTGGTTGAAAGAACATTTTATCCCACGTAAACCTCCTGGAAAGGTACTCTTGATCTTAGACGGGCACACTTCACATAACAATGCTATTGATATGCTCGAACTTGCAGAACAAAATGATATCATCCTACTATGCCTGCCAAGTCACACTACACAGGCGCTTCAGCCCTTGGATAAAAGTTTCTTCGGTCCTTTGAAAACCTACTTCAATCAGGCAGCACATCGATGGATTCGCAGTCACAGCAACAGAAATCTAACCAGATATCAAGCTGGTCATCTCATCGGGGAGGCTTGGTCAAAAGCAGCATCGGTTGGGAACGGTGTGGCTGCCCTGTTAAAAATTCCAACAGAAATCCGTCAGAAGCTCACAGAATCCTCATGTCAAACTTATGAGAATTTAACAGAATCCTATCCGTTCCATCTGCGACAAATAACCGATGATTGCATTTCAATCCGTGTCTATACGTCTAATATCTGCACAGCCATATATCTTTAACGTAAGCTATCTGAATTCTATTGGCCCATCTGTATTTGTCCGTGATAACGTATATGAATGTTAAAGATTTTTGTCCGCTTTTCTGTACGCACCCTAAGGTGTACGCTTCTGCCAGGAATTTCAGATAGAATACGTATCCGTCTCTGTACGCGTCGCTTTTGGTCATCAGATATTATCCGTAATTCCGCGATACAATCTAACAGCTGGAGACCGCAATTCCGTGAGGATCGAACTCGTTTCATTTATTACTGCAATGTCGTATACCAGATCTATCCGTATCAATACGTATATGCAAACGGGTTTGGATCTAACTGCAATTTCATTTCTTGAAGTAACGGTTGCTGTCCGCATTGTTCGTGCAATAAAATTTTATTGCTTCTGACTGCGACTTCGGCTACTGAATCTATGAGCATATACACGCATCTTTGAACCTCACCGGATCGGATCTGCAATCCCTCCTTAGAATAAGTCGATTCTTGTATGCATTGCTCACGTACTAAACTTCGATCGCTACTGACTGCAACTTCGGCTACCAGATCTATCCGGATCCACACGCATCCTCAAACTTTATCGGATTTTCTGTGCAATCCCGCTCTATCATGTAACGGTTCCTATTCGCATTGCTCGCGCGTCTGATTTTATCGCTCCTGTCTGTGACTTCCGCGATCATATTCATCTGCATGTGCACGCATCTTCGAACTTCATCGGATCAGATCTGTAATTCCGTCATAAAATGTAACGCTTCTTATCCGCATTGCTCATATGCAGTCGAAATCGTCGCTTCTGACTGTGACTTCGGCATCAAGATTTATGAGCATGTATACGCATCTTTGGACCTCATCGAATCGAATCTGCAAGCCCGCTGTGAATGGAACCGATTCGTGTACGCATTGCTCACACATTCGAATTTATCACCGCAAAGCTAAGTGTGTTACAGCGTTTGTGAATTAAACACACAACGTGCTGGTATGTGATTTGACTTGAAGTGCAAAACTAACACCGCGAACATGTGTTGTGTTCAGAATTTACAAAGATGGTGTGTAGTTTACACGCGCACGCTGCATCTGTGCAATGATCATAACACGCGATAAGATCTAAACAATTAAATTTTTTTTGTTTTACACGATTTTCATGAATTTACAACTTAAATTGTACTCGCGTTACGTTCGGGGTGATGTGGTTGGGGTAAAGTGGCCATTCCAACGCATGCGCTGTTAGCCGCCGAGCGCCGACTTAACCTCATTTTGGCCGACCGGTGGTCCGCAGCCTCGCGGATGTGTTTTATGTTAGATATCTCCGTTCTAGCTAAATAGTATACGTTTTCAGAGTAATATACATTTCTAAAAACCAGATTAAAGAGTTTTATGTATTTGCAATAGTTTTGTCACTATTTTCATCATGGTAAGGATAATAATATGTAATGTAATGTATATAGCTACTGATTAAAACCTATAACAAAACGTTTCTGTCAGATATCTTATGTATATTTGTATTAGAAATATGAAAGCACAAGTTGTGAATTAGTAATATTAGGTCGATATTATATACCCAAATGACCAGAGTACTGTTTAGGTTGAGGAAGAAACACATTAGGCTACGAAGTATGGTATGTTCTTACTTTCAGATTTCTACGACCACTGCTTTCATCAGAGAGAAGTTATAAAATATATTAAGAATGTGAAAAGTGTTAATTAAATATCACAGATATATGACTTTGGTGTATGA
The DNA here is from genome assembly GCA_943736025.1 of Tenthredo mesomela. Lineage (NCBI taxonomy): Eukaryota > Metazoa > Arthropoda > Insecta > Hymenoptera > Tenthredinidae > Tenthredo > Tenthredo mesomela. Next base: position 21,916,966 of record OX031015.1, read on the forward strand.
TCCATTGTTTTAAACAAGAATATTTCATATTAATGAAATCAGAAAGACAAAAGTCCGACGAGGCACTTCTAAATCTTTGAGGACAGGGCTCATTCTTCCCGCAGGTTGTTTTCTCATCTCAAAGTATAGTTTGAGGTAGTTTGAAGTGAAAAAAAAATTATGGATTTTTTTCAAACGGTCTAATATAGGGTAAAGTGCGGAGAGATGCCGCACTTTTTGGAGAAAATTCATAACTTCTACAAAAATAGATATTAACAAACGTATTTAATAGTGACGTATTCTTCAAACTATGTACTAGAATGTGGCAAGAACAAAAAATTGATAAACTTTTATGTTCATATAAAATAAACGTCAACAAAAAACAGTGAAAAGCGGCGTCTCTCCCACACCCTATGGGAGAGATGCCGCAGTAGTGCGGGAGGAATGCCATACGGTTTTAAATGCCTTTTTCGGGCATCTAGTCTTCCAAAATTGTTGCACAACTGCCCGGAAAATTATTGCACTTCTTACATCTGATCCAGTCGTCGGTTTTCTTCATTTTATGATAATTTTTCCAACATTCGCCACAGGAATCTTCTCTCGCATTTTGTGACTCTGTTTCTTGTTTCCTGGACTTACTAGATAATAAAAAGGGAAAAGAAGAAGAAAAATGAAAAAAAAAAATTTTTTTTTTGAAATGAGAAGGTATATGCGGCATCTATCCCGAATCGCAGAAAGAGACGCTGTGGTGAATTGTTCAATAAGAATACTGATTTTCGCTTCGCGAATGGAACGTACATCTCAAATTGGGCTGTAAGAACTCAGTAAAACCATAACATTTATGAAAACTGTAACGAGGATAGTGAAACTTGCATAAATAGACTTCCCGCGTGAAATTTCAACGAGGAAAATTCGTACGTACCATCTTCTGCCCGCCATTATTTTCTTCTGCTTGCGAATTCGATCGCAATGTCGATTTTCGTCTGCTTCATTACTCTAATACTAAACATAAATCGCCATTGCAACACCATTTGTAGGCAAATCTCAGATATATGAGAAATGCGGCATCTCTCCCACTGCGGCATCTCTCCGCACTTTACCCTATATATATATATATATATGGGGCATTTCCTCCCAAAGCGACCTGGCCGAGACCCTCACCATTTTCAATTTCTTTTCCCTACTAGTATGTTGTTCGTCATCACAAAAAAGCCCGCCACACCAAGTTTCAGATTCTTTGAAAAATTTATCTTATCGTTATAATTTCAAAAAGCAAAACACTGTTCAACCAATCCGATTCTAATGAAATTTGGAGAGATGAGTCTCTGCGAGAAAACTAATTTTTTTAGCCATTAGCGAATAAGGTAGGCGTGGATCTGGTTTGGGAGATACAGGGAAATGATTTGTTTTTATTGTTTGATATAAATTTTCCATCTCCAGGCTACTATACGACCAATAACATTCACTTATATGAAAAAAATTTTTTTTTTTTTTTTTTTTCTTTTCATGAGAAATAGTATATTGTGCATCAAGGGAGCAAACAAAGTTTTCGCTCCCGAGGTGTAGCTTGCTGCCCGAGCAAGAGCGAGGGCAGCAAACTACACCGAGGAAGCGAAAACGTTGCTCCCGTGGTGCACACTATATTTTTCTTTACACATGAACGGAGGCCGATTTTGCTACCTATTTGAGGAAAAAGCGGTTTTACCGATTAATTTTGATAAATAAATCAAAGTTATGATTTATCTATTTGGTTACTCCTTTAAACAAAACAGTATAGGTATGAAGTTGGACCCACCGTCCTCTGTTTTGTTCATGAAGGAAAAAAGAGGTAAATGAATCTCGTGCAACTTCATATCGGGGAGCAAAGACTGGGAGGAAAGACTTTCCGGGAGGAAAGGCCGGGAGGAAAGACGTTCTGGGAGGAAAGACTTTTCGAGCGGTAAAACCGCTCTTTGCTCCCCGAAAATAGGGAGCGAAATCGGCCTTTCCGTTCATGTGTAAAGAAAAATTAACGGACGATCCGGCAATCGAACCGAGGAACCACGGAAGCCTATCCGGGGACTTACACCCGTGACCACCTAGCTCGCCCACAGATCGCCGCAATTTTTCTCATCGTATTCTTGTGTTCGTGTATGTTTTGAAATTGAAGTTATGATCTTGAGATTGTAACACCGATATCCGCAAGGCAAAGTTGTATACATTAGTTGTACCTGTATGACGGGATGTGTCACCACCAGGTTGAGATGTTTATGTATACCACGGCCTTTAAATGTTGCGTACTATTTTCATTAAATAATTAATTGCATTCAATTAATTAGTTAACATTTTTTTCTCCTCCGAGTATTTTATTTGAAAAATTTTGATGAGAAAAATTAACGGACGATCCAGGAATCGAACCCAGGAACCATGGAAGCCACTAATGTATACAACTTTGCCTTGCGGATATCGGTGTTACAATCTCAAGATCATAACTTCAATTTCAAATCATTCACTTATATGGTTCGAGCTGAACGGATTGTGAGTATACCAGAAAAAAAATGTAGTACATCTGAAATAAAACAAAGTTTGATTCCCTGTATATACCTCCCAAACTAGATCCACAGCCACCTTCGCTGATGGCTTCAAAATTTAGTTTTCCCACAGAAATAAATAAAACCCAATCGTCGATGTTTGATCTGCTCAATCAGGTGTTTCCCGTTAGCCTACCGTTAGGCGCGTGATTATCCACAGTATCGCTCTGTATATACCACCTTGTTGATACTGCAGTATTTAGGTTTCGAGGAATCCGCAGTTTTTTGGGAATTTCTCACAAAATATGCAGATTTGACGAAAAACCAATGGAAAACCGAAAAAAAATTGTTCATTTTATTTTATTTATTTTTTTTTCGATTCTGAAAATTTTAGAGAATTTTTTTTCCGTTTTACATCGGTTTTCCATCAATTCTGCACCTTTTGTAAGACGTTTCCACAAAACAGATTCATTAGAACAAAAACTTTGATCGTCTCGCGGCACGTTTCATTCTTTTTTCGCAAAAAAAAAAAAAATTTCCCTCAAGTTTTTACACGAAAAGGGAACTTTAGGGGGCGCCTGGGAAAATTTAATTTTTAACAACCACCCTAATATGTACGTATAGCGACGAATACAGTTGGGGCGGATAAAAAAATACTGTGTTCTGTCTGCCATTGCGCATACAAACAGACAGTAGTACTGAGCCAATATATCAACGGATATATTTGTATCCGGTTCTCCAAACAAATACGATTAGAGTCCTCGTAGATAAATGCGGATAGGTTTCCTGTTTGTATTTGCTCATTATTACGGCTGTCTATGCCTCCGTCAAGAACCACATAGATTCGGATCTCGTTCCTATACGTTGTTGTACGAAAATGCATGTATAATAGTTTTAATCTGCTTCTGTCGGTAAAAGCAGTGATAAAAACACATACTAAAACGTTGGTAAACGGATAGAATTCACATCCTATCCGTTTCTAATGGAATTTTTAACAGGGTGGATTCATGAGCACTGGAATATTTCCTTTCAATCCCAGCATAATTCCGGATCATTTTTTTTCAATATCTGATTCAGCTGTACGTTCGGATGGTGCGGTGACCGCTTCCGCTGAAGGACAAGTAGCCGTGACAACATCTCAAAAAGCAAAGACTGCGGCAGTTCTTAATGATAAGTCAGCGGTAGATCCAAAAGTGAAGACCCTACCAACATTTCCCCCCGTTAAGAAGTTACCGAATCCTACGACATCTATCTCATCGCTGACCATAGGCAATGAGCCGTCTCCACCTAGTCCTTCCAAGCATCTGCATGAATCTTGTCCTATTCCACACCTCACGGAATCTAACACCAAGAGAAAACAGTCTGCTGCAGTTCTAACCACTCTGGAAAACATAGTTCTCAAAAAAAGGAAGCTCCAGAGTAAAATTGATTCGGAAACTCTCACAGCGAAGAAGAAGAATAACCCAAAACGAGAAAAAGCTCAAACCAAAGATAGCAAGAATTCTACTGGGTCTGAGAACCATATTCCTAAAAAGAGAAAATGTACGACTAAGAACTTGAAAAAAATCAAAACAGAAAAAGGTGAATGCAGTAAATTGAAAAAAGAAACAGTGTCACCAGATTCAAGAGAAGATTCCTGTGCCGAAAGCTGGGAAAATTATTATGAAACAACAAAAATCGACGACTGGATCAGGTGCAAAGAGTGCAATAATTGGCCGCACGAGAATTGCACGCTATACAAACAGTTGTGCAACAATTGTGGGAGACGAGATGCCCGAAAAAGGCATTTGAAACCGTGAGGCATCTCTCCCGCACTACTGCGGCATCTCTCCCATAGGGTGTGGGATAGATGCCACTTCGCACTGTTTTTTGTTCATATATATTTCATAAAAAAATAAAAGTTTATCTATTTTTGGTCAAGGCCAGATTATAGTACATAGTTTAAAGAATGGTCACTGATAAATACGTTCGTTGATATCTATTTTTGAAGAAGTTATGAATTTTCTCCAAAAAGCGCGGCATCTCTCCGCACTTTACCCTATATGGTTGAACGGTTGCTAAGGGACAATATACACTCTGTATCCCATACGAATCCAATATACTGGGGCAAATATATGAGCAATATTTATCAAACATTTCTACCAAATAATGGCGATACGGTGTAGATGATATGTGAGCAATATATGGCAAATATCTTTGGAATATATCACAATACCTTAAATTTGCCATAGTATCGAATACAATTTACAAGAGAATAATATGACTACAACGGCAATTGCAAAATTTTCAATCATCTGCATTCTGGTGAAAATCTAGTGCAAATCTTAATTGTTCAATAAAAATGGTTGTATTTCTACCAGGGAATATAGGATAATTTTTGAGTTAATACAGGCATGCATGAAATAAGTACTCATTCAATTAGACCTAAATATTTTAATTCGTTTATTTTCGAATGAACATCGTGAAACAATAAATATTTATTGAATAACCATTAAATCAAACAAAAATACGTAATCACAGACTAGGTTATTTGGCATAGAATCGTATCGGTCGCTGTTATTTTAAGAAATTATGTCAAAACGTCCGCTGTTGTTCAAAGACTACTGCTGGAATAAACAAATTCGATTGAAACGGTTACTCTCGGATTTGAAATCACACGCTGAGGATGAAACAACTGCAACAGATTCATTACCTTCTTTAAGTATTTTCATTTCATCAGGGTTGTGCAATTGGTCGACGATACGCCCAACCCAGACAAGGCTGCACAGAGTATAGAAGAACGTGATGGTATTTATTATTATTTTCAACTGTCATTACAATTTCAATTTGGTCTTCAATCGGTTTCCTGAAAAAGTTTTCGCTCCTGACTCAACTGTAATCGCTACCGATTTATTGACCCGAAATGCGAGTCAAAAGTAGCATATTTTACCCTCTTATATACTTTATTCACCACAAATTCTCATTAGCGGGAAATAATGAGCCATCATTTTTTTATTCGTCATCATGTAATTGTTATTATAATTTTCTTAATTGTTCAGATTAAAAAAAAAAAAAAATCAAATTTCTCATCCCCCACAAATGCGGTTTTCAGTTTATTCTGGCTTTCTCTCTTTAGTTCACAATGAAGTGGCCATCATCGAGTCGCGAATTCGGTCAAAGAGCTGCGTTACGTCAAATGGCTGAGGCTCGAGTGTAGTAACATAAGAAACTATTTTGAGTTCTTTTTCATGGTGTAGTGACTCTATCGTTCGAAACCTATTAATTCATACCATATGTGAATTTATCGGACCAGTCGAACCAAATTTTTAAGTCTTCTAACTGAAGCTCACCTCTATATAGAGCGTGCAATCTCCAGATAGACCGAAAAAAACGGAAGTGCATCATAATTATTTTTTACTCGAAAAAATAAAAGAAGTGCATCATACTTGAAAAAATAATTATGATGCACTTCCGTTTTTTTCGGTCTATCTGGAGATTGCACGCTCTATATAGAGGTGAGCTTCAGTTAGAAGACTTAAAAATTTGGTTCGAGTGGTCCGATAAATTCACATATGGTATGAATTAATAGGTTTCGAACGATAGAGTCACTACACAATGAAATAAACACAGACCTGTGGACTAAGAGGTCAATGACAATAACATGAAATTCAAGTAAAGATTCCTTCAGTCCTTCAGTGGTCTAATTGGACAAGGCGTCGCAGTACAAATGCGGAGGTCCCGGTTCAAACCCGGGCTGAAGGAATTTTTACTTGAAAAAATAATTATGATGCACTTCCGTTTTTTTCGGTCTATCTGGAGATTGCACGCTCTATATAGAGGTGAGCTTCAGTTAGAAGACTTAAAAATTTGGTTCGACTGGTCCGATAAATTCACATATGGTATGAATTAATAGGTTTCGAACGATAGAGTCACTACACCATGAAAAAGAACTCAAAATAGTTTCTTATGTTACTACACTCGAGCCTCAGCCATTTGACGTAGCGCAGCTCTTTGACCGAATTCGCGACTCGATGATGGCCACTTCATTGTGAACTAAAGAGAGAAAACCAGAATAAACTGAAAACCGCATTTGTGGGGGATGAGAAATTTGATTTTTTTTTTTTTTTAATCTGAACAATTAAGAAAATTATAATAACAATTACATGATGACGAATAAAAAAATGATGGCTCATTATTTCCCGCTAATGAGAATTTGTGGTGAATAAAGTATATAGGGTAATTCCGGGTGAGATGGCCATAGGGGAGAGATGGCCTTCGATGATATTTCTCAGCCTAATTGATATATTACACTTTCTATTTGGGGTAGATCGCTTCGTACAAAGTACTACTACCGATCTACCCCAAATAGAAAGTGCAATATATTAATTAGGCTGAGAAATATCATCGAAGGCCATCTCTCCCCTATGGCCATCTCACCCGGAATTACCCTAAGAGGGTAAAATATGCTACTTTTGACTCGCATTTCGGGTCAATAAATCGGTAGCGATTACAGTTGAGTCAGGAGCGAAAACTTTTTCAGGAAACCGATTGAAGACCAAATTGAAATTGTAATGACAGTTGAAAATAATAATAAATACCATCACGTTCTTCAATACTCTGTGCAGCCTTGTCTGGGTTGGGCGTATCGTCGACCAATTGCAAAACCCTGATGAAATGAAAATACTTAAAGAAGGTAATGAATCTGTTGCAGTTGTTTCATCCTCAGCGTGTGATTTCAAATCCGAGAGTAACCGTTTCAATCGAATTTGTTTATTCCAGCAGTAGTCTTTGAACAACAGCGGACGTTTTGACATAATTTCTTAAAATAACAGCGACCGATACGATTCTATGCCAAATAACCTAGTCTGTGATTACGTATTTTTGTTTGATTTAATGGTTATTCAATAAATATTTATTGTTTCACGATGTTCATTCGAAAATAAACGAATTAAAATATTTAGGTCTAATTGAATGAGTACTTATTTCATGCATGCCTGTATTAACTCAAAAATTATCCTATATTCCCCGGTAGAAATACAACCATTTTTATTGAACAATTAAGATTTGCACTAGATTTTCACCAGAATGCAGATGATTGAAAATTCTGCAATTGCCGTTGTAGTCATATTATTCTCTTGTAAATTGTATTCGATACTATGGCAAATTTAAGGTATTGTGATATATTCCAAAGATATTTGCCATACCGTGAAGATTCGTGGAGGCGCACCATAGGACGCCTGCATGCAGGCAACTCAGAAGTCAAGCGATTCGGTTTTATGCGTGCCCATTGGCTACGTGGAAACAACACCTAATCGCTTGATATTTGAGTTGCCTGCATGCAGGCGTCCTATGGTGCGCCTCCACGAATCTTCACGGTATATTGCTCACATATACACGGAAAGATTAGAACCCGACTGGTTCGTGTTCTGCACCAGACTCAGTCGTGTGCAAGAAAAAAATGTAAGAAAAATGAGTTTGCACCAGACTGAGTCGTGTGCGCACACGACTCAGTCGGGTTCCACGCCATAATCAATCGGGTGCTGCACCAGAATCCGTGCACAGTAACCAGTCTGGTGCCGCACACGAGTCATTCGTGTGCGCATACGAATGAGTAATGTTTCTAAAATATTTCAGCCAAAAATTTTATAGCACATGACTGACTAATGTTTGTCACACGATTGGTTCTGGTTTCGCACCGTAACCAGTCAGGTGCTGCACACGACTCAGTCTGGTCTGAGACGAGCGATTACTGCGCATAACCTCCTAACCTCAACGTTATTCACGTATGTCGTCTATGTGACATGTCACATAAACTTTTAATAATTTTTAAATTATTTATGTAGATATATATAATAATTATATATATATAATTATAGTGAATATTCGTAAGGACTTTAAAATCTCAGGTAAGTGTATTAGTATTACGAATTTTTTCATGGTTGTTTGTATGATGTGTTGTGTTAGCTTTGTGAGGTTATGTATTTAGTATCTCGCGTCAAAAAAGTTTGATTATTAAGTTTTATTTATTTCGTAGTTAGTTATTATTTTTATCTCCTGCAAATTTTTATTTATTAATAAAATTCTTTGCCCTTTTTTTTTCTTGCCTTTTTATTCGGAATGCGTTTTAGATACAATGGGTGAAGTAATTGTAGCTGGTTATATCTACATAAATAATTTGAAACTTATTAAAAGTTTATGTGACATGTCACATAGACGACATACGTGAATAACGTTGAGGTTAGGAGGTTATGCGCAGTAATCGCTCGTCTCAGACCAGACTGAGTCGTGTGCAGCACCTGACTGGTTACGGTGCGAAACCAGAACCAATCGTGTGACAAACATTAGTCAGTCATGTGCTATAAAATTTTTGGCTGAAATATATTAGAAACATTACCCATTCGTATGCGCACACGAATGACTCGTGTGCGGCACCAGACTGGTTACTGTGCACGGATTCTGGTGCAGCACCCGATTGATTACCCGCACGGAAATATATATATGCGAAAAATATATGCGACATATTTGTTTTTTGCGCTAAAATATAAGTAACATTTATTTTTTATAAGTTTGATATAAATGTAAACATACATGTAGTGACATGTATGTCGACATAGATGTCGACATAGATGTCAACACTATGTAAAATTCATCTAACATATAGGATACATATATGTAAATGCGTACATATATGTTATAATATATGCGAACATCTTTGGATTTTGCGCACATATATGTTATAAGTGCGACATATATGTTGCATATATTTTTCGCATATATATATTTCCGTGCGGGTATGGCGTGGAACCCGACTGAGTCGTGTGCGCACACGACTCAGTCTGGTGCAAACTCATTTTTCTTCCGTTTTTTTCTTGCACACGACTGAGTCTGGTGCAGAACACGAACCAGTCGGGTTCTAATCTTTCCGTGTATCATCTACACCGTATCGCCATTATTTGGTAGAAATGTTTGATAAATATTGCTCATATATTTGCCCCAGTATATTGGATTCGTATGAGATACAGAGTGTATATTGTCCCTTAGCAACCGTTCAACCATATATGGGAAACCTACGGGTAAGAAGTTTCCAATGCATGACCAATTAGACAATCCCATATACTTGCAATATAATGCCCACGCAATTTATTTTCACGCGGGTACCACCGTATCACGCCCAAGCGAATCCGGTCGAGAGGGTAAATCGAGTCCTCAAGACCATGATCAAATCGTACATCGAAACCGATCATCGCGACTGGGATGTACACATCCATGAATTTCGGTTCGCGTATAATTCCGCAGTACACAGTTCGCTAAAAGTAAGCCTCGCGTTCCTAAACTTCGGTCGTGAACCGAAACCGAGAGTACAACTCCGACGCGCGGAAGAAGGTCCTGCGACTATACCAGAACCGCGTCCTGGAAAATGGGCAGAGCGGATGGAGCGTTTAGAGGAATTAAGAGATCTTGCGACTCAGCACTTACAGGATGCACGCACGCGGCAAGCGCATTATTATAATAAGCGTCACCAAGAAGGTCACTTCAAAAAGGGGGACTTAGTGTGGAAACGGAACCGAGTCTTATCCTCGGGACAGAATTTCATTTCGGCCAAACTAACCCCGGATTTCGTGGGACCGTATGTCGTAAGGGTGGTTGTCGGTCCCACGATATACGAGACGAGGATAACAAGGGTAGAAAGATCGGTCGACCTCACATAAAGGATTTGAAACCGTATTACGGCCCGTTGACAGATCCCCGGCCTCAAGGAGCCTGAGGGAGAGAATGTAATCGGCGACAAGACTTGAGAGAATGGAGTTCGCGTTCGTTTTTGTTGAATTTCGTTTGAAATTAATTTAGTAATTAGAGTTAGGGAATTAGGGTTTAGTGTAAAGAAAAATTTGGTCAGTCCGACGAATTATTTTTTTTATATATTTTCTTTTGGGTCGACTGCGCCAACAATTTCGTAGTGAACGCTTGCGCTCAAAAATCACACGTTGACGAGGAGAGGTTTTCTTCAGCCTACGAAGGTGCAGCCCTCGACGAGGGCGTCCGAGAAGCCTGCGAGGACCTACTAGCTCCCATGGAAAGAGAGGCCAGGGAGACAGAGGAGACCGAAAGGACCCGCCATACGTCCCCCACGAAGGAGACCCCGACTCCGGGACCACCCCCGAGTACAGAGAGGCCAGAAATGGGCGAGCCGGGTCCAGGACCGAGGGACAGGTCACCCGCGCCACCCGTGGCGGGACCCAGCCAGTCAGCAGCAACTAACTCGGGTGCAATACCTCGCACGCGGGTCCTAATCGAGCCGGTGCCAAGGGATCCGCGATACATCCCGGTTGTGCGCTTGCCACGTCAACCGGAACGGACCTCCGAGGTCGACCGTTTACGACAGGAAGCCTACGAGGCCGACCACCGAAGCTAAGCTGCCCACTTGGTAGCCTGCGAGGCTGCCAAACAGGCCAACGATGAGATGAACAAGGCCCTACGAATTCGGGACCAACAAGCCCAGAGGGTTATCGCCAAGGCGCACCCGGGGAGCGAAGATCGCGAGGCAGCCAGGCGGGCGTTCCAAATTAGCCAATCCGATTGTTGGAACTGTAAACTACCGGGACATAGGGCGCGCTACTGCCCAGAGCCCAAGAGGGATTTTTGTAACCTGTGCACTATGCCCGGGGTACTGGCCGAAACCTGCCCGTGGCGCGATCACCCGTAGCATCTAAAACTAGCAAAAGTGAGCAGACAAAAACAGGCGCAAAGGGGCTACTTCCCCGATGCCACCCGACCACCACCCAAGAACGGTTGGCGTTAAGGCTAGGAGCCAGACCTCGGGGTCGTTTTCTGTTGGTGTTTCCGGGTAGTTTTGCTTTATTTTTTTTTGTTTGTTTTGGTTTTTTTTTTTTTTTTTTGGAGGTTTCGGGTAGTTAACATTTTTCCGTTGTCAACCGCAGCCATGGCGCTCGCTTATATTTCGTTTTGTTGTTTTGTTTTCTTCTCTTTTAAGTTCGCGTGTCTCTCCAAAAAGTCGGGAGTAGGTTTAGTTTTTTTTTCTTTGTTCCTTGGTTTTTTTTTTTTTTTTTTGTGTGCGGAGAGATCCGGATGGGATCTCCCGCTCCACACCCCCAGGGGGTGAAGCATAAACTAATTTTTCGTATCGTTTCCTTTTTTTCTTTTGTTTGTTTCGACCATCGTGGTCCTTTCGGGAATAAAATTTTGTCTTTGTTTTGGTGCGTTTTTGTTCTATTTTTTTTTTTTTGGGTTTCGACCACCGTGGTCAGTTCGAACATCGACGCTCTGGATTTAGCTTCGTTTTGTTTTGTTGGTTGGTAGTCTCTCATTTTATTTGTTTTTTTTTTGCGTGTCATAATTATTATTGGTAAAAATAACATAGTCCTTTTTGTTCTGTTTTTTTTGTTGCTGGAGTTTTTCTTTAGATTTCGAGTCTTGAAGTTCGATTAGTCTTTTATTTCAATTCTGTTTTTTTTTGTGCTTCAGAGTTCGAGTTTTTGATTTAGAGTAGTCTCTTATTCTGATTTTGTTTTTTTTTATCTCCGATTTATCTTTTATTGAGGGGAGTCGAACCCTCTCCAAAATTTTTGTCTTTCTGCCTTCTGCAGGAGGAGAGTAGCGGGTGACGACTTAATAATTAAACCGGGGGTTCTCATAAAGTACCTTCTTATTTCCTTTTCGGGCGAAAGTTTAGTATGAAATACAGTATTACGTTTAAATAACTAGACTCAACGAAGTCAGTAGACGTAAGACACGGTGGGCGGTCGCCACTCGGAGTTCGGTCCATGGGTCAGTTTTGCTAGCGCTTCCGCCCCAGTGGTCCGTCTAAGGGGGGGGGGGGGGGGGGGGGGGGGGGGGGAGTTGTAACATTGCATGTTACCACAGGCTCCTTACCCCTTGGACGACCTTAGCGGAGTGTCTGAGAGTAGTATGAATGATTAGGGTGGCCCTGAGGCCTGGCAATAATTCCGAGTGACGACCGTGACCGACTAAAATCTGTAGAACTCCTTATTGATTCCTTTGTTTTTCTTTACGCATTTTCTCTGGTATGTGGGAGACGAGGCCTAGACGAAGGCTCACATTCACCCCGAAAGAACGAGTAGACGCACCTACGACGCCCAAAATCGACCAGAAGGATCCCTGATAAGGAACACCGCGTGAGCTCTAGGAGGTAGTACTGGCCAGGCTACCTCCACTGCGGAAATAGAGGACACGGGGGAATGCCGAGGGCATTCTGCAACGAGGGATATCGGTGGCGGAAGAGATTCCCGCCGCCTAGAAGAGCCTGCAACCCGTGTTCCTTGGATGTAAGGAGCTACAACCACCGCGGTGGATTTTGAATATTCGCGCGTAGCGAAACTAGGGATCTTTCGGTCGATGGGAAATCAATAGTCAATCGCCTGATATGTGCGCTGAGTACCGGCGCCATGCGGTCTACTCACTCTGCGTTAGACTAGCGTTCTTATCACTCGTGTGAAAAATACCGCTACGTTCTTAGTCTGAAATTTGTATCTTTTCTTTTTGCGCTCAACCCCGTGGGTTACCTATTATTATTAGAACAAACATTTTGAGTCTGTGTGAGTGAGATAGGAGAAATCGAGGGATTCCTGTAGTCTCCGAGGATGGATCCCTTCCTAGAGAGAGGACGATTCGTAGCGTGGCTGGAAGACGGTAAGCGTTAGCTAATCTTACCCAGGATAATTCGTGTCCGGCAACGGCTATCCGCCATCTTGCCATAGATCAAGCCACGAGGCTAATTAATATTCTTGGGATCGAATTAAGCCGATCTCCGGAGGGTAGGCCGTCACCAGTGTCCCTGTGCCTTAGATTTTGTAGTTCGAGTCTTTATAGTTTGGAGTAATTCTTCGAGTAATTAATAATTTAGTCGAGTCCGTATCTGGAGTACATGAGTACGACAGAGACAGTGAGAGTCGGTCACTGTCGCTCTCTCTTCCTCCTGCGGGGAGAGACGTAACTCGAGGCTTAGCCGAGAGAGATAGTTGTTCTTCGCGTTAGAATTTAGGGTTCATTATTTAACTTTCGTAGTCAACAAATTCAATAAATTATCCGCAGAGTTAGTTTAAATTAGTGGTAGGAAAAATCTGTAAATAGTTTGTAAAGAATAAGCTCATCGGAGCACTTGTACAACGGGAGACTTCGTCTCTCGGAGACGAGCTAATCGTCGGAGTAGAACCTGAGACTGAGTAACTCATAATTAATTATTATTTTATCGTTATTAATTAGTCATCAATTCGGCTCGTAGCCTATATTTAATAAATTAGTAATTTAGTTAGTATTGTCCAGCGAGGACTTGATTTGACGAGTTATATATTATTTTTTGCATGACTTCTTTTTATTTGTTATTGCTCTCCTACGTGGAAGCTAGTAGTTTGATTTTTTTATTGTAAAACTCGCCAAACGTGGCCGGGTCACTCTTACACGACCTGTAGTCGATTTATACCCGCTGGGGAGCACCCCCGGGTACTAGTATTATTATTTCTATTTTTTTGATACCATTTTTCTTGAATAAATTCTATTGTCTTTGTTAAATTCAAATTCACCGAGTCGTTAATACGCACTGCTATTCCTTCAATTAATCCCGACCCCTCTCCGCGGTACTGACGCTAGCCGGCGCTCAAGTATCTGTAGTTTGTTTTTTTTTTAGTAAGATTTTCAGAAATTGGCGATTATAAGCCTGGCGCCCAGCATCTTTGTTTTATTATAAATTTTCCATTGGCCAATTGTCGAGTGGACGGTTCTCAGACTAGCTTTCCGGTCTGGTCTGAGGACCAGGAAAAATCCACGTCGCAAGTAATACCACAAGACCTTCAAAATTATCGGATATTTCCCGATTGTTTTGCTGCGTGGCATCGAGAGGGCTAAGTTTTGCAGATTTTTGTGCAAAACTTGGCCCGCTCGTTGCTACGCAGGATCAAAACAACTTTTTTTCGTCCGTCATCGTGGGTCTCACGCGAAAACATTCAGAATTACACAAAGAATTTTTCGTAATTTTTCAAGAATTTTCGAAATGTTGGAACATGGTGCTTCGTTTGTTCAAAATGTTAAAAGTGCTGAAAAAAAAAGAAGGAATAATGATCCCATCGTGGGAGGGGTGTCAAAATGATCGAAATAAAAAAAAAAAAAAAAGATTTTTGACAATTTTTCGAGATTTTTGAAAAATGCCAATTTCAAAATGGGTTTGAATAAGCATGGAAAATTAACGGTTGGAGGGAAAAATCTGAAAAAATTCAGCAGTGCTTTTTCGAGGTCGTAGAATCGTATAAAAAATCGTGAAGCGAATCAAAAATAGTGAGGGAAAAACATTGGTCGAGTTCACGTTGAATTCCTTATATATGTACAACGGCGGATTCAAGGGGGGGTGGCGGAAGGGGCGATCGCCCCCCCCGAAACCTTGGGAAGGAGGGAAATTTTTGAAATAAAGATGAGTTTTAATATGTTTTCAATGCGAATAATATTAATATCAACAAAATGTATTGTTATTGGAAAAAAAATGCCTCTAGAAGTCTGAATCTACCACTATACTGAGGTACATTTTTACCCCCCACACCCCTTAATATGCTGGTAAAGTCGATCGCCTGCCCCCCCCCCCCCCCCCCCCCCCCAAATGAGACACCTGAATCCGCCCTTGTATACCGCGAGGTTCTCTGTATGCGGAACGCTAGGGGTACCAACCCGAAATTTTTGCTATTTCCATAGGCGTAGGTCATACAGTAAACTGCAGCAGCAGTTTGGTAACTTACTAGATGTTTCCAGTAAGATCACTAGTTACGCTGGCTAGTGGAATTGCGCTCAACCATACCCTGTTCAAGCTATGTTTATTCTGTTTGAACCCGAGAACAGCGCGCGTAAAATTTGAAGGTTAGGCGCTCAATTTAAAATGAATAAATAAATCGTGCGAATAAGTGAAGTCGCGGGAAAACTGGACCAGGTGAGGAAGATGATTCAAATCAATCGATCAACAAAATAATTATTAATCAATAGCAGGTTTGACTTGCAATCAATTTATTATGAATCAAGCAGTTTTTAAGATGTTTTTGTTGAATCGTTGGAACAATAAAATGGTTATTCATTATCTCATAACAGAATAATTATTAATTAATGTAAAGTATTACTTGCAATCAATTTATTATTAATCAAGCAATTTTTGAATAGCTTGAACAGCAATTTTTAAAAGGTTTTTGTTGAATCGTTGGAACAATAAAATGGTTACTCATTATCTTATAACAGAATAATTATTAATTAATGTAAAGTATTACTTGCAATCAATTTATTATTAATCAAGCAATTTTTAAGAGGTTTTTGTTGAATCGTTGGAACAATAAAATGGTTACTCATTATCTTATAACAAAATTATGATACGTTAGCAATTCGTGTTACTCGCAGCTGCGATCGAGCAACGAATAGTAAATAATGACTGAACAAACTCTTCGGATTGGAATGATGGATTAATAACAAATTGTTTATTTCAAAATTATAGTAAGAAATCGAAGAGGACCAATTCCTGGACAACTGTGTTAGCCATTTTCAAACATCAGGGCTGCATCTGGAACAAAACAGTGAGAATCAATTAGCACTACGTCACTAAACGTTGTAATCAACTTTGAATTGAGGCGTTTACAACAAACCTCAGTGTCACATGCTCTTCAGGAGAATTTAATTAGCGTTGTCGTGCCAAGTAACGTACAACAGTTTTCATTCCAAAGCTTACCATTGCTTCTTTGGATAATTCTCTGCACCTGAGGACACCTTCGATAACCCACAATGAGTCTCAGCGAAGAGCGATCCTTGCTTCGTCATCTGCTTTGTGGCTGCATAATATCTTGACTCAGGCACTCTTTCGAAAACAACAGCGCAGAACATCCTCGAAGAATATTGATTCCGTAACGCTAAAACATTAAGGCAAACGAGTCATGGATGGATCGTCGTTACACAGTGTGCCCTGTACAACGTGCACAGTAATCAGAAATTACCTGAGACGATTGACTTTGGAAACTATCTAAGGATGATCGATTGTAGTTAGATGCCGCTCGAGTCAACCTCGAGGTGTATCGTTGCGGTTCATCAAGGGTCTTGATTGACTTTCATCGAGGGACTTAGTTGACTTTCATCGAGGTATTTAACTCTGGACAGCTACTTTGCTGCGACTCGAATGTATCGTCAAAGCTTATCGAGGGAATCTTGCCAGCACGCTCTGTACTCTCTATCGATCTACGGTCATCGCAGCGTGTATGGAGTCTCAGCTGCAGTCACCGTTTGTCGACTGCAATTACTTTTCGGCTTGAGGATTTTTATCTCCAATGCAGGAGCTGGTTTAATTTATCTCATCGGTGGTATCGTGGTATCTTTTCAAGCGTGCTGGAAAGAGTGCCTGAGTCAAGATATTATGCAGCCACAAAGCAGATGACGAAGCAAGGATCGCTCTTTGCTGAGACTCATTGTGGGTTATCGAAGGTGTCCTCAGGTGCAGAGAATTATCCAAAGAAGCAATGGTAAGCTTTGGAATGAAAACTGTTGTACGTTACTTGGCACGACAACGCTAATTAAATTCTCCTGAAGAGCATGTGACACTGACCGCGGTATTCATGAACGTCCGTTAAACAATTACGAGCGTAAAAGTTACGGCCGTTATATATAACAGCCGCTTTCTTAAAAAAACGACGAATAATTGCCGGTTACCAAGCGGCTGTTATTGACGCCGAGTGAGCGTCAACTACGATTGATGCCTCTTATTGTATATAGATTAATAACATTCTTTGTGATTACTATTACCGCAAAAACGCCAATTAATTCCTTAATTAATAACGCATTCACTTTCGGTCGTTTTCAACAAAGATTTCTAGTTCACCAGCACTCTGCATGTCTTATAATCATTAAAGGTACAGCTAAATGTGAGATTTTTTTGTTGAAATCTTCTCAAATTCCCTCGTAAGTTATAGATATTTGAATACTAAAACGAACTGATATCTGAAAAATTGAAATCTGCATTACAAAGAGTCGGGTTCAGATATAAGCACCAATTACTCAATAATTATTCTATGTTTTCCATCTCAATTATACAGTGACGTTTTAAATGGACTACGATTCAACGAATTCAAGTGATTCCGATTTGGAATTTGTCGACGATGTGATGCACGCTATGCCTCAGCATCGGCCAAGACTCTTTAGAGAACGCGGAAACCCATTCGAGAAATACGATAATATAGATTTCAAAAACAGATTTAGATTTACGAAGGAATCTGTAATGCATTTGCTAGAAGTTGTAGGGCCAGCCATCGAGATGGTCACTAATCGTAGCCGACCAATACCCGCTTTAACGCAATTATTAATCACATTGCGATTTTACGCAACGGGATCTTTTCAAAAAGTATTAGGTGATCATGTTGATGTCAGCCAACCTACCGTATCTCGCATCATACCGAGAGTTACCAGAGAAATAGCGGCGTTAGGTGTGCACATGATAAAAATGCCCGGCACGTTGAATGATCGTGAACAAATAATTACTAAATTTCACCGCATTCGTCAATTCCCAGGCGTGATAGGTGCAATAGATTGCACTCATATACGAATACAATCGCCAGGTGGGCCACAAGCCGAATTGTATAGAAACAGGAAAGGCTGGTTTTCTTATAATGTGCAAGCCGTTTGTGATTCGAATCTCAAATTTATTAACCTGATTGCACGATGGCCCGGATCTGTTCACGATAGTACCATATTTTACGATTCGCCGTTACGAGTTGAATTCGAATCTGGCGATTATCCAAATTGTTATTTATTGGGAGATGCAGGTTACGCGTGTAAACCGTATTTGTTGACCCCGGTTAATAACCCTCATACTCCGGCTGAACAAAGATTCAACGAATCTCAGATTGCGACTAGAAACACTATTGAAAGGGCATTCGGCTTATGGAAACGACGATTTCCGTGCTTATCACTTGGAATGCGAGTAAAAAATCAGACAATATTACATGTCATCGTAGCAGCTGCGGTACTACATAACGTCAGCATTGACCTGCGTGATGGCGAACCCGAAGTTATTGCGGTCGTCGATAACGCCGCAATTAATGCAGTTCAGATGAACCATTTACTTCCTGGAAATAATTTTGCCGTACGGAGCACCCTGATCGAAACCGTATTCAGTCAACCACAATAGTAAAAGTTAATAAATAAAAACTTCAATGAAAACAAATGTAATATATGTACATAAGGGGAATTTAATTTAAAGTTCTATATTTTATTATTTTATTTCCTACTTGATTTTTTTTTTTTTTTTTTATTTAATAATAATTTTTTTACTCTCATTCACTCTGAATAATTGATTCGATTGAATTTCTATAATTTTAAGATTAATTTAACTAATTGATCAATTATTTGTGTATAACAAGGAGTTATGTTAATTTGTAACAGTAAATTAAAATTTATTGCAAGCAATTGATGTGAGATGGAGTATTCATAGTTAAGGTACACAGATAAAAAAAATTCCTTGTTTGAAGAAAAAGATTTCTCATTTTAAGAAACTGTAGTTTCTTGAATGTTTTTTGATTAAATCAAGGAAATACGTTCTTAATTCGAATTAAAAAGATTTCTTGTTTTCAGAATCTGTAGTTTTAATTCGAATTAAAAATGTATATCCTTGATTTCAACAAAAAACATTCAAGAAACTGCAGTTTCTTAAAACAAGAAATCTTTTTCTCGAAACGAGGAACTTTTTTCTCTGTGTACTGGTTGAAATTGAGGTGAAATGTTTAATCAAACGCTTCAATAATTGATAGGGACCTAAATCCCTTCATGTCTCGATTTTAATTCTTTTATTTGCGATTCAAGATTGTTCTCTTGTGCTCTCATTTCTATCATATATTTTTTTTTCCGCAGCTCAAAAAGTTCATTCTCGTTTTTCTGTATCTTCCTCAAACCTTCGATTTCCAAATTCAATTTAACTTTTGCCAGGCCGTTCATTTCAACATTATGTTTGCAGACATCCTCTTTTATTTTTTTTTCGATTTCTAATATTTCCAACTTTTTTAACTCGTATGTGGATTGCATATGCATCTTTTCACTCTTTTCGCCCGTGAGTCCGATTAGCTTTTCATACACAGTGTTCGGTCTGCTTTTTCTCTCTCGCCTTCCGCGTGATTGCTCCGGTCTGTCTTCAGCTGGCCTCGGTCGGACTCTGTTTACTTCCGTCGAGGAGGAAGGCTGCAAATATTCATTGATAAATATTTCAATATCACGTAATCATTCGCTAGAATTAATTCATATATCATTTGTGATGACTCACAAGGGAGGATGCAGATGACAAACGAACGGGCGGATCGGTAATACGGGCATTACTCGAATCATCCACATCACTGCTGGTTTCGCTGTCAATAGCTATTTGTGTCAAGTCTTGTTTGACTGCAATAAGTGATATTGTAGGATGAAGTGGGTGCGTGGGCTACTAATTCTCAATTTTTTTTTTTGTCATTTATGATTTAATACTTGTAGAGATAGACTCCGATTCACCGCTTATATCGTGGTATTCGGTTGCAGAGTCGAATACATTTTGGTCTGGCTGGAACTGTGGCCGGATTAGACTTATAAGTCGTTCGCCATTTTCATCCAACTTTTTGGTAAATTTGCCACCACCAGTCTTGTATAATTCACCCTGAATGAATACACATCCAATAATATATTATTAGTTCAAAATTACTATTCATATTTGTTTCGTAAATCTTGAATTTGAAATAATATATAAGGGGGTAATTTCGAAAAATTTTGACTTAATTGTTATAATAATAATTGTTATAATGGCGAGTCTTTGGTCAATTCATCGTATTATACCTTGTCGTCCGCATTATCCTTTCGCGTCTTTCTTTTATAATTTTCGTAATAGTTTCGCAATTGCAGGGTTGAACGCGGTCCGTTGTCGCCACTAAGATTGAATTGTGCGCACAATTCATCCCACACCTCATTCTTCTTCTTTACACTCACTAAATCCGTTTTTTTGTTTTCAATTAATTTTACACGTTCTTCAACAAGACTGATCAAAAGGGAACATTCTTGTGAAGAAAAATGTCTTCCCTTTTTACGCTTTTCGCTCATAATAATTATTGATATTACTATCGTTATAGTTTGACTTCTGCAAATAATGCGTAACGGTATAAACGAAGGTAAAAATCTATAAACAATAGAAGGCACCAATCGTAGTTGGCGCGCGCTCGGCGTCAATAACAGCCGCTTGGTAACCGGCGATTATTCGTCGGTTTTTTTAAGAAATCGGCTGTTATATATAACGGCCGTAACTTTTACGCTCGTAATTGTTTAACGGACGTTCATGAATACCGCGGTGAGGTTTGTTGTAAACGCCTCAATTCAAAGTTGATTACAACGTTTAGTGACGTAGTGCTAATTGATTCTCACTGTTTTGTTCCAGATGCAGCCCTGATGTTTGAAAATGGCTAACACAGTTGTCCAGGAATTGGTCCTCTTCGATTTCTTACTATAATTTTGAAATAAACAATTTGTTATTAATCCATCATTCCAATCCGAAGAGTTTGTTCAGTCATTATTTACTATTCGTTGCTCGATCGCAGCTGCGAGTAACACGAATTGCTAACGTATCATAATTTTGTTATAAGATAATGAGTAACCATTTTATTGTTCCAACGATTCAACAAAAACCTCTTAAAAACTGCTTGATTAATAATAAATTGATTGCAAGTAATACTTTACATTAATTAATAATTATTCTGTTATAAGATAATGAGTAACCATTTTATTGTTCCAACGATTCAACAAAAACCTTTTAAAAATTGCTGTTCAAGCTATTCAAAAATTGCTTGATTAATAATAAATTGATTGCAAGTAATACTTTACATTAATTAATAATTATTCTGTTATGAGATAATGAATAACCATTTTATTGTTCCAACGATTCAACAAAAACATCTTAAAAACTGCTTGATTCATAATAAATTGATTGCAAGTCAAACCTGCTATTGATTAATAATTATTTTGTTGATCGATTGATTTGAATCATCTTCCTCACCTGGTCCAGTTTTCCCGCAACTTCACTTATTCGCACGATTTATTTATTCATTTTAAATTGAGCGCCTAACCTTCAAATTTTACGCGCGCTGTTCTCGGGTTCAAACAGAATAAACATAGCTTGAACAGGGTATGGTTGAGCGCAATTCCACTAGCCAGCGTAACTAGTGATCTTACTGGAAACATCTAGTAAGTTACCATACTGCTGCTGCAGTTTACTGTATGACCTACGCCTATGGAAATAGCAAAAATTTCGGGTTGGTACCCCTAGCGTTCCGCATACAGAGAACCTCGCGGTATGTATAATATATACAGGGCGACCCAGAACTCTCGCACCGAACTGAACAGGCGGATTCCTTGTCGAATTCTAAGACAAAAATCCCTTTGCGAAAAATTCCGCAGATTAACGGTGTCCGAGTTATCGAATTTCCAAGTTGGCCATTCAGAGAGCCCAACACTGGCCGAGATAGTGCCGGCTCAAAAGTCAACAATTTGGGGCAGTGCCCGCCGTCGCATGTCTGATAATTTGGCTAGAAAATCTCATTTTTATTAATACGTAACGGATAACGGGTGGACTTTTTACTTTGACACTTCCGCTTTTCAGTCTTTGACAGCCAGGTCGTCTGCTCCTTAGTTATTGGCCGTCCAGGTTGACCACTCCATAGTTTTCTGCAGCCAGGTCATTCGCTCCATAGTTTCAGCGGTCTAGGTCATTCGCTTCATAGTTCCCGGCCGACTAGGTCGACCGCTCCATAGTTTTAGCGATCCAGGTCATTTACTCCATAGTTTCAGCGGTCCAGGTCATTTGCTCCATAGTTTTAGCGGACCAGGTCATTCACTCCATAGTTCTCGGCCGTCTGGGTAAACCGCTCCCTAGTTTTAGCGATCCAGGTCATTTTCTAAAACCAAACTATGTAGCAAATGACCTGGATCGCTAAAACTAGGGAGCGGTCGACCTAGACGGCCGAGAACTATGGAGTGAATGACCTGGACCGCTGAAACTATGGAGCGGTCGACCTAGACGGCCAAAAACTATGAAGAAAATGACCTGGATCGCTAAAAGTATGGAGCGGTCGACCTAGACGGCCGAGAACTATGGAGTGAATGACCTGGACCGCTAAAACTATGGAGCGGTCGACCTAGACGGCCGAGAACTATGGGGAAAATTACCTAGACCGCTAAAACTATGGAGTTAATGACCTGGACCGCTAAAACTATGGAGCAAATCACCTGGACCACTGAAATTATGGAGTAAATGACCTGGATCGCTAAAACTATGGAGCGGTCGACCTAGACGCCCAAGAACTATGGAGAGAATGACCTGGATCGCTAAAACTATGGAGCGGTCGACCTAGTCGACTGAGAACTATGGAGCGAATGACCTAGACCGCTGAAACTATGGAGCGAATGACCTGGCTGCAGAAAACTATGGAGCGGTCAACCTTGACGGCCGATAACTAAGGAGCAGACGACCTGGCTGTCAAAGACTGAAAGGCGGAAGTGTCAAAGTAAAAAGTCCACCCGTTATCCGCTACGTATTAATAAAAATGAGATTTTCTAGCCAAATTATTAGACATGCGACGGCGGGCACTGCCCCAATTGTTGACTTTTGAGCCGGCACTATCTCGGCCAGTGTTGGGCTCTCTGAATGGCCAACTTGGAAATTCGATAACTCGGACACCGTTGATCAGCGGAATTTTTCGCAAAGGGATTTTCGTCTTAGAATTCGACAAGGAATCCGCCTGTTCAGTTCGGTGCGGGAGTTCTGGGTCGCCCTGTATATTAGGGTGGTCCAAAAAAAAACATTTTTTTGTTTTTTTTTTAAGTCTTATCATCTCAAAAGTTTCGTTTGGGTATAAAACAGATCCTCCTAAAAGGACAGCTTGATATCTCAACTCTACGAGGAGCTCAACGATTTTCCGTTTTCCCATCTAAATAACACATGAAAAATTTATTTTTTCGTTTTTTCTGCATAAAACTCCGAAAAAAAATGTTATTCCAATTTTGATGCACATATTCTTGTAGGGAATTCAAGTTTCTACAAAAAAGGTCTCATAAGGTTTTCTTGTAATCTCAACAGGTTAAAAGTTATCAGGCTTCAAACCCCTGTAACTCAATTAAATTCAACCAGATATAATTTCAGAACGATTTTCAAATTTCTTCAAATGTGGAATGATTTCTAACTGTCTAAAAATAATCTTTAACTGTCGCAAATATTTATTCATACAATCACAAATTCACAGTCTACTTATGGATTAGTAATTACAATATTTTTAAAATAATATTACGCTTTTAATTATAAATAATTATTTTTGTTACAATTAGGATATTTTTCTCTACGATCAGCAACTACTTATAACAGGACTAATAAATTTGGCCCCAAAAATGAAGAGCAAAAACAATATCTGTTACAAGTAGTTGCTGATCATAGAAAAAAATATCCTAATTGTAACAAAAATAATTATTTATAATTAAAAGCGTAATATTATTTTTAAAATATTGTAATTACTAATCCATAAGTAGACTGTGAATTTGTGATTGTATGAATAAATATTTGCGACAGTTGAAGATTATTTTTAGACAGTTAGAAATCATTCCACATTTGAAGAAATTTGAAAATCGTTCTGAAATTATATCTGGTTAAATTTAATTGAGTTGCAGGGGTTTAAAGTCTGATAACTTTTAACCTGTTGAGATTACAAGAAAACCTTATCAGACCTTTTTTTTTTTAGAGAATTGAATTCCCTACAAGAATATGTGCATCAAAATTGGAATAACATTTTTTTTCGGAGTTTTATGCAGAAAAAACGAAAAAATAAATTTTTCATGTGTTATTTAGATGGGAAAACGGAAAATCGTTGAGCTCCTCGTAGAGTTGAGATAACGAGCTGCCCTTTGAGGAGAATTTGTTTTATACCTAAACGAAACTTTTGAGATGATAAGGAAAAAACTTTTTTTTTTTTACCACCCTAATATATATATTACCCTGTTAAAAATGTGGATAGAATTCCGTCAGAAACGGATAGAAGGTTCGATCCTATCCGTTTCGTATGCGTTTTTTGCCAGATAGAAACGCGAATAGAAACGTATGGAAACCGTCTTGTCATCTACAAGCATCTATCTGCACCAGCGGATGAAAATTTTATCCGCGTCTGTATGATTGTATACGCAGCTCGGTGTAACATGGACAGGAATGCTATCTGCATTTGTATGGTTCTACTCGCACTTGCTGTAATATGGAAACAAATTCTATCGGCATCTGTTTGGTTCTATACGCAGGCATTCTTCATCTGTACTTATGAGCAGATCCGAATGAGTTTCTATACGTCCTTATACGCAGACGATGCAGGCATCCTTTATCCGAAATTATGAGCAGATTTGAATGGGTTTCTATACGTAGGCACCTGTACAGAACGGCGACATTTTAGTCCGATTTCTGGATGAGTATGATGGCGTTGTCACCTGGAGATGTCTTCGTATGGCATAGGCATCCGTTCTCGTAGTAAAAGTCCTCGGCTTCGTAGTTCTCGTAGTCCAGCTCCTCCGCTTCGTTCCTACAATATCTATTATTCATCAATAATTACTTATGAAGCTGATGACCTGGACTACGAAAACTACAGAGAGGAGGACCTGAACTGCGAGAACTACGAGGCGGAGGACCTGGACTGCGATAAACACGAAGCGAAGGACCTGGACTACGAGAAATGCGAATCGAAGTACCCGGGCTACGAAAACTACGAGGCGGAGGACCTGGACTACAAGAAATACGAAACGAAGGACCTGGACTACGAGAAAAACGAGGCGAAGTACCTGGACTACGAGAACTACGACGCCGATGACCTGGACTACGAGAACCACGAAGCCGAGGGCCTGGACTACGAGAACGGATGCCTATGCCGTACGAAGACATCTCCAGGTGACGACGCCATCATACTCGTCTAGAAATCGGACTGGAACGTCGATCGATAAGAATCGATCCGACGCGGGCTCTGCTCAACTTAAACTCTTGAACCGGCCCTGTCTTGGGCACTTATAAACCCTCTGATTGGTAGACCAAGATCTATTGTAGCTTCGAAACTATTGGACCCTGGAAGTTTTGGTAAAAAGACGTTAGTCCAAGATTTTCGGGAGAAATACACTCACCTGATATGTTGCGTCCAACCTGAATCACCCTGTATGGGAGTGCTACACAAAACCGAGAATAATAAATAATCAGACACATGAATAATGCCGTTTTCGAAACTAAACACACCTTGTGCCTTCACCAAGGTTACGCCGTCGTCACGGTATATGATCGAAGGATAGAACGTATGTTTTTTCGTGTTTTTCAGATCGTTTATCAACAATCTCTATATTTCCGAACAAATTTCTCCGAGTTATTCCGAGTCTACTTTGAATATATTTAATTATCACTAATTATTATTGTAGAATTAGTTCGTTTACGTAGAAAAACATTGACGTTTGTACTGTTCGTACTGTTACATCCGCCATTACAATTAGTTTACGGGCCGACCACCAGGTCTCGCATTGCAATTTTAAACTGCCAATAGAAACGGATGCGTGTCGAGCGCGTGTACAATGCGTACAGAAACTGATAGAATCACCCGTGAGTTTGCGGATAGGATCGGGTAGCGTTCGATATGGCGATCGGCTGAAGGTAGACGCGGATAGGTGCCCGATTGGAAATGACGTATAGAAACGGACGAGTGTCGAGTGCGTGCGGGATGCGGACAGAAACTGATAGAATCACCCACGAGGTCGCGGATAAAATCAGGTAGCGTTCGATATGGCGGTTGGCTGCAGGCAGACGCGGATAGGTGCCCGATTGGAAATGACGTGTAGAAACGGACGAGTGTCGAGTGCGTGCGGGATGCAGACAGAAACTGATAGAATCACCCATGAGGTCGCGGATAGGATCAGGTAGCGTTCGATATGGCGGTCGGCTGCAGGTAGACGCGGATAGGTGCCCGATTGGAAATGACGTATAGAAACGGACGAGTGTCGAGTGCGTGCGGGATGCAGACAGAAACTGATAGAATTACTCGCAAGGTTGCGGATAGGATCTGGTGGCGTTCAACACTGCAGACAGACGCGGATACATAATCTCTCATAGAAACGAATACGTTATGGTTGAGCCGACAGAAATACGACAGAAACGGATAGACATGCAATCGTTACTCCATCTCTTGCGGGTAATGCGTATAGAATTCCATTAGGTACTGATAAGTTTGGATCGTGTTTTCTATGGGTTTCAAACGGAACTCTATCCACATTTTCAACAGGGTATCATATCGCATTCTATGACTATCCATGAAAAACTACGGTGAACTACGGATATTTACTACAAATATCGCATACAGTATCATCGCATTCTACGACTATCTACGAAAAACTATGACAAAATACGGAAAACCACGATGAACTACAGATATTTACTACAAAGATCGAAATCATATCGAATTTCGTTCTAGAACTATCTACGAAAAACTACTACTTTGTGCAAAATCTGACGTGAAAAAAAACTACGAAAAGTCCGAAATCCTCTACTTTTTCGTAGATCATTTTCGTAGTTTGGCGTAGAAATTATTTTCACCAGGGTGTGTATCTATTTAGTATGGCTGCTAAAGAAAAAAGAGGCCCTTATAAGAAATATCTCGTTCATGGTAGTTCCAGCAAAATACCTAAGCGAACTGCTAATCACTGGAAGATTAAACACGCGACATATCCGGAGTCATCACCTTCTGAGTAGTTAGTAAAAAGATGACCATTTAATTTCTGTCAATTACATCGTATATGAGTTGACTTATACTTTTTTGTTTTATGCCCGGTTTCACCAACGATGAATAACTCGCTATTCATTGAATAAGGCTATTCGATGGTTAAAATCTGAATTTTTTGTTTCACTAACGACAAATGGCGCTATTCTACGAATAACTCGCTATTCATTGAATAAAGCTTTTTTGTTTCACTAACGTCAAATAACGCTATTCTATGAATGACTTCACTAATCTTCATATAAGGTTAAGTGACGTCGAATAACCTCGGAAACTGAAAATTTTTCTGGTTAACGTTCATCGTATTGATATTTTATTGATTATCCTTCTTCGCTTTTTTGAATTTCATATTTTATTACCTATTCATTGACAATCATTAGTGTATAATTATAATTTCGACTGTGGGTGTGACCGATGGATAACGGGTGAGTCTCACCTTTTATTTTTTTCAATTTAAACTCTTCCCCTAACTAGTCACTACAGAGTTTACCTTCAAGTGAAATATTACCCTGCACGAATATTGATTGATTTTCCTAGAATGCTTCTTTCTTCGTCGTCTTCATCATCTTCAGATGAAGAAGACAGACCAAGACGTCCACGAATATTCCGCCCCCGCAATCATCCGTTACAGGATTACGACGACGTTGATTTCAAAATGAGATTTCGGCTTTCTAAAGCGTCTGTTGAATGGCTGTACAATTTGATCGGGCATCATTTAGAACCCCAGAGCGCAAGAAACTACCCAGTAACAGGGATGAATCAGCTGCTTATAACGTTACGATTTTATGCAACTGGTTCATTCCAAATATGTACGGGTGATCATTTCAATATATCGAAGGCATCGGTGTGCCGTATCATTTTTAAAGGCACGCATCATATTGCAATTTTGAGACCCGACTTGATTCATATGCCGTACGACCAAGCTGAATTCAACGAGGTCAAAACTAGATTCAACGCTTTGAGTGGATTCCCCGGTGTAATAGGTGCGATCGACTGCACGCATATCAGGATTCAGTCACCAGGAGGTGAAAATGGCGAACGATACCGAAATCGAAAGGGATGGTTCTCAATTAATGTTCAAGCGGTATGTGATGCCAATTTAAGATTCATGGATATCGTCTCGCGCTGGCCAGGATCTACTCATGATTCAACAATTTTCGAAGATTCGTTTTTAAGAGCCCAATTAGAAAACAACGAATACCCCAATGGTTATTTATTGGGTGATAGTGGATACGCGTGCAAGAAATACCTCCTGACACCCTTGCTGAATCCCGCAACTGCTGCAGAAAATGCGTACAATGATGCCCATATTCGTACCCGGAATGTGATAGAGCGCTCGTTTGGCGTATTGAAACGCCGATTTCCGTGCTTATCCATGGGTTTGCGGGTAACTACTGCACGAACTTTGGCAATTATAGTTGCAACCACAGTATTGCATAATATAGCAATAAATGCGAACGATGGTGAGCCTGATTTGGATGAAAATGTAATATTACCAGTCCCAGTAGTTGCTCCCGAAAACGCAGCGAATAACGATCGGATTGACGACAAAGCAGTTCGCACTATGCTGATTAACACATTTTTTAACAGGTTTGTGAATTTTAATTTTTAAACTTTTTTGAACCTTCGTAAGCGAAAGCTGTCGATTTGTCTGCATTTGATTTAAGAAATTTTCGAAGTATCCAGAATTAAAGCTGTAATAAAATTATACTGAAAATGTTTATAAAAATTTATTGATTTCAGACGAGAGTGACAGAGGCTCTGAAAATGGCAAACTATTCAACAGTCGTCGATAACAATAATGCTCACCGGTGTTTAAAATAACATAGATGCATTTGTACAATTATTTTTATTTATTTTTATATTCCTCCAATTGTAGGAGCTTCAACTCCAATTCTGCCTGTTCTTTTCGTTTAATAATATCTAAAATAGCCATTTGCATTTCATGTTTGTCCCGCTTCATTTTAAAAATTTCGACCGCGTGATTTTGATTTGAACTCATTGAGGTTTTAGTTTTATTTTTATTTTTCGTGAATTTAGCTTTCCAGCTTTTATTGTGGATTCCGCTGGTGGATGCAGTCACTTTATCAATTTTGTTCTCGTTTTCGTTTTCATTAGTCGAAGGGATATCACAAATCTAAAAAATACGATGGCATGAGAGCAATAGTATATAGCCTTGTAATATTGGTAGCTGAATAAAAAAAAGTTTGAACAAGAATCAAAATGAGCTAGTTATTATGAATATGTTTTAGTTTATAATTTTTCAAGACGCACTCAAAAAACAACGCTCGTGTTTTTTATGAAAATGTATAAAACTTGTCTCTGCTTTCACGTAGATTTAATTGACAAACTAAAAAAATATGTTCCACCGATTTTTTAAAACACTATCCGAGAATACAATTCAATCAAAAATTCATTCCACATTACGTTTTCGTGTAAAATATTCAAGTTGCACAGTTATTTATATTTAAAATCTCGGCTTACAATACTTTGCTGGTCGCTCAGTCCTTTTACTGCGGCTAAATCCTGTTCATGGGCATAAAGCTCGCGGGTTTTGTCGGAATTTACGATAATAGTGCCTAAAATATTTTGAAAGAGTGCTGTGATTCCAAAATTCCAAATGACCTATCCATACAACTTCACCTACTATTGTTAGTATTGAAGTCCGCATTGCTATCGTACGAGTTAGCATGCGGCTCAAGTTGTGCTCCCAACATATTTATAATTTTTCTATCGTTGTCCGTTACTTGGATAACAGGTAGAGGCCCGCCGCCTGTTCTATGTATTTCAACCTTGATGAAATGAGTCGCAATGTTAGGTTTACATATAAACTTGAACTGGCATATTTGACCACGAAACCGTATTTGGATTTATGTTTACCTTATCATTGGCCTTATGTTTTTTCGCTAATTTTTTCATCGAGTCGTATAGTAATTTTAATTTGGCGCCTGTCCGCAACCCTGTGGTTGCAGTACAATTGTAGGTTGTGGCTATATTTTCCCATGCTTTCTTTTTCTCCGCTGCCCATACCAAATCAGTCTGTTTATTCTCGATTATAGATTTATAATCTGTCAAAATTTCAATTAAATTTCCCTTCTCTGAATCCGAATAATTTTTGCAACGTTTTCTCTGAATTTTTAAAACACTTTCTTCGTTTTCGCTCATTTTTATATGATCAATGTCTAAATTTCAAATGATAGGTTATCATATATGTCGTCGAATTCATCAAATTCATCGTTTTGTTTCACCGCTCGCTGGATTGCAATGTGTCGTTCATTTGACCGCTATCGGAATTTCGAATTGAAAAAAATAGAATGAAATGAGTGAAATCAACAGACTGTTACGGTATGCATGGGTGTGATTTTTCGAAAGAGAAGCACAGTGAGATTCGTATAGTACGTTTTTGTAGTATGAAAGAGCATAATTATTGCACTGCGAATACATTACAGCACGAGTCCAGTGAAACTTTTTATGACGAGTGTGAGGTTGCAGCACGAGCCGAAGGCGAGGGGATCTATTTCTGGTTGCGATTTCTTGCTGAAGTAAAATAGTACACAAACGATAGCGGTAAGTGTCCCGCCCAATGATATGCAATCGATCATACATCTTCTTTTGAGTTGGCAATACCCTAGGCAATAGTAGATTTCTATTTTATGGGCAATAGCTGACTCGAGAGCCCCCACGACAAATTAAAAATTTAGTCTGTCAAAACGTCAAAACGTCAAAATGTCAACCAACATAACCAACCAACGCGTTAATCATTTTCGATAAGGATGACCGCAATTTAATCATTCATTCAACAGTTTTATTTATTAAGCATGACAGATTAGAATAAAACTCTTAGAAATTTAAATGGGCATAAAATATGCAATAATTAACAATATCTTTGGGAAGTGCTGGTAAATAAAACATGCCACAATTTAATATAATCGTATAACGAATTACTTATACAATTTCAGACCATATGTAAGTAATTCAAAACCTATTTATGAAATAGTTAACAGCGCAACGCTACTATAATCTCAGTCATCAATATCCATTCGATTATATAAACATGAAAATATGAGCTATATAACCTATTACAGTTTAACGCAGGTTTTATATAAGCTATGCACCTCTCTATCGCAGAATAACATGAGCATAAAATTGAGCCTTGTTCGCGGATCTTCACATGCTGCATGGACTTCTGGATGCTGAGCATGCCAGTCGCGCACGATTAGCGCCATATGGACGGCGCTGTTGTGTTCAACAACGCCAATGATAGGCATTTCATCTGCGGGATATACAGCCCTCACAGAAGGTATCATCACTTCTTCCAGAATTTTGATGTAATAGTCCGCATCCGTATTGCGGAGGATCTCCACAAGCTGACCCGGACCAGCACTCCTCATCCAAACCCAGAACCCAGCAGTGACTCGTCCGCTCTTATTTCTGGGAAGGACGTTGTCCGGGTGATAACGTTGCCCACGTTCCCTCCATACTTTTCGTCGACAATCTTTGTTTGTGGAGAAAACTTAACGAATAACAAATTATAACAAATTACCTTTACAATTTCAGACTTTATCTAAAAGTAATTCTAAACCTATTTATGAAATAATGCAGTGTATACGGGCCTTGTTTGCAGCTCTTATTTTCAATAAGGATGACAATTTGATCATTTATTCAACCATTTTATTTATTAAGCAGGACAAATTAGAATAAAACTCGTAGAAATTTTAAATGGACATAAAATATGTATTAATGACCAATATCTTTGGGACGTGATGATAAATAAAACATACTACAATTTAATGTACACTATTTAATCATACTACACTTTGACTAGAACATGGCAGGTTCTATATAAACTATCCGCCTCTTTATCGCAGAGTAACATGTGTATAAAATTCAGCGTCCTAAGCATTTCATACTTTTAAACTTGACTGAGAGTCTCACTTTGACTCGAACGCATTGGAAGAATGGGGTAGTGAATCCAACGTTTGCAAATCAATGACATATTACAATGCACGGGGCTCTACAGTATAAATACTGTGCGAGACCGTGTCGTACGGCGGCCTTTACCGATGACAAAGTTTTCTCCGCAGACAAATCGTTGGTTCATTCCCACCAATAATTATTACTAAAGAACAGATACATTTAATAGAATATCGAAATATTGAAAAATGAAAATTATACTATACACGTAATTTCAACCGAGCAATGAAATTTTGAAAAGAACATTGCGTTTTACATTAAGATATTACGGCCAAAGCATTTGAAAAAATGAGTTGACGGAAAGTAAGCAACGCTATACCAACATCGTTATGTCATCTTTACCGATGAGAAAGTTTTCTCCACAGACAAAGATTGTCGACGAAAAGTATGGAGGGAACGTGGGCAACGTCCTTCCCAGAAATAAGAGCGGACGAGTCACTGCTGGGTTCTGGGTTTGGATGAGGAGTGCTGGTCCGGGTCAGCTTGTGGAGATCCTCCGCAATGTGCATGCGGACTATTACATCGAAATTCTGGAAGAAGTGATGATACCTTAGGTCATACCCCGGCACACTCATTAGTCGAAAGAGGCTAGGATGTAAATCCACTTAACCCGTTCACCGGCAGTAATCCATTTAACGCCATTTCTTGGATTTTGGTAGGTATGAGTGGGGATATGCAAGTATGAAAAGACCTGGACGGTCTTACGCAGTTGTTGCCGTCCCAAATAGACCGCACACCCCTTAGTTCCTTTTATTTCTCCTGAACGCTACCCCTACCATCGCACTTCCAGGTAAGGACGGGTGACCGTTTTCAGGTAGACCGGGGGATTTCGGGTCGCACTAATTGTCACTTAGAGCTGGGCCTGCTCCGAAGAGCACAGTGAGGCCGGGGTATGCCTTAGGTAATTCGTTATACGATTACATTAAATTGTGGCATGTTTTATTTACCAGCACTTCCCAAAGATATTGTTAATTATTGCATATTTTATGCCCATTTAAATTTCTAAGAGTTTTATTCTAATCTGTCATGCTTAATAAATAAAATTGTTGAATGAATGATTAAATTGCAGTCATCCTTATCGAAAATGATTAACGCGTTGGTTGGTTATGTTGGTTGACGTTTTGACGTTTTGACAGACTAATTTTTTAATTTGTCGTGGGGGCTCTCGAGTCAGCTATTGCCCATAAAATAGAAATCTACTATTGCCTAGGGTATTGCCAACTCAAAAGAAGATGTATGATCGATTGCATATCATCGGGCGGGACACTTACCGCTATCGTTTGTGTACATTACGATTCGAGTCCGGTAAAACTTCTTCTGACGAGTGTGAGGTTGCAGTACGAGCCGAAGGCGAGTGTTGCGATCACACTCGTCAGAAGAAGTTTTTCCGTCGAGTATAGTAAAAAAATTTTACTTCATAGTAATTTCATCTGAAAATGGGGTTTTAGCCACGCGAAGCGATCAGGGTATAAGGGTCCGAACCGGTTTTTTACTTGAGGGAGAATACTTCATATCTGTTAATTCAAATAACATATCGTCGGCTGGGAGGAAGAAGGTGCTATCTCAGCTTCGCCGTGAAGAAGGTGCCATCTCAGATTTGACTTGAAGAAGGTGCTATCTCAGTTTTGACTTGAAGAAGGTGCTATCTCAGCTTCGCCGTGAAAAAGGTGCCATCTCAGATTTGATTTGAAGAAGGTGCTATCTCCATATCTCCATATACGGAGATAGCACCTTCTTTAATTCGAATCTGAGATATCACCTTTTTCACGGCGAAGCTGAGATAGCACCTTCTTCAAGTCAAAACTGAGATGGCATCTTCTTCACGGCGAAGCTGAGATAGCACCTTCTTCCTCCCAGCCGACGATATTATGTATGTTAATTCTCAACACTTTTTCAGATTTGCGAGAACCCTTTGATATCACACAACGAAATAGAGACTGCTCCTATAGTACATTGATCTTCGAGGTTTTGTCAAAACCCAATAACAGTTTGAATTTTCTGGTAGATAAGTTACAGATAAAAATTAAAGTGCTAACGAATTTGATAAGGATGTGATAAGGAAATGTTTGAGCGCGAAGTACTAAATTGCCGTTCAACCCGTTTACGTATGGATTAGTTATTTTGATCTATAGCTGGTGATTAATTATTCGTCTATAATGGTCGAATGATTACGTGCGAAATATTCACCAACCTGTCTGGGTCTATCTCCTCCATCCAGAGACGATCAAGAAATCAACCAATATTTGTGGGTAATATTTATCTCGGAGGTAAATTATTTGTTGACTCGCTAGGTGAAGAATTGGAATCAAACAAATTATGACAAACTCACCCGTCACCCTTCTGCCACACGCGAAGTCAGAAATTTATATACAAGGCATTATTCATCAACTTTCACAAAGAAAAAAAAAAAATTGATTGTTTTCAAACTCAGGTGACCTGTTGTCCGATTATTGTACTCCTTGTTGTAAAAAAATATGTTTGGGGTAAGGGAAGTCAGAATGTGGGGTCCAGAAATTTATTGGATGAATAGCGAGTTATTAGGTCAAAAATCGGCTCATAACTTATTCAATGAATAACAAGATCCGAACTGCTATTTCACGATATTATAAAAATTGAATGCAAGTTTTTGAAATAATAATAATAAATTTATTGAATGAATAGCGAATCAACAATGGTTGAGGGCTATGAATTTCGTTGGTGAAACGCATTTTAGAGTTATTCGTAGAATATGACTTATTCGTTGAATAACTATTCGGAGATTTATTCATCGTTGGTGAAACCGGGCATTAGTGATTAAGATGACAGTATAATTGATAGGAGTGATAATAGTGTACGTGGCGTAAGTATGATGGTCTTACATACTTCCGATCTTTTTTTACCTTAAAATTTACGATTATTTTTTTTTTAGCTTGTTGGAATAGTTGACTTATCTGAAATTCCAAAAAATAGTCACGATGTAAACCTGCAACAGATGCATCCCATCTGTGATAGTGTAAGTCATATTACCTCTTTGATTTGATTTAATCATAATGAAAGAATTATATAAAAATTTAAATAATTTATGTTCTTAGGCCAGTGATTTGGATGACACTACAGTTGATATGAATGATAATAATATACGTGGCGTAAGTACGATGGTCTTACATACTTTCGATCTCTTTTTACCTTAAAAGTTAACAGTTATATTTTTCAGCCTGTTGAAATAGTTGACTCTTCTGAAATTCCAACAAATACTCACGATGTAGACCTCCAGCAGATTCATCCTATTTTTGATGGTGTGAGTCATATCAATGTTTTTATTTTTATGAGTTGATTTTATCATAATTGAATGAATAAATTATATTGAATAGTTTCTACTTTCAGACCAGTGAATCAAATGAACTTCATTCGGATTATTCCTATATTTCAAGTAATGAAGAGGATTCAGAAGAATCAGAGTCAAGTGAAAGTGATACGGACATTACAAATGAAGTAGTTGAACAATATACTTCTGATGCTGCTTCAGAACGAAGTTTCATTAACGAATGTTGGCGATCGGTTAAAAATAAAGAAAATAAAAAAAAAAATAGTTATGTTTTTTTTTTTTTTTTGATAATTTGTTATTAGACCCTTTGGTCTAAGAACTCAATAAACTCAAGAAATAGTTATGTTCGATTACAAAATCTTGTTTTTTATTTCAAATATTACCTATGAACAATTAAAGGTAAGGAAAGAATACCAGGAGAAACGAGATTTCGTAAATACTTTGCTTAAGATTCACATATATATTGTAACGGATCAGACAACATAGGCCTGACCGTTAGCAATTCAAACATCAACCGTTGCTAGCGTCGAACTATCTAGAAGGTTCGACGAGAGCGACAAGTCGCATGACGTCACAGCGAGTATATAAGTCGAGACACAGCTCTCATCACCAGCAATTCCATGGTATAGCACCTGATTGACTCACTACGCTCTTATTGTTCGGACACTAAAGGCATAGCGCCTAGTGATCCTTTAGCTTCATTCGTAAAAG
The DNA here is from genome assembly GCA_943736025.1 of Tenthredo mesomela. NCBI lineage: Eukaryota > Metazoa > Arthropoda > Insecta > Hymenoptera > Tenthredinidae > Tenthredo > Tenthredo mesomela. The sequence goes on from OX031015.1 coordinate 21,953,238, forward strand.
ATTCTACAGTTTAATTATAGACAATTTCAAATATAAAATAAAAAGCAAGATATAAAACTCAAATCGAACAAGATAGTTAAATAAATCAAATTAGATTCATTAACTTCAAACTTAACGGAATTTTCCTTATAAAACGACGAGCCTGTCAAATATCGCCTAGCGATACTATTAAATCTACGATACAAAAAGTTAGTAAGTAAGCAACATTGTAAATATAGAATAATCATTGGTTGCAACCGTAAGTTAGGATAAAATAAAATAAATCGAATTTCTTGATTAACTAAAAGTAAGTTATTCTATGCAGATCCCTTATCCGCCATTTCCAGGTTCTTCTTCATCTGTATAGCCAACCAAAGCTAGATACAGCCTTAGTGTGTCTCTGACGCACTCAGGTCTGGCACAGCAGGTTTTATTGTTTAGAAAATTTGGGAATAAACTAACTTTAACATTACTGAAATCGAAAGGTTAGGTGGGTAAAGTGCAGCCTTAGCGCGTTTACGTGTTCAGGTCTGTGGGGAGGCGGCTTTAGTTGCACGGCGACTCAAGTCCGTAATAGGGAACATTAAATTATTGATATAAAGGTCTAGAACATATAAAATCGAGCAAAGAACTCACAATTACACTCGGTTCGCGTTACCGGAGGTAACGCTCAAGAACCGAAACGTAACATTTGGCGCCCAACGTGGGGCTATCATAACATTTGGCGCCCAACTGAGGGGCTTTTATAATCAATATTTAATAAAAAACTTACTTAAAAAATATCTAGAGTCATTTATTCAATTTAACTTAACTTCGTTGCACTAATTAATTTAACTTCATTGCTGGTAGAGTCATTTTTGCGGATTATGTCAAAGTCCGGTGTCACAACCAGGCAAATGGCGGACAAGGGATCTGGCATCAGTTTGGCTACGGAGCTAGGGTTAGGTGACAGGAATCAAGGACGGCATAATAAAGAAAAAGACGCAGCAATTTTAGATAAAGCATTTATTGATACAGAAAAAGAAAAAGAAAAAGAAACAGAGCGTCGAAGGCCGATGGTCGTCGAGCAATCTTCGGTGATAGAGGCACTGGAAAAAATTCATAAAAAGATAGATGAAAAATATGCTAAATTAGAAAGAACAATCGTCGAATCAAAATCAGAAAATACCGATAACATATTATCAAGCGAGGATAATTTCAGAAAAAGACTCGAAGAGCAATCATTAAAATATAGAAAACAATTAGAAGCATTGGATAAGAAACTAGATATAAATAGCGAAATATTCAACGAAAAATTAGAAGAAAGTCAAAAACAATACAATAAAGAGCATAATACGATAAGAGAAGAGTTTGGCGACGGTCTCAATTGTTTGGAAACAAAGATAGAGAAACATCAAAAGATAAATGTAGAAAAATTGACAGAAATCGAGAAAAAACACGAAAAATTCCGAACTAGCGTGAACGCTGAAATTAGACGAAGAACATCGGACAATTCATATCAAGGAAATGACTACAATAGCTTAATTTCCAAACATGTTAGACTGCCGCGATTCTCCGGAAAAAGCTGGGAAAGACCGGCAAACTATATAAAAGAAATTGAGGAGTACTTTACCGTCATTGATGCTCGGCACGATGACATTTGTCTAAAACTGTTAGGGCAAAGTCTCACTTTGGATGCGAAGGATTGGTGGATCGCGCGTCGCGAAGTAATCAATTCATGGGAAGAATTTAAAAAACGATTTCTAAAAAGATACTGGGGAATCGAAACACAACGGGAGATAAGAAAAGATATAGAATTCGGGTATTATATTCCAGACGCGAGGGTAACGTGGTCTGAATATGCAAATAGGAAGTTCGCATCAGCCGTGGGTTTAGATCCGTGCATGTCAGAAACGGAGATTGTTCGTAACCTTACGCGACATTTCGACGAACCGATAATAGAAGCTGCTAGGTGCCGCAACATAGTTGACATCGACGCACTACTAGAATTTTTAGACGAAATGCAGTTCGGTGGTAGATCTAACGCACCAAAACCGAGAACTACGTACACGAACAAACAATATCAAACCGTCAACCGTCCGAACGAAAATCGAGACAAACAAGTGTCATGGCGGAATGACATGGCTAGTCAGTTTCAAACCAACGAACAACGAGCATGAAACGCGACATCAACCGGGACAAAGCGAGCATGACAACAATAGGTCGAATTGGACAAATCGACAAATAAAAGCGACCATTGTAAATACGGATAATGACCAGTCGGTAAACGTTTCAAGTTCAGCTAATGCGGGAAACTAGAAGGCGCTGTACTGGAAGAAGAAATCTTACCGACACCAGTACAGCGTGTTCAAAGCATTTCGGCGGTAGAATTAAATAAAAACAACACAGAAAATACCATATGTGAATTTATCGGACCAGTCGAACCAAATTTTTAAGTCTTCTAACTGAAGCTGACCTCTATATAGAGCGTGCAATCTTCAGATAGACCGAAAAAAACGGAAGTGCATCATAATTATTTTTTTCCAAGTAAAAATTCCTTCAGCCCGGGTTTGAACCGGGACCTCCGCATTTGTACTGCGACGCCTTGTCCAATTAGACCACTGAAGGACTGGAGGAATCTTTACTTGAAATTCATGTTATTGTCATTGACCTTCTTAGTCCCAGGTCTGTGTTATATTAAAAATAATTATGATGCACTTCCGTTTTTTTCGGTCTATCTGAAGATTGCACGCTCTATATAGAGGTCAGCTTCAGTTAGAAGACTTGAAAATTTGGTTCGACTGGTCCGATAAATTCACATATGGTATGAATTAATAGGCTTCGAACGATAGAGTCACTACTCAATGAAATAAACACAGACCTGGGACTAAGAAGGTCAATGACAATAACATGAATTTCAAGTAAAGATTCCTCCAGTCCTTCAGTGGTCTAATTGGACAAGGCGTCGCAGTACAAATGCGGAGGTCCCGGTTCAAACCCGGTCTGAAGGAATTTTTACTTGGAAAAAAATACTTATGATGCACTTCCGTTTTTTTCGGTCTATCTGAAGATTGCACGCTCTATATAGAGGTCAGCTTCAGTTAGAAGACTTAAAAATTTGGTTCGACTGGTCCGATAAATTCACATATGGTATGAATTAATAGGCTTCGAACGATAGAGTCACTACTCAATGAAATAAACACAGAAAATAATTTATTCGAGAACCCGTTTAATTATCTTATTAAAGAGGATACAGGAGAAGGTCAACCGTTAGTACAATGTCCGGAGGTTCTTCTGCGCATTGAGAATGTCGAAGTAAAGGCGCTAATAGACACAGGTAGTCATGTAACGTGCGTGTCGGGTAGCTGGTACAATCGACATAAAACATCTTTAGCAGACTGCACAAAATTTCCTGTAGTGAACTTTCAGATATCAGGAGTGCTAGGGGGCAAACCTACTCGGGTAAAAGAGCAAATATTAGCCAGAATCAAGATCGGTTCGTCATCCGATGAGATATGTCTTCTCATCGTACACGGATTAAAGCAAGATGCCATAATAGGGATTGACACCTTACATAAATGGAAAGCCGACTTAGATTTAGACTCAAATAAATTACAATTTCAAATAAATACAAGACACGATCAAGTTGAGATAAATAGAACGAATGAGAATAAAAACGCGAATTGAGAACAAGAGACAATCTCAAACATCGAAGAAATTAATAGTCATCAGTCTGGACATAATCCGGGATTAACCGATGATGAGATTAGTAGCAAGTTATCAGAATGTCAGATACTAGAAGCTTGTGAGATTAACGCTTTTTCAAACTTGTTAAAAAAGTATCGCGACATTTTCTCGAAAATACCTGGTAGAGTCACTAGTTACGAACATAAGATTAAAGTATATGAAGATCGACCTTTTGTAAGACGATCATACCCAGTGCCGATTATGCACAGAGATAAAGTCAGAGAAGAGATTGATAAAATGTTAAGTCTTGGTATCATTGAGCGCTCATACAGCGAATATATAAACCCGATAGTGGTGGTAGCTAAAAAATCAGGCGACATTAGATTGGTATTAGATGCGCGTTACATTAACAAGCGAGTAGTACCTGACCATGATTGTGCGCAATCTACTGAGGTTTTGTTTCAAAAGTGCGGAAACAATTCCGTTATGTCCAGCCTTGATCTAACTGCGAGTTTTTGGCAAGTACCATTACATAAAGATTCGCGAAAATATACGGCGTTCATGTACGAGGGGAAGACATATCAATTTGCGGTAACACCCTACGGCTTAAGCACCAGCTTAGCAAGTCTCATCCGCACTCTTGATTTAGTCTTAACCCTAGAATGGTAACCTTATTTTTTTTCACCTATTATGGTAACCTGGGGTCAAAAACGACCCCAATTTTGAAAAAATCATATCTCCGGTAATATTCTACGAAAAGGGTTCAACTTAGGCTCATTCTCTTCGTTTTTTAATGCAGAATCACGTGAGCCCATGGCAATTTTGCTTGGAGTCGGAAAAAGTAGTAAAAAATGAGGTAAAACGGAAAAAAACATGAAAAATTCGTAAAAATGACTTTTTTGATTGAATTTGCAATATCTCCGTTGATTTTTAACGAAATTGAATAAAACCAACGGCATTATAAAGTGAAAATATACAGTTTTGAGACAGGTAGGTTAGTTTCACTCGATTTTCGAAAAAGTCTATTTATTCCGGAAATCGAAGTCTGGAAAGTTAGGAAAAGTCGAAATATTGACTTTTATCGCCAAAATTGGTGTAACAACGCCAAATTATGTGCAAATCGAATGAAACCAATTCCATTTTCAAGTGGAAAGGTGATTCTAAAAGATATGTATTCATTTTTTTTTTTTTTTTAACCCTAGAATGGTAACCTGGGGTCAAAAACGACCCCAGGCGACTTTAAATCTCGCGCCCTTTCTGCCTCCGTGACTTTAAGGACTCGGGACCCTAACCATAATTCAATTCCATCCTCAGAGAGTCTCGAGAGTCGGTTGGCCGCCTCAGTTACGCACGTGTCTCCGAGCAGGAAGCGTCGAAAGTGCGGCTGGGGTCGTTTTTGACCTCACGTTACCATTTGCGTTAGTTTTTTGTCAACATTGCAATTTTTTATTTTTTTTATTTTTTAGATGCCAGCGATGTAAAGCGGCCGTGTGCCAAGAACATACCCATGCGTGCGTTCCCAATAGTGGACAAAGAAACAATGTTGGTACATGCTTGGGCCAAGCTCGGCGGACAAGACTGGTCAAAATGCTACCGGTCATGGCTTTTCCCAGCATTGTTCCAACGGTACTAACCAACAATTGGATTTGACGCTTGAACCAAGGATGAGAGAAGCTTGGCCCAATGTTACTTTCCTGTACTCAACGACAGCCTTCCATAGCTTGGTATCCACGCATGGGCCATTGCTTGGACGACATATGGCCCAATCGTACATGCCACGGACTGGGCCAGACACCCGGTCCAAACCTTGTCCAATTCTCGGTTCAATACTATCAGCCAACAACTGGTTTTGACGTCTGGCCAAACCTCGTCTAAATCTTGTCCAATCGTACACGCCAATCGTTGATTTGAAGTTGAAATATTCATTTCGGGTTCGGTTGGGTTGGGTATTTTGTAAGTAGATAGGGGCAGCTATGGGGAGACAGATATTCCCCCTTTCCCCCCCGACTCATCCTGATAAGGGATGATAAGGGGTATGTGGGTCAGTGTGTTATCTTATCAGTCTGGCCCACATCCGGTCTGGTGTGTACGGGGACCTTCTAATCAGCTCCCCCCTCCCCCTCCCCCTGTCTGCGGTCACTGGCCCTGACCATGCTACCCCTTACCCCACCTCCCCCCGGGTCAGTTGTGGGGTGAGTGCATCGCTCTGTCTCTTTCTAGTCTGGGTCTGTCTCTCTCTAGTCTGGGTCAGCTATGGGGACGATGACGCGTTCTACCGCCCACACACACACGCGCTCACCTCACCGTGTCCGTGTGTTCTAGAATGTTCTAGAATGTTCTAGAAGCTTCTGGAAAGCGATAACGATGATATCCCTACTCCAAAATTTTTGTACTTGGAAATATTTCAGCGGCATCCCCTGTTTACTATATGTACGCTTAAAACTACAGGAGGCGGGGGTGAAGGAAAGAGATTTGATGACGCGACAAATACATATCGTACGTTTCGTGTCCGTGTGTTCTAGAATGTTCGAGAATGTTCTAGAAGCTTCTGGAAAGCGATGACGCGTTATCCCTACTCCAAAATTTATGTACTTGGAAATATTTCAGCGGCATCCCCTGTTTACTATATCTACGCTTAAAACTACAGGAGGGGTGAAGGATAGAGATTCGATGACGCGACAAATACATATCATACGTTTATTCAAAAATCTTAATGCTACGTACAATTATGCGATTATTCATTAGCGATACAAAAATGAAGGGCAATATAGAAAAATGACATACAATCAAAACTATAACTACGATTAGATTAAACGAAATCAAAATGAGAAGAGTAAAATATATAGAGTAGTATAATATTATAAGCAAAGAAAAATGACATGCAATTAAAGCTAGGTATACAGTGAAAGCTATTACTAGGATTAGATTAGGTGAAATCAAATGAGAAGAGAAAGAAAAACTTAAAAATATTGTGTAATGTGATTTTAAAAGCAAAGAAGAATTATAATCAATTAAAGCTAAGTATACAATCAAAACTATTACTACGTTTAGATCAAGTGAAAACAAAGGAAAATAAAAGAACTTAAATCTAATTATACCTAACAAATCCGTACAAACTATGAGATATTACATTTTTTTCTAGAAGTACAACACTGTAGGTGACAACCGATCAAATCTAGGTCTTCGCGGGACTTGCAATTTCGGAATGAGGTAAGTTGTTTGTAAAATGAAGCAGCTATCGAATCATTTTTTTCATAATTATCGGTAAACATATCAAGAAACTGATGCAAATCAAATCCGGCAGCCATGAACCACACAAACATAACACAGTATTGCCCGCACACGTTTGACGAGAAACTTTGCAACCGTACGATGTTCCAGGTGTACCGTTCGGAATTTCTGCGTAAAGTCCTATTGTGATGAGGCACGAGCGGTGGTATGCCAAAACTGTCAAAGTATATTCCATGTCCGGCTGCGTTGATGTAAAACGCCACCCAGTGTGTACCGGGTTGTGTGTGGTCATCCGTGTTAGCAACAAAAGCCATCGGTCGTGTCCATACCAACGGTATCCGATCTGCGGGGAAAACCTGGATCTTCTTTTGCTTGAGAAATCTCCGCAACGCTTTCCGTATCTGTAGACTGTCCATTTTTCTCGTCGACAATATTCAGAGACGATGGTGTGATAGATAATTCCGTCGTGACTGTGGAGAGACTCGTGTCCTGGAACTCTGTACCCACTATAGTTTCTGTGGAATCGGACATTGACCGATCAGGTAGATGAGAGGAACTGTCACACGTGTGGGCCGTATGATATCCACTGGAGCTGTTGCTGTCAACACTGGTACAGGTTGAACTCTCATCCGGGTTCGAACGACGACTGCCAATTATCGTATTCGCATGAGCTTCATAATCATACTTGTCGAGGATGTTCTTCTCGTTGACCCAATGTTTTAACTTGAGGGCATTGTTTAACGCACAGGCGAAATATTCTTCTTTCCTGACTCCGTGATGAATACAATATTCAGTATTTGGCTCCAGATCGGGAAGTGCAGGACAGTCACACTCTTCGAGGTTGACAACTTGGCGTGACGTAATAACCTGCAGATACTGGGCTTCGTATTTCCCTCGTGTTACAATACGGTACGCGCTTCGAGCTATGTCCCGTAAATTGAGTTCCAGCTTTTTCACAGAAGTATCCCCCTCGAACCACTCGATACGGTGCTGGTAACACGTGTTATGATTATTAGCTTTGCGTTCTCTTTGAGTCAGGCTGGTAAACGGATAAGGTGGCTCGATAATCCAATGGGCGTGGAACGACTTATCCAGGCAGACTACGGCCACCTCTTTCGGTAGCAAATTTCCAAACACATCACTAAATCCTTGAATATCTACAACGTAGTCCATATTTGTGAGTAGGTGGTTAACACTGAGTATATAAGTTCCGATCGCGGTGAGGTTTGTAGAACAACTGACTCTATCGTCGAATGTATAATCGTCCTTTTCCCCAAAAACCTTACAATCACCCCCGTTTCCTCCTCCATCTTCGTCTTCTACAGTTTTCCGAGGGTTGGTGTTTCCAGCGATAAAGTTGTCGGTTGGACCACACGATGATAAAGGTTGCCGGTTTCTGACGAAAAACAGGAAACTCCGCCTCCCACCCACCTTTTAACCGCCAAAGTCTGTGATAACTTGCCTCGCTGCGTCTATTTCTATGAGATTGTCGAACTCTGCGTAAACTATGCAATTTATGGTTTCATCCAGAGCCTTGTCAAATCGCATTTCGATCCTGAGAGTACCGTGTTTAATTAGCGACCAATGCGAGGGACAGTTGGCCGAGAGGTCAGGTGTGAGATCGAAGGCCATCAAACAGTTGCCTTTTTTGTACTGCGAACGGCTAATTCCGTTGCCTTCGTTGAGAAAATGAATACCGGTGCCGGAGAACAGGGTGTGATACGCGTCGACGTACGGATTATCTTTACCGAAGTTTGTTTGCAGAGGTTTTGAGGGGATTTGCACACCGTCCACGTACAGCGACAGGTAGTTCAGCAAGAAACTTTGGAAATTGAACGGGTTGCGTAGTCTGTCTCCGTTGAATGCCTTGTTACTGACGAAGCCAAGAATCACACGTTTTGGCAGTTGACCCAGTACCACGTTGTCCAACGTCTCCGCTTGTACCCCAGCGTGAATGGTGAAAGCTTTCACTTCCACTCTTGTAACGGGATACTTGGCCGTTCCTTGGGCCAGGGTTCGTGCATGTGCCAGTAGGATACCTGGGCTGATCTTTACGCGGCGAACCATTAGAGAAGTGTCAACAATGTGCAGCGTGTGAAGGGGATTTTTTTCCATTAGACAAAAGCTGTCTCTTGACCTTACGAGGCGTAGTCGTAACTCCACACCGTTGAGCAAAAACTTCTCTTGATTAAATACGTCGCAGTGGAGATGTCCAATTAGATCGACTATACGGGCGTTTTGCATCATACGTTTTCGCGTAGTGAATCCTTCGTCGGCATCTTCGCTGTCGGCATCGCAGACGTCCGATACGGTTTCTTCGCTGTCGTACCACATGGCGCACGAGAGATGCGAACGTTTTGCGGGCGGGGCGTAATTCAATAGAGTCTCAACGTAGGCACGATAAGCGTAGGAGTTGTTGGCTGGTGAAACAAGTTTTTGATTGAAGAATATGTCCACTTGGTTGAACATCGAGTGTAGAAGGTTGTTCACAGGTGTAGCGTACCGGGTGGTCACAGCTTCCGCCGTTGCTGCTGTTGGGTTATTCTCAGGTTTAATCAATTGCACCTGCACGCGTACGCTTAACATGGTGTGGGCCAAATCAATGTACTCGTCACCTTGGCCCGGTACCGCGAATTCGATTGGCGAATCATCGGTTAGCGAAGAGACAGGTTTGTAGTGCACCCACTGACCACCCTCAATAGATGTTTGCGTAGGAGGGATAGTGAACAAATCTAGCTCAGACTTCATACACTCGCCAGAGTGTGCGTGTAGGAACGCCATTATCCGTATATGCGTGTGTGTGTGTGTGTATGGGAGATAAACTTATCGGGGTCCAAATATGTCGGTCAAAGCTCGTTTTTTAGAGGTCTTCTTTTTATTTCCTTTTTTTCTGGACGCACTTACTTTCTTCTTGTTCTTGCTCTTTGTCTTCTTCTTCTTTTTCTTCTTAACTGATTTCTTCGGTCGTCTTTTGTTAATTCTCCCCTTTTTGGCAGAAGCTCCAGCGTCGACTAGTCTGTTTACGCGTGCGAGCATCGACTGATGTCTCGTTCCTCCCACACCGCTCATATACCCCGAGCCCTTCATCAATTCCCCAATTTTTTCTTCAGCTCTTCGTTTCAGATTCCGAGTCGATTCGTTGATGCGCGTCTGCAGAGACTTTTTGAGCGGTGTGTCGCTCTGCATATCCGTCCTAACGTTCTTCCCCGTGCGTAGAATCTCTTTTCCGACAGCCCTAGCCCCACTTTTGAACAATGGTAATATCCTACGGAATAATCCTCCCAAGAAGCTACCGATACCGTGACCCCGCTGGTGAGGGTGGCCTCGGTAGAAAATCTCCATACCTCCTCCCAGCTGACTCTCGTAGTGTTCGGTGTAATGGTCCATGGTCTTTTCCCCTACGATATGATGACAACGACGACGATGATGTTGATGATGACGATGAAAGGGTTCTTAAATCAGCGAACGCGTCTAAAGTGAAGTGTGACGGTCAGCGTCCCACCTTCGAATGGCACGGGTCTGCCAAGATGATCCCTTATATTGATTTCGACGGTTCGGAAACTTGTAAGCAACAGTGGTAAGTAGTACGGCGGTGATAGGGTCTTTATTTCCGATTCTCCGCGAGTCGAATGCGAGTTTCCACAGGCATGAATAACGCGTAACAAAGGTGCGTAAACATCACCGACGATGCGAGGCTCGACAAGATCACAGTAGACAAACATCTGACACGACGGTATTACCGGAAAGGGGTTCTCAGTTTGGGGATCCCGGGACAATATATCCGTTCGAGTGACGTCATCGGACCCATGAGCATTTCTCCATGATTTAGGTCTTGCGGTGATAGTCTCGGTTCGTTGCGACGACGATGACGACGGCGATGAAAATGTGAGCGGATAATGGATCTCTGCGAGACCCACCTCCCACTCACCGTCCAATTCGATAGCACGCGGTAACTGTGTCATGTAGCAGCAGGTACGGTTATCGGGAAAAAACTGCATTGAACTGTCGCTCGGTAGAGTGACGTAAAATTGATTAGCCCTCATAATGAGTTGAGAACGTACGCTGGTGTGTATAGTTCAATCAACGTGCACACGCCTACTGACCGTCTCCTCCTCCTCCTCGTCAGTTCTGAGTAAGCGTGTCTCCTATTTTTCCCCCTCCGCCACCCTCTGAAGCTCGGCTTCGTAGAACGCACCGTCGATTTCCTCTCCCTCTAAATCCACCAACACGTAGACTACCGGTGAACGCGCGAGTACGCGGTGAATCTTGAACAATTCCTCGCTCCAGTTTGCCACGTATCCCTTCTCGAACGTACCCTTGGTTCTGCTGATTCGTACAGTGTCACCCTCGTGAAATCTTGGTTTACCCTTTGACCGCTGTGGATATCGTCTCTGCATGAAGGCACGAGCCTCGGCGGCGTTGCGCAACGTCACCGACGACGGAGCCATTCCGATACTCGAGTGTACGGTATCATTGTACGCCTGTACGATTTGCGGAAGGATATCCACGTAGCGACGCGTCTTCTTGTGCGTAAAGTATCGCCATAGGCGTTCCTTGAGCGTACGATTAAATCTTTCAACGATTGCCGCTTTTATGTCAGGGTTTCGAGTGACCCGATACCGTATCTCGTTAGCGTTTAGCAGGTTCTGAAAGACAGAGCCGACAAATTCCTTACCCTTGTCTGTCTGTAGTAGTACGGGCCTGCGACTGGTTGTGTTCAACACATGTTCGAATCCCTCGGCAACAGCTGTTGCTGTCTTACGCTTCAACGGAACTACCCACGCATACTTGCTCAGAACGTCAATGACCACCAGCAGATAGCGATACCCATTGTTATGTTTCTTTTCAGCGTTCAAATCGGCCAGGTCAGCCTCCCACACGTCGTCGATGTTGGAAACGTTGTATCTTGCCCGCGGAAATCTTCTTCTCACTGATTTGTGTAACGTATAGGCATCTTGACCGGATAGCCAGTTTCTGACCGTTCTACGCGAAGTATCCCCCCGTGAGACACGTTCGAGGTTCCGTGCTCCCGTGTAGCCAGCCGGATGTGAGGGGTCGTAATATATTTCTTCAAGACTCGACATCTTTATTTCTTCAAGCGGAGTTCCATCCACCCACTGCGCCTCTGCCTCTTCTTATCGCTGCTGCTGCTGTTGATGTTGTGTTCTTCGCGTAGAATGTTTCGCTGGCTTTTACGTTTAGTCGGTACAGGTGTTTCGGTTATACCACCGTCCTCTATTTCACTGTTGCTGCTGCTGCTGCTGCTGCCGATATTTTGACTGCGATGATTACCGTCAACACCCCTACCGCGTGAAAAACCCTGAGCGCTTGCGAACGATCCCTGACTACCGTTACCCGTGCGTCGGACCGTGGACGATGACGACGACGGTTGATGTGCAATAGCCGAAGAAGCGGCATCCGCCAGCTTATCGTTGTCGAAAAGGCGTATGTCTTGCCAAAAAGCCTCGTTACCCACGTAATCTCGCGGTACGTTGACCGCGTGGAGAAAACGAGCGAACTGAGACCTCCCCACAGGATCGAAACTTTTTCTCGAACGCGTGGCAAGATTAGTCAGATCGATAATATTTGCTCCGGGTACCGTTACACCGTCGATCGCTATTGCCCCGTCACTATTCCACGTGAAGCGTGTCGGCATATCGCCCAACATTTTTACCAAAAGTTTCGCTTTAGTTAGAAACTTTTTCGGAATGGTTCCCAGTATTCGCCCCAGATCCATTTGTCCCTCGTTAGAAGACGTGGCTCCGATCTCCTGTTTCAGCGGTACCCCCTCAGCATTTTTACCCGTGTCCTCCTCGCGAATGAGCATCTGTAACGGTTTTCTAGACTCCTTGATAAAATACAGATATCGTTGCAGCACTTGTTGATACAGCTTCCATTTTTCGGCATCCGTCGTTGTTTCTGATTTCAAAATGTTTCTCATCTCGTTATCTAGACTGGTGATGGGATCAGCGTGGCCAGAATTGGGAGTATCCGTAGCAGCAGCAGCAGCAGCAGACGATATGCCGGCAGCTACACCATCCGTGACTCGTCTTTGGAATCTCTCCATACTTTCCATTGGAATTAAAACCATTTTCTTTGCCCGTTCCATCGTACTCACCACACACACACACACACACACACACACAGTTATTTCGAAAACAGTCTAGAAATCAGGCTTCCAAGTATCGGGGCCAACAGCAGAGCAAAGAATCCACTTCCCTGTTGAACGAGAATTTTTTTCTTGGTCTTCCAGCTACCTTGATTACGGGCCAATCGACGAAGCGTCTGTCTGTGACGACGGAGCCGTGTCTTCTGCGAGTGGGAAAGCACGACGTTGCCCTCCAAGGTGTTGAGCGCGCACTCGCAGATATTCTTAATCAAAGTATTATCGGCTGTACGTAGCAGAGCTGTTCGCTGACTCGGTTTTAATTTCTGCAGAACGTGCAGCAGTAGAGTGTTTATTTTACTAAAGTTGGCCCGGCACTCCTGCTCACACGTGCGACGAGGTGTCTTAGCCATTATATCCGTGCTACTGGTATTGTGTGAGCACTGCTCGTCTTTATATCCTTCCGTGGAACGTAGACGTAATGATGTACGTCGGTGGGAAAGATACTGGTACGAAAACGGCAATTTTCAGGCGTTGATTGCTTCAGATCCAGCAAGAGATAACCGTGTGGCGCGGAGGTAGCCTCGTGATAGGCCTCCTGAAGGAATCGTGAATCTTCGGGGTAGACTTGTCGCGCGAGGTGTTGAATCTGACCACGATCGCGGGGATTCTTAAAGAAAACGATATAATTAGCGTTCAGAGAGATGTCTCGTTGACCGTGTCCCTGGTGAAACAAATTCTGCGTGATGTAGAAAACACTGAGATTCTTGTGATGACAGACTTTGGTGAACAGATCGACGACCACGTTGTTTGACGCCTCGCGCATCAGATCGTCGATCACCAACAGTTTGGGCTTCGTGTCACCGTCGTAGTCGGCGTGCTGCGGTAATCCCTCTCGGTATTCTATTCCGTTACCCGATTCGTACAGCGGCTGCCACTCGTCGTAGTACCAAATCACGCGACTGAATTCCGTATCGCACATACTCCTGCTGTGTCTCAAGAAATTCTTTACAAAATTGGATTTTCCGCAACCCGAAGGACCGGCTACGATCGCAGAGAACGGATGCTTCCATCGTGTGTCCATCATCCTCGATATAGGTTCAGTTTTCCCCTTCTCTATACACAGAGAGTATATATATCTTCGTCCGAACGTGTAATCTGTATACAGACGTAGAAAAATCAGAATCAAAAACGTCCGGGGTAACTGTATATGTTCCGCGGGGATCAGCTTTTCACGGGGCGGCGGCGGCGGCGGCGGCGGCGGCGGCGGCGGCGGCGGCGGCGGCGGCGGCGGCGGCGGCGGCGGAGCGCGCTGAGCTATGAGCCTTATATCAGCGCGCGCGCGTACGCGTCGAGGGTATCAGCTAGTACCCTCGCACGCCCGCGGTACCAGCCTCATGCCGCGGAATGGATTCAGATCGCGGGGACGAGCTTGTCCACGCGCGTGCCCCTTGAATCAGCTTATTGCATCCCCGCGCGTGATAATTGTTTCTATTACTTTTTTATTTTTTATTTTTATTTTTATTTTTTCAGAAACACAGATAACGTATATATATATATATACTGACATATATATATATACTGATATATATATATATATATACTGACCTTATACTGCGTAAACGTATATCCGTTATCTTCTATATTTATCTTCTGCGTTAGTGTGGCCGAGAGGTTTGAGTCGGAGAGAGATAGAGAGAGAGAGAGAGAGATAGAGAGAGAAAACAAGAGACAGAAAGTGCGATAAAGTTAGAAAATAGAGAGTTTTGCCGAGTGAATGTAAGAGATTATGTAGAGATTATAGATTACCCCGGTACCGGGTGCGTTGGGAGCTAATCCCTGTTGCACGGATTACTTTTGGAGCGTTCAATGTTTGACGGGAATTCCCTGTAGCCGTAGGGTAAAGTCTGAAAGTTATCGGGGCAACGACGCCTCTTGACAATTACCGGTCTGCAGGTCTTAGACTCTGTACGCGTCACCACCTGGTGCAACACTGTCCGACGGATGGCGCGATACTGTAGTTGTATCGGCTCGGTGTTATCCACTACCATTCGCCGTATCGAGTCAAAGTTGACTCTGAGACGATTCGAGTAATTTAATGTAATACCCTTGACTTTGCATACCTCCGTCTCCTCACCGCTAGCATGTCGAACGATGTACGCGTAAAACTTTGCTCCTCCTGAAACGAACGCCCGTATGTAGCTACCTTTTCCGTAAACCTCTAATTCGTCTGTAAGATCACCCAAAAAGTTTCCCGTCTCTGGCTCGTATTCGTCAGGACGGTTCGCACAGCGTGTGTAGATAACCGAGTCTGTATCATAGTACAACACCCTCCGATCGAGTTTCTCGAGATACGAGTATAACTTGAAGCGTGCTTGGGCGGTTGTATATGCCGCTATAGCTACATTTGCCAGGGGTATCGGTTTAACACTCGCCTCGGAGTGAACCCATCGTATGTATAACAGTTTCTCGTTGACGGGTAGGAGATCTGTAACTTCGATCTCCGGATCGGTTAATATTCTTAACAATTGTCTACGGGAATTTACAACCTCGGTCTTTGACATATTCTCACGCTGACCAAACTTTCCCCAAAACGAGTTGAGACAGAGTTTTGAGACGGAACGTAGGCCTGGATTCTTTGATATCTTATCGCGGTCTAGTCGTATGCCCTCAATTCTCTCATATTCGGACAAGTAACGACCCCGCGATTCCTCGTCTACGCACCCGGCCGGCCATCCGCTAGCCTCCTGTTTAATCTTCAAAAAGGTGTCTATATAACCCGCAAAGTGACCACCCTTCCGAGTATGAGGGTCAAATCGTGTCATTGTATATTGCCAGATTTCGCGTACGTTCACCACCGTGTAACCTTTTTCCACTGCCTTTTTCAATTCATCGGACACCCAAGTACCCTCGAACCAACGCTCGAAATCATTCTCGTGCGGACAGTCTGTTTGGAGCATTTCCTCACAGCAAGTACGGCACAACGCAAACATTAGTTTACCGTGCATGCGAATCGGTAATACGGGATGAAAGAGATCTCGCGGCGGTAGAACGCAACACTTGACCAATCCGTCGATTCGCTGGATATCGGTACCCCTGCCTCCTGTTAAGAATTTACAATCGTCGCCGACATAAACTGTCGGGTGTCCCATGGGAAACCGTCCGTTCTTACATATGTAGGGGTACAGAGAGCATACGTCCACGTAGCGAATTTCCTCGCGTACACCCTCATCCACGTTTATGTTCACTTCGCGATAGCAAGACGTGTTACCCGTACGGCCACCGTAGAACGCGTCACGCGGATTTAACGCCTTGTACGAACCCGTGTTTGCAATTAATGACTGATTCGAAATATATTCACGCATTTCTTCGCTTTCATTTCTGAGTAGATCCCATTCGCATTCCCAAATCTCTGTAACGATGTATCCCAACCCTGTCATTTTAGCAGTCTTTGAGCGTGTTTCTTCGAGCCGCCTATCCATCGTGTCACCGGCGGTCAGTTTATTATCTCTGTTTATCTTGTAGCACAGCGGGCAGCCGTGCCAATAACACCCCTGAAACTCAAACACGTGACGTACGCCCGTTTGTTTATTTTCATAGTAACCGTCAACAGGACGACCCGTTTCAGGTATACGGAACTCGCGTGCCCGTGCCGCATGGGTGATTACTATATCCAATTCATGCTCCTTCCAGACAAGCCATTCGAGTGCCTTCTGGGATTGATTATCGACACGCCTATAACCCCCGCTGGGGATAATACCTATTTGCGACGGCTGTAAGAAATTTTTCCTAAATACCGTCATGCAGGCCGACGCTATGGTCGTACTCTCTGTGAACGGACACACACACCCACACTCGAGAAAGATGTCCCTAAACGCGATACACGCGCGTCGAAGAATATCTACATCTGCCTTGCAGTAAGTCATCAACTCTTCGTCAAAGTCAAATTGACGATTTTGTGCAACCTCGCTATTGTACCAGTTGTAAAAATCATCCCGAGCACTCACACTCATACTATCCGGTATGTAAAATTTAGCCGCAGGAAGTGGCCCCACGTAACCGCTATTATCGGGTGTGTTGAAAAGATGAGGAAAGAATCCCTTGACAGTGCTCGGAGGCAGACCGAAAGCTTTGGGTAGAGCAGATAACGCCATGGGCATATAGGCTAACGAGTCAAGGAAGCGAGTATGTCCCGTCTCTAACATTATGATTTTACTTCCGTTCAAGATTACTTGTGGTGGTTCGTTGCCTCGCTCGACTAAAAATCGCAATATGAACTGAGCGTCGAACCCTTTTGCGTTGTGAGCTATACAAATAATTTTAGTGAAATCACGGATCGGTCGCGTGACAAAGTCAACAAATTGTTTGATAGGATCGAACTTGAAGACATACTCGCGCGTGAGACCACAAGAGTCGCAACCGTTTTTTATATCCAAATCGTGAATGCACTCGCTACAAACCTGATGAGCTACGCACAGATTAGGCACATGTATGTTCGTTCTTTCATCTCCCTCAACAGTCTCGCACTGCTGTGTCTCAAGATCGTAAAACACGAAGATATACCGGGACTGCTTCTTATCGCGTTTGATAGTGGGCATGTGACAGTTATGATTATACGGCTGCTGAGAACAACAGGTGGCACAGTACCGTGTCTCGCACGAGTGTACACCTTTGGTACGATCCGTAAAACGCGTACAGTTACCACAGATCTGAAGAGTTTCGCACACGCTGCGACGTGGACTGAACGACCCCGTTTTCCGATGCCTCGCCAGACATTCGTTACCGCGAAAAAAACGTCCGCAGAATCGGCAGTCTAGACTCTCGTTAGCTGAATCGCAGGCGGGAACCGAAAGACATTGAGGACATTTGCGCGAACATCGGTGCTCGTTACCGGTCCTGTACCCTTTGTTACAGGATTCGCAGAAATATCTCGCTGCCGCTGCAGCCGTCAGACTCAGAATAGGTTTGTAATGCCGTTTAGTGGGAAAGTAGAGGATATTCAGTTTATACGTAACACCGGGGCGTCCGCTCGCCGTAACCACATCCGTTCCGTCATAGAGCGTCTCTCCGCCGTTCCCCAGTTTCCCATTTTCATACACCACGATCGCTATACCTTCGCGAGCCAAATAAGTTTGAAACAGATTGATCTCGGGTACGCCGCAACCCTCGATCGGAATTTTTACACCCGCGTCTTCTATCAACTTACAGGCGGCGATGCGTTGAGACGACGATGCTTTATGTCTAATCAAACCCCAACGCGCGTGTAACGCCCCGCTACGGATGGATCCCCTCTCGGCATGAGCTCTGGCTACAACAAGAGCACGCGGAAGACACATATTGTCAGAGTTTCCAATTTCCAAAACAGAGCGTTTTCCTACACCGTCGTGCGTCAATCTCATTGCCTTACCCCGCCCCGACGGAACTCTAACGGTATTCACGGTCACGGTGATCGTCTGATCTACGGTAAACTCGGACGCGCTTTGTGTCACACCGTACACAATTTTCCACAAATCTTCGTAGCGCAAATCTTTAACAGGTCGAAACGAAAGACCAGCGGCTCCAAGATTGAAAGACCCTGCATTGAAACTGATTCCAATGTAGTCTGATTCGCGACACGAACCGGTGGCATAGGCATGAATATTCCTGAACGCCCCCTCTAACCATTCGACGGGATTTGCACCTTCTGCAACCGGTTTTATCTTGATAACAATCTGACGACCGTTAATTTCGAATCGTTTGTAATATTTTCTAAGCTCGCTAATCACTTGGAAACGATCTTCCGTCAAAGATGACCCATTCTCGAAACTTCCCACCCCGTTCACCCCACCAGGCTGTTCTACCAACGAAGAATTTTCCCTAGCTATTCTCTCTGAACTCTCCTCGCTATCATCCTCGCTATCATCCTCGACAGTACTTCCGTCCTCGTCAGTATTATCTGTGACAGGTCTGTTTACGTGTCCGCCGTGTTGAATCCCCGAGGTACTGGCTCCTTCGTTAACACGAAATTTACGAAATCCCACGGCTGTGGTCTTTCCATCTGTTTGTATTTAAGATAGAGTTGGTCAAGAGTGAAAGTAAATAAAGGATGTTATATTGGATGTATTTATAACTTATTTAAAATTTATTTGAAAAATTGTTCATTTATCTGGTTTACAAGCCTTACAAGTAGAGTTAGGATAGTGCTCGTTTGGTAAATTTTCAGCTACAGGGTCCTGATGATGATGATCATGATGACGAGGTTCTTCGTCCGCTTCGTCACGACGTTGGGTGCTTGATCCGCGTGCGTCACCCCCTGTTACCGCGTAGTCGGAAGAATCACCGGATGAAGCCGCATTGCTGCCCCAAGTTGGCATAGGTCGAAGGACCCAATTTTTATTTGGGATTTTCAAAACAGTCGATAACCAGGGATGACGAGATTCTTCGCTGTCGATCGAGGAGCTGGGTATAATTTCATACATTTCCGTATCACTGTCGACTGTCGCCTGTTCACCAGCTGTCCGGGCCTCGTATTGTTCCACCACTGCACACAGCATCTCATCGGTGATACTGTTATCTTCAAACATATCCGTGTCATTTGAAACCGGCACGGGATTCGGCCGAGTTTTCGGACCCCGTTCTTGCACCCCGTTATCGTCGTCTTCAGCGGTAGCCACCCTAGCCTTTCTCTCGTTTCTCCCAAGTCTTGACACCTGACGTCGCCGCGGGGTTTCATGAATGTTATTCTTACTACGTGCACGGATCACATTCAGACACTCGTAATACTCTGTCATCAGTCCCCGCAATATCCAGAAGGTAGAAGTACCACGCGAAATCACCGTTTCGGCAGCGATTCGCGAACATTCCCACGACTCCGCGAAAACGCCTTGATTATACAGACGAGAAATAGACCTCTCATCGCACTTAGCAATCATTCGTCGCACCTGACGCAACAAATTTTTCCGAGTCATTCGGCCAAGCGATCGTGTCCATCGTATACCGCAGGACCTATCAATAGCGCTACTCTTACGTCTGGCATAAGAGACCGCCTTTAGCACTATAGCGCGATACTTGTTGTTCTGCGTATCAGGCATGATTTAAATTGAACGTGGTTATTCTTGGGAGATCACACAAATCGACGTCAACTCCGACACATGTACCGTGCACTTACTCACACACACATACAGACATTATACAGAGTGTAAGATTGGAACTTGTATACAAAAAATTTCCTACTGAAAAAATATCCCTTGTGACAAGCTATATATCGGTTTCCCAAGGGACCACGTGATTTGAATGACCAATGAACTGAACCTCAGAACACAGCATTTGCGGCTGCTTAGCTGACTGATATGCTGGAAATTTCGGGAAAATAACCTATCTCTCGTTCTGTTTCCGAATTTCATCTTTCTATCTCTATCTCCGACTCTATACCCTGTTTCTCGCCGTTGAAAAAAGTTCATTTCATGCGATCTGAAAAAAGTTGAGATGCGATAAACGATTACCGTAGTCTCTCAGCGTTTTACACTCTGGACCAAATTACCGTACGCCGTCATCAAATTGCTACCGACGACGCCCCTAGTCAATATCGCAGGACTTGACCCTCCTACCGTTAACGAGTACCGATGCTTGGATTTAGCAAGTAAAGTTACACAGTAATCTCTTAACCACATCCGCTCATCAGCGATTAAGAACGTTTCAAAATTTTGGTATTTCCCATTCATTAGTCTGTTGTTTTTGTTCCCCGGACACACCGCTTCAACAATGGAGAGTGGGTGTAGGTCTGACTTTTCGTATATGTGTTTGAAAAATTTGGAGAGGGGTGCAGAGCTGGCTTTTCGTATATGTCTTTGAAAATTTTGGAGGGGGTGCAGGACTGGGTTTTCGTATATGAGTTTGAAAATTTTGGAGAGGGGTGCAAGTCTGGCTTTGCGTATATAAAGACGTGCAGTTTTCACCAGACTACTCACAACCATTAGCTAGCCTGAAAAACGTTTTCAAACACCCAGCGAGAAAAAATATTATATACAACTTTTGATCATGGCCGGAGAATCGGGACTTTACTGCACATCGGCAGGATACACGCACGAAATGGGTAAGTTATACTAAATTTTATTAACTTACTTGTAATACTATCACGCTGCATTACAACTCTAAACAACATTTCCGAGACTGTCATTTTTTATTATTTTCTCGAAACATTGCCTCATACACACCAGGTGTTTTTCCTCAATATTATACAAATAACTTATTTAATTGTTATCCTAAATTTCATCAGATTACCGGTAATACGTAGCATCATAACTTTAAACTACATTTCCGAAACTGTGATTTTTATTTATTTTTCTCGAAACATCACGTAATACACAACCGACGTTTTCCTCAATATAACAGAAATAACTCATTCAATTTCGTAATTTGCAGGTACTGCTTTGTGGAGGCAGAAGGTGGCGGAGGTGATGCGGGCCCTGGACCCGCAGGAGGCCCGAATGTATTCTGTGAACGAGGTGGAGTTCGCGGCGGATATTTTCCGCCAGTGGGCGTTAATTCGCAAAGTCCGCGGCATGACGATGTTGCGACGGCGCTGGGTCGCCGAACCGTGCGAGACGTGCCGCTCGATGGTGAAGGAGGCCATCGAGAAGCTGTTGGGGGCGGGCGAATTTCGTCCGTTCCCCAAAAATTTCCCGGCACGCCGGTGACATCAATGTTTTTAATATTATTATAATTTGATTTAATATGTGAAATCTTCAAATTTTGAATAAATAAGTTTAGTTTCGTTTATGTAACTGTTGCGTCATCAAATCTCTAACCTTCCCCAATACTCTAGTGTAAATATAAGTATATATATATAAGATTAGTTTAAAAATAATATTATTCAAATAATATTCGTTGCTCAGTTTCCGTTAGTGATATCAGTCTGTCGTTGAAATGTTCGAGCTAAGCTTATCACCTTGACCGGAAATATCTCTACAACTAACACATGGGAATGGTAAAACAAGAAGGAAGTGGAGGGGGAAATCGGAGGGTCCAGAGGGTTGTGTCGTCTAGATTTTAATCAGTATTATTGTAGCCGCGATCAAACCGAGTCGTAGTACAATGTCGACACCTAAATCGAAAGTACCCATGGGTAACGCAAGTAGAATTTTTAAGAGTTTTACAAAGCCAATGAAAAAATCTCAAAGAAATCTTGTTCTCGCGACTACGTACGGCTTGAACAATTCTATAACTAAAAAGATTGTTGTCGGTCTCGGACTTGGTGCAGACGAGTCATTTGTGCCAGTGATCAAACTCGAGAGCAATGCCTCGTGCTGCATATATTTCAACGCATCGGAGTGGTCTTTACTGGCAGACGAGTTGGACACCATCAGTGAATATCTGGATTCGAGCGGCTATTCAGCTGCAGATTGGTATTTCGAACATCTTACGCTAGGCGGTTGTACCATAACTTTCACCACCTCTCACGGTTCGAAAAGTATCAGTTTTGAAGCAAATAATATCGCCGAAGAGACGGATGGTGCTGATCCTGAAGAAGAAGAAGAAAACTCCGAGACGAGCAATGGGGGTGTCAAGCGGAAGCTGTCTTATCGTCCCACGATAGTGATGCAGAAGACTACGTTTGACGGGTTGAAGACGGTGTTTGTGTGTGTAGAAGAACAGTTGCACCGCCTTCAACGACTTGCCCACAGTGTCAATCAGTGTAAGAAACTGTACATCGAGCATATAGCGGAGAAGGTGAAACTACAAGGCCCTCGAGAGCCATCTCTTCATCGAATAAATCTGCTCTCCACAAGGGAGTTTGATTTTGCAAGGGCACACGTCAGGTTACAACTAGAGGAAGAATTTGTGAATAATTATTGCGACATCGTTCTGCTGGAATTGACAAAATTATTCCCGCATTATCTCGCAGTAGGAATCAAACAGAAGGTGGAAGAGGAATCGAGCTGATCGTCGTTTGCAAATTATCGTATACGCAATGTCGATTTACGTTCCTATACGTTCTGGTTCTCGCTCTGCAGAAGAAACTCTCGACGCAACGGCAACGGTGACATTATTGGATTCTGATAACCAGCAGTCGTGTATGACATCACACCACTCAGGTGAAGAAACACCCTGTGTTAATTACCGTGTAACAAACATCGATTCTGAAGTTTTGGAGACCTACACCTTGTTGTTTGTGTCGGTGATGATGTTAATGCTGTTATCTTTTATATTACCTTTCATTTTGTATCGCTCATTTGAATGTCATGAATGATCGCATAATTGTACGTAGCATTAAGATTTTTGAATAAACGTATGATATGTATTTGTCGCGTCATCAAATCTCTATCCTTCACCCCTCCTGTAGTTTTAAGCGTAGATATAGTAAACAGGGGATGCCGCTGAAATATTTCCAAGTACATAAATTTTGGAGTAGGGATAACGCGTCATCGCTTTCCAGAAGCTTCTAGAACATTCTCGAACATTCTAGAACACACGGACACGAAACGTACGATATGTATTTGTCGCGTCATCATATCTCTTTCCTTCACCCCCGCCTCCTGTAGTTTTAAGCGTACATATAGTAAACAGGGGATGCCGCTGAAATATTTCCAAGTACAAAAATTTTGGAGTAGGGATATCATCGTTATCGCTTTCCAGAAGCTTCTAGAACATTCTAGAACATTCTAGAACACACGGACACGGTGAGGTAAGCGCGTGTGTGTGTGGGCGGTAGAACGCGTCATCGTCCCCATAGCTGACCCAGACTAGAGAGAGACAGACCCAGACTAGAAAGAGACAGAGCGATGCACTCACCCCACAACTGACCCGGGGGGAGGTGGGGTAAGGGGTAGCATGGTCAGGGCCAGTGACCGCAGACAGGGGGAGGGGGAGGGGGGAGCTGATTAGAAGGTCCCCGTACACACCAGACCGGATGTGGGCCAGACTGATAAGATAACACACTGACCCACATACCCCTTATCATCCCTTATCAGGATGAGTCGGGGGGGAAAGGGGGAATATCTGTCTCCCCATAGCTGCCCCTATCTACTTTTGTACAAACTTTAGGGATCACGCCAACGACTTACTTTACATAAATAATATGATTATCCACCAACAAATTGCAAAATGCTCGCAGCGGCTGGCTAGAACAAATTAAATTAATTCTAATACGCGCATGTATGAGATGGCGAAATGTGTTGATTCATCGGAAGAGCACGAGCAACCCCATTCTTCACTCAGTTGGTCTACAAGAAGAAAAACTTGGGGGGTGTCGAGTTGGCTGTGACTGTCTGTGAAGTTGCTATGGAGACAATAGCGATAATAGTTTTCAAAGCGAAATTTCTGTTCTGCCTAACCACAGCTGCCAGGAAGCTAATACATCCGCGTCGCACTAGGCAGGGTGATTCAGGTTGGACGCACCATTTCAGGTAGGTGTATTCCTCTCGAAAATCAAAGACTAAAATAATTCTTTTACCAAAACTTCGAGGACTGATAGTTTCGGAGCTACAGAAGATCTTAGTCGACCAATCAGGGGTTATGAGTGACCAAGACAGGGCCGATTCAAGAGTGTAAGTTGAGCAGTGCCCGCGGCGGATTCATTCTTGTCGTACGACGTTTCGGTCCGATTTCTGGATGAGTATAACGGCGTCGTCTCCTGGAGATGTCTTCGTGCGGCATACGCATCCGTTTCTGTCATCCTGATCCTCGGATTAGTAGTATCAGTCGTCCAGGTCCTTGGCTCCGTAGTTCTTGTAGTCTAGGTCCACCGCTTCGTAGTTCTCGTAGTCCAGGTCCGCTTCGTAGTTCCAGTCCTCCAGGTCCAGAGCTACGAAGCAGAGGACCTGAACGACTGAAACTACGAAGCGAAGGACCTGGATGACCGAAACTATGGAGTCTAGGACCTGGACGTCTGAAACTACGAAGCGGAGGACCTGAGGGACTGAAACTACGGATCGGAGGACCTGGACTACGAGAACCACGAAGCTATGGACCTAGACTACGAGAACTACAAAGCCAAAGACCTGGACAACTGGAACTACGAAGCCGAGGACCTGGATTACGATAACTACACTGTGCATAATTTAATATAATGTATAAATATCATACGAATATGTAATATAACTATATATATTATGTCGGATACCAAATATAATCGAACAATTTTCTGATAAGTGTATTCGCAACCCATTTCTCCACAATATCAAGCCCAAGTCTGGGCCGAGTATTATTAAATCGATTGGCCCAAGAATGGTCTGATCGTCCAGATCAACGATGAGTCATTACTAAAATACGAATGAAACAAGTTTAGACCAAGGATTGGCAAAACAGTTGGCCCATTATCGGCCTCATCTTATCATTTCGATGTTGGCCCATGCCCGGTGACATCGTCTATGCCAACGCTTGGCGACATTCGGGCCCAACACGGCAGAAGACTGGGCCAATAGTACGTACCCACATGGGTAGGAACCTCTTATGCACCACTTGTATTCAACGAGACGTATAAATTTTGTTATAATTATATAATAATATTTATAAGTCAATTTATACGCGAAATGGCTTTGTAAACGGTTTCCTAATTTTCGTACGACAAGATAAATTAAAAAAAAAAAAAAAAATGAATACACATCTTTTAGAATCACCTTTCCACTTGAAAATGGAGTTGGTTTCATTCGATTTGCACATAATTTGGCGTTGTTACACCAATTTTGGCGATAAAAGTCAATATTTCGACTTTTCCTAACTTTCCAGACTTCGATTTCCGGAATAAATAGACTTTTTCGAAAATCGAGTAAAACTAACCTACCTGTCTCAAAACTGTATATTTTCACTTTATAATGCCGTTGGTTTTATTCAATTTCGTTAAAAATCAACGGAGATATTGCAAATTCAATCAAAAAAGTCATTTTTACGAATTTTTCATGTTTTTTTCCGTTTTACCTCATTTTTGACTACTTTCTCCGACTCCAAGCAAAATTGCCATGGGCTCACGTGATTCTGCATTAAAAAACGAAGAGAATGAGCCTAAGTTGAACCCTTTTCGTAGAATATTACCGGAGATATGAATTTTTCAAAATTGGGGTCGTTTTTGACCCTAGGTTACCATGATAGGTGAAAAAAAATAAGGTTACCATTCTAGGGTTAAATTTATTTTGTCATACGAAAATTAGGAAACCGTTTACAAAGCCATTTGGCGTATAAATTGACTTATAAATATTATTATATAATTATAACAAAATTTATACGTCTCGTTGAATACAAATGGTGCATAAGAGGTTCTTATGTTCTTGGCACACGGCCGCTTTACATCGCTGGCATCTAAAAAATAAAAAAATAAAAAATTGCAATGTTGACAAAAAACTAACGCAAATGGTAACGTGGGGTCAAAAACGACCCCAGCCGCACTTTCGACGCTTCCTGCTCGGAGAGACGTGCGTAACTGAGGCGGCCAACCGGCTCTCGAGACTCTCTGAGGATGGAATTGAATTATGGTTAGGGTCCCGAGTCTTTGAAGTCACGGAGGGAGAAAGGGCGCGAGATTTAAAGTCGCCTGGGGTCGTTTTTGACCCCAGGTTACCATTCTAGGGTTAAAGGAAACAGAGGAATTCACCATCAATTTCGTTGATGACATATTGTGTCTATCTGACTCGTTCCCGTCTCACTTGGCACACCTTGAGTTATTATTTAAAGTTTTTAGGAAGCACAACCTGACCATAAATTTCAATAAATCAAAGTTTTTTCGGGAGCAAATTGATTTCTTAGGACATCGGATTACAAAAAATGGAATTTTGCCACAACCGGAGAAAATAGAAGCAATAACAAAATTTCCCGATCCAAAGAATGTTAAACAATTGAAAGGATTTTTAGGTCTGACGAATTATTACGGAAAATTTGCAAGACATTACTCAGATGCAATAGCTCCATTGCTAAAATTAGTACGAAAGGATGTCAAGTGGGATTGGAACGAAGAAATGATAGCACATTTCAATAAAGTAAAACAATTATTTTGTAAAGAGATGATCATTCATCATCCAAACCCTAAAAAACGGTATTATCTGCAGTGTGATGCAAGCAACTTTGCTATCGGTGCCGTATTGTATCAGTTATCCGACAAAAACGAGGAATTGATTGTAGGTTTTGCTAGTCGTACGCTCAAGGGGGCGGAGCTTAACTATTTTACATCGGAAAAAGAGCTTTTGCCGATAGTCTTTGCGCTGGAGAAGTTCCGGACATTCATTATCGGTGCTCAGTTAACAATTCGGACCGACCATCATGCGCTTACATTCATGACGACATGCAAATTAGTCAGTTCAAGGTTGGCGCGTTGGATATTGTTTGTTCAAACGTACGATTTCGAGATTGAATACGTTAAAGGCAAAGACAATATCGTGGCAGACACGCTTAGCCGATATCCACCTGGCGAGATCAACGAAATGCCGAAAATAAACAAACTGCAAATAATTGCGCCGTTAGCAAGAAATATAAACCAAAATTTAGAAAATAAATTGAAAATTTTCGGACAGCTTCAAGCTGATGATCCGCATATTAAACTCCTCGTCGATGAGGATTTGACAAGGAATAAAAAACGATTAAAATTGGAACAAGGGATTTGGTACCACTTGGAACCAGGGGGCTCCTTATCTTCCGTCGGATTTGATAAAAGAATTAGTAACCGAGACACATGAGGCATACGGACATGTTGGGGCTAGAAAATGTTACAAATTGTTGAGTGAAAACTTCTACTTTCCGAAATTCGCGCGGTGCATTCGACGAATTCTAGCTAGCTGCGAGCGATGTCAGCTATGTAAAGTACCGAATCGATACAGCTACGCTCGGATGCAGAACATCACACCGAGTGAGGTCGGGGAATTGGTTTCTATTGACTTTTTAGGCCCGTTACCCGCGAGTAAAGGAAATTACAAATGGTTGTTAGTGACCATTGACACTTTCAGCAAGTTTGTGCGTTTGTATCCGTTGAAAACTGCAGACGCGCGCTCCACAATCCGATGCATCTTTGAGAAATACATACCGGAGCTTGGGAAGCCGAGCAAGATCCAGTTCGACCATGGAACACAGTTTACGTCAGCGCTATGGTTAAAGAAACTGAAAGAGGAAAATATAACACCTATATTCTCATCAATTAGACATCCTCAGGGAAATATGGTCGAAAGAGTAAATCGTGAATTGGGAAGGTTTTTTAGAACTTTTTTGACAGGAAAACATACCTCATGGATTGATTGGTTGAAAGTTATCGAAAGCTGCGTGAACGAGGTGTACCATGAGTCGACTGGATTTTGCCCGTGCGAGATCCAGCTCGGTGAACCGCCTACTCGTTTCTGGAAAAAATGGTTCAAATTAGATAAAGAGGATATATCACAAGAATTAAAATTAAGCTTAGTTAAGAGTAATATTAGGAAGAATGGAAGTAGCAGAGCCAGGAGGTTCAATGAAAGTCATAAAATGACAGAATTTAACGTAAATGATTTGGTTTTGGTAAGAGCTTTAAATGTTTCGGATTCAAAAAATAAAACAATGGGAAAATTTCTAGCATTATGAGGGACCTTACCGTATCTGTAACCGAATTGGCGAAGCTACATTTATTCTGGAAAACATAAACACACGAAAAGAGCGAGGTCGATTTCATACAAACATGCTGAAGCACTATGTATTACCTGAAATTTGAGAATTTAACGAAGTTAGCACCTAGGGGAGCTGACTGTCATCGTTGGCAGCGGTTGTGTTTGAATTGTTAACGTACCTTGGTTAGATGAGACGAAGAGGACGATATATAAGCTCGAGGTCGAGTATGAGTCATCACATTCACTTATCATGTTCGGATACGGGTACACCAGTGTACAAGATAAGGGTACGCAAACCCAAGCCGTTGACGATGACTATCGTGCATCTGAAAAGGAAAAAGTTATAGTGAGTTCAGGGAAATTCAAGTCAGGATCTGGTAGATATGTGATTGGGAGAGGATACCAAACGGCAGCCCACCTCATGGATCCATCACGTTTGAATCGCCGGCGAAATTTAGTGCACCCTAGCCAACCAGCTACTATTGAGCCGGTGGATGCAGTTACGAATGCGCCGACCACCAGCGTAGATCCAACGGAAGATGTGCAGGAGACCAAGGTAGATCCACCAACTACAGCAGATCAGAACAACAACATGGTATTGAAAATCTGTATACCACGTTTAAAGCTATCGGAAATAAAAGAACCAAAAGAAAGAAAATTAACATCTGAAACCAAAGAGAAAAGCAAAAATCCACCTACCATCAGGAAGATTGAGGAGTTGGAACTTAGTCAGCCAGAAGTCCGAAGATTTAAAATACCTCGAATAACTGACAGGTCGGTTGACGTTTCAACGACCGCAGCGGAACATGGACCAACAACTACACACACCGACACCAACTCCGTTTCTACAACCGGCGTAAAACGAAACCGCATTACGGATTACGAGCGGCGAAAGAACCGTAAGCCGGAGGAGTTGATAAATATGCTCCGGAACTTTGGAACGTTAGATTTATCAGATGACGAGGGAGAAGAGATGACATTACGGCGACGACAGGAACGAAGGGCGAACCCAACAACTGAAAAAGAATTGAATCGAATTGACAATTCTCAAAACGGTCCAATTCGATTTTTGAATCCGAGCAATCGTATTGAAACGTATAGAAAGATTGTTGTTCGTATAAATTCGAATAGAAAAGAGTAGATATCCAACAAATAAACTTGTTGTAAAGTCCAACTAAAATATCTTTTTTTTTTTTTTTATCACCATCATTATTTTAAGCATTTCGCAATTTAGTACATTTCAGTACGACTACAGAGAGCCTTAAGCCTTTACGTACAAGTAACGATCATTACTTTTCATCATGGAATCCGAGAAATCGCGACGAAGTTGCGATTTTGAGGTTAGAGTGATGAAAAATAATTGGTTATTAACGTACATATTACACATTTAGATTTATCGATTTTTATAAAGTCACGATCTGACTACCCTGCTTAAAAAAAATTATTCAAACCAATAGAAGATTTTGTATGGGTCGTAATCGGATTTCTGTTTAAGTTATTTCCTATTGAAAGGCCCTTTTCCAATTCATATTTCCAATCCGTTTGTATCGGTGTTACCCAATTAACTTCCTCATTTTGTATATAGGATTCTATCGGTTTCAATCGTTTCTTCTAGCACGAAAAGAAAAAAAAAAATCATATTGAGATTTTTTCACCAATAGTTGTTTGTTTCCTTAGCGGTAGAGCACAGTGAATATTTCAGGGTGTTAGAAATTATTTATTCACAGACTGAATAGATTTTTATTCATGTCGGTCACCCATCCAAGTTCTGGTCGCAGTTGGAGTTGCTTAACTTCGTTGAGCATCTGATGTCCGGTGTCGATCTCGCTCTAATCGTCGACTGTTGCGATTTCGAACACTTTTCGACTCGATAGATAAACTTTGATTCGTGAGGATTTACCTCGGGATTTATATCAATATGTATGTAACTAACTGTTGACCCGTGGTGGGTCAATTTTCAGTAAAATAAAAATAAATGATTAAATCTAGTGATAAATTCTGTCACCATATGGCATTCAAGTTACAGTTAATTATGAGTGTTAACGACGTCGTCGCCGGGAGTTGTCTTCGTAGAACATACGCTTTCGTTATCTGTGACCTGGAGCACCGCTACGTTGGTTTCGTCCTCAAGGTCGACCGCATCATAGTTTTCGTCCTCCAGGTCGACCGCTACGTAGTTTCCGTCCTCCAGGTCCACCGCCACGTCGTCTTTGTCCTCTAGGTCGACCGCATCGTAGTTTTTGTCTACCGCTACGTAGTTTCTGTCCTCCAGGTCGACCGCTACGTAGTTTCCGTCCTCCAGGTCCACCGCACCATAGTTTCCGTCTTCCAGGTCCACCGCACCGTAGTTTCCGTCCTCCAGGTCCACCTCACCATAGTTTCCGTCTTCCAGGTCCACCGCACCGTAGTTTTCGTCCTCCAGGTCGACCGATTGCAAGTAATTATTGATGAACAATTGATGTTGTACACACGACGTTGATAATTCATGCATCATAATTCAGTAAATTGTTAACTACGGTGAGGTGGACCTGGAGGACGAAAACTACGATGCGGTGGACCTGGAGGACGAAAACTACGGTGCGGGGGACTTGGAAGACGGAAACTACGATGCGGTGGACCTGGAGGACAAAAACTACGGTGCGGTGGACCTGGAGTACGAAAACTACGGTGCTGTGGACCTGGAAGACGGAAACTATGGTGCGGTGGACCTAGAGCATGAAGACTACGTAGCGGTGGACCTAGAGGACGAAAACTACGGTGCGGTGGACCTGGAAGACGGAAACTACGATGCGGTGGACCTGGAGGACAAAAACTACGGTGCGGTGGACCTAGAGCATGAAAACTACGTAGCGGTGGACCTGGAGGACGCAAACTACGGTGCGTTGTACCTGGTTACAGATAACGAAAGCGTATGTTGTATGAAGACAACTCCCGGCGACGACGTCGTTAACACTCATAACTGTTGTATTTTTCATGCGAAGCGGTCGAATTTTTTTCATAATAGTGAAGGCTTTATTATTTTTAATATAATATACACCGATATAAAAACCCTATTACCGTATTTACACGTAAATAAGCCGCACCTTTTTTGTTCTTTAATGTCAGAAATATATTGTAAAATCGGGTTTTGGGAGGATTTCGGAACGAAAAAAGGTGCGGCTTATCTACGTGTAAATACGGTATTTCCGATAAGATTTCTTTTTAGGTCTGTATCAGCATTTCACAATTTCCTAAGTCGCAGAATAATGGAAATATGATTGAGTCCGATAAAACTTGAAATCCGATTGAGAGCCATTAATTCCAATTCATCTTCTATCGGCCGCCGAAAGCTACACCGATTGCCCCAATCAAATCCGGTTCAATTCTAATTGGTTTCTATTGGATTTTATTGTTTTGTATCGCTTTTTTTAACCAGGGTAGGTATTTCAAGCGACGAATCAAAACGAATTCATTCGTAAATATTTTTATCTGAGAATTGATGCGAATTGAATTTGGTTTCATTTTCATTCTAAATGGAGAATTAAATCGGATTCACCTCTATCGAGAATTGTTTCGAATTTGAGTTTCTTTGAACGGATTCAGTTATACGTATTAAAACGAATAGAACTTACTACTAGAAAAGATCCGAATAAAAAACCATCGATCTGAATTCAGCAGTAGAAATTGAATCGAATAGACGAATTAATTCGAATAGAGGTTTGCCATGACCTAATTTTTAAAAAGTATTGAAACGAATAGACCGAAGAGTTGCCGAAGAGATAGTATAGATACGTGTAAGACCGTATTCATTTTTCTGAAGATAGGGTGGAATGGTTCGAATATGAACGAATTCGCGAATTGAGAAGGATTTGATCTCATAGGTACAACTTACGTTCTATACGGAAATTTACAAAAATGGGATTCGTAAGTGGAGTTGTCTATACGGTTGAATTCTTTTTCAGTTGTTGGGAAGTCAGCCATAAGATCATCAGCTGACAATCGCAGAAAACTCCATCAGTCATCGAGAAACGAAACCGTGGAGATACCCGTCCTCATGGATCCCACGGATCCACTTGGTTTAAAGAGGGGATAAATCAAAATTCATCACATTCATCAAAAGACCGCATCCAGCATCAGGGTCGATCATCAGCCGAGACGTATCATCAGAGATCATCCGACCACCAGATGATCGAAGGGGGCAATGTAACGGATCAGACAACATAGGCCTGACCGTTAGCAATTCAAACATCAACCGTTGCTAGCGTCGAACTATCTAGAAGGTTCGACGAGAGCGACAAGTCGCATGACGTCACAGCGAGTATATAAGTCGAGACACAGCTCTCATCATCAGCAATTCCATGGTATAGCACCTGATTGACTCACTACGCTCTTATTGTTCGGACACTAAAGGCATAGCGCCTAGTGATCCTTTAGCTTCATTCGTAAAAGATTCTACAGTTCAATTATAGACAATTTCAAATATAAAATAAAAAGCAAGATATAAAACTCAAATCGAACAAGATAGTTAAATAAATCAAATTAGATTCATTAACTTCAAACTTAACGGAATTTTCCTTATAAAACGACGAGCCTGTCAAATATCGCCTAGCGATACTATTAAATCTACGATACAAAAAGTTAGTAAGTAAGCAACATTGTAAATATAGAATAATCATTGGTTGCAACCGTAAGTTAGGATAAAATAAAATAAATCGAATTTCTTGATTAACTAAAAGTAAGTTATTCTATGCAGATCCCTTATCCGCCATTTCCAGGTTCTTCTTCATCTGTATAGCCAACCAAAGCTAGATACAGCCTTAGTGTGTCTCTGACGCACTCAGGTCTGGCACAGCAGGTTTTATTGTTTAGAAAATTTGGGAATAAACTAACTTTAACATTACTGAAATCGAAAGGTTAGGTGGGTAAAGTGCAGCCTTAGCGCGTTTACGTGTTCAGGTCTGTGGGGAGGCGGCTTTAGTTGCACGGCGACTCAAGTCCGTAATAGGGAACATTAAATTATTGATATAAAGGTCTAGAACATATAAAATCGAGCAAAGAACTCACAATTACACTCGGTTCGCGTTACCGGAGGTAACGCTCAAGAACCGAAACGTAACAATATATATCGGCAAAAGTATTGTACTGACTTAATCCTAATCCGTAACATACATAGCCAGATAATCCCCACGTCAAAAGAAGGGGTTCGGTGCGAGCACACCGAGCTGAAATCAGGAATTGACAAACTAGACTAGATCAGTATTGAATTTACCTTGGTACGGACAAGACGTAGGTGGATTTTACTTAAAGTGCTATAAACAAAGTGACGCTATATGGTGTAGCGCGTGTGAACGTCGGGCTATCAATTTGTCAAATAGATAATTTACTATATTGGGAATATTAGTTGATCAATTTAGAAGCATTAAGAACAGAACTGAATAAGGCACAGGGAGTTCGCGGGTTGGCCTTCCCCGGGGTCTCACAATGGTGAGGCCGTCCGGGATGGTTGACACGCTGGGAAACCAGCGTGATATTACAGTTCGCGAGTTACCGATCGTACCGGGAAAACCGGGTATCACCGGGCTGGCCGCCTCGGAGTAGTCTCGGATTTTGATGAGATTTTCGAGGCGGTTGACTTACTGGAGAACAGTATCAGTACACAGTCCGTGTGATAGTTAATAGAACAGAAAATCTGTTGATTGCGTGGGCTGACCTTCCGGGATGTCATAGGACTCCCGGGTGGTTGATACGCTGGGAAACCAGCGTGATAATAAGCCCGCGGAATCGTATTTAGGTTTTCACCCCTAAAGGTGGGTAAAAGAATCCTATTTAATCGTTTACCTGCGACCTGCTTCAGTTCTGCTCGCGTATATGGACTCGTGATTGAAAACGAGTAGTATAGATTGCTCGCGTTGACACTGCCATAGCGAATTAGCATTGACCGATTATTATGAGTTGATAAATAAATGATGAGATAAGACTCTGTCTGCGAGTTGTTTCTTAGCAATACCCAATAGATCCCATTTCCCCATATCTCCGACCTGAGTCTATCGGGAGGGTAACGGTTGTAGTTTAGCTGAGCGAGCCCAGAGTGCGCGAGGTCCGTTAAATAACAACGAAGGTGACGATATATCAGAACATGACGAACCAAGAGCTGCTGATCTTAATGAACACACTTCGCATTCATCAATTTATCCAAAGGAAGTATTAATCAGAACTTTATTGATTCTCGCTGTTAAACTGCGCAAAAGCCTTGACAATGATAGTGTTCAATTTATAACACAATTGATTGATGCTGTAACTGATACACCTTCACGTTTTACGTCTTTACACCATTTCAAAAAAGTTGTAGATATACACTCAATTCCATTTCAAATACATCATCTTTGTCCATTCTGCGATTCTTACGTTGGACCAGAAACATTATTCAACAATGATATTGATCGCATAATTAACAATGAAGAAGAACTACAATGTCCCAGTTGTAATAGAATTATATCAGTCAAAGAGAATAAAAGAAAAAATGTTTTCTTATGTTTATCTTTAGCTGCGCAACTTAAATTTTTTTGTGAAAAATTTCATTAAAGTTTTTCATACGTAAAAGATCGTAAAAAAGAATGTTCGTTTGCTATCGAAGATATAATGGATGGACAGCTTTACAAAAATCAAATGCAAAACGGTGATAGTGAGGAATTATTATCTTTAAACTTTAGTATCGACGGTACACCTCTATTTAAAAGTTCACAAACTTCAATCACACCTATTTTGTGTACATTGAATGAGCTCCATCCTCATTCACGCAAAAAACATGTAATGGTTGCCAGCATTTTTCTAGGTGATAAAAAGCCTCCTATGAGTGAATATTTGAAACCATTCGTTTCGGAAACACAATTATTGGCAACAGACGGAATTACTTACACATTTAACCAAACACAATATATAAAAAAGTTCAAAATTCTTGTTGGAGTGTGTGATTCTGTAGAACGGCCAAAATTGAGGGGATCGATTTCATTTTGTGGATTATATGGTTGTGGTTTATGCAAGCACGCAGGAGAAGATATTGAAAAAGGTAATGGTCATGTTCGTGTTTACCCGATAGACAGTGAGGGAAATGCTTTTGGCGAAGGTCTTCGAAATCATACAGAAACAGAGGTTCATGCACGTATGCGAGAAAAGGGTATGAAAACTCGTTCAGTATTATTCGACATCCCAGGATTCGATATCATTCAAAATTTGAATGTCGACTGGATGCACTGCGTACCGCTTGGAGTCTGCCGACAATTTTTAAAATTATGGTTTGATTCGACTTATCATCAGAAAGAATTTTATCTTGGAGCTGTCATTGAAAATATTGATAACTATTTACTTACAATTAAGCCGTCCTTAGACATTTCAAGAACTCCACGAAAAATATCAGACCGCTTACACTTCAAGGCACACGAGTTGGTAATATGGCTTCTTTTCTACAGTTTGCCTACTTTAAAAGACTTATTTACCTAGAAAATATCTTCATCATTGGAGTTTATTAGTTGAAGCCATTTCGATATTGTTGCAGACTTCAGTACAACAAACAGAGGTATGTTATGCTCGTAGGTGTCTTTTTCAATTTGTTAAAGGTGTAGAAACGTTGTATGGACTTGAACATGTATCATTTAATGTACATCTCTTAACTCATCTACCCCAAAGCGTATTAAACTGGGGACCTTTGTGGACTCATAGTGCTTTCTGCTATGAGAATTTTCACCAACTATTGAAAAAGTTAGTGAAAAGTTCAAACTCTGCTGACTTACAAATTTATGAATCAATAAGGTCACGATTTGCTCTAGATACTTTGCAAAGATTATACGAAGATGATTTGTCCTCACGCCAACAGAAATTTTTGAAAGAAGTAACACGTAAAAAAATACATCCGATGGCCAAATTAACAGTGGAAAATGTTAAACTAATCGGAAAAAATGAAGAAAAAGATGAATTATCAAACGATCACTTTTTAGCTTTGCAACGGTTGAATATAAGAATAGATTTGAACAGTACGATCAATTATTATAAGCGGATCGTGATCAATGATGAACAAGTACACAGTCAAGCATATACTAAGCCTAAAAAACGGAACAGTTATATAGTAATTTTAAATATTAACGAAATTTTTTAAATAAAAATTTTTGGAGTTGTTGAAGTACAGCAAAAATGATCGTGTTATGCATTTGGATACTATTTCAAAAGATGTGGAAATACAGAATTTTCTAACAGAAATTTAAAACATCTAGTATTTACACAAGCTTCAGATGAATCTCAACATTTAGCAGCAGTTAATACAACTATGATTGAAGGAAAAGTGACAATCGTACAAATGAACAATCAACCAACGATTAAGATTGCTTGCATTCATCCAAATAAATTCGAAATGCTGACATGAAAAATTGAATTTCTTCAAAAATTTCTGTATTATTTTTCTTGATATCCGAATATAGCAATTCAAAATAACTTAATATAAAAAAAAAAGTTCGTTAGAATTTTCTGCAAATATATAGGGGAAAGTGTTGTACCTTGAACATAGTGTACCTTGAAACACGTCCTCGATTTTGTAATTGTAGTGACACCTTTAGAAAAATCACCATAGTTTGTTATCAATAGCAGCGTACAGTGAACTATTAATCGAAATTCGCATCATTTTCTCCGTCACATCGGCGTTTATATCGATTGAAAGATTTGGGCGTCAGAATCCAAGAGTTTTGTGATTTCGTTAGCGATTTTTCAAAGTCGTAATAATGAATTTCCGGGAGATCTCTTTCGAGGATTAGATACATATACACCTTGTAAGTATACCGTAAAATATATGTTGAATATAAACACAAGCTCCAAATATGCACACCTTACTTCTAAAAACGTGTACCCTCTTGTACCTTGAGACACACAAGCATCGTGTACCTCGAGACACTGTTCTTATGTACAATTAGATATTTTTCTGGTTTTTCGACTGTAGATCATCACGCCATGAAGGAAAACGCGAAAAAAGTTGAAAAAAAAGTAAAAAAAAAAAAAAAATCCCCCCCCCCCCCCCCCCCCCCCCCCGCCAAAAAATGTATAAACCGAAATGTTAATTATTCGTTCAATTCACAAATAACAATCTGTCATAAATTTCACTCCGCGGATGGCGTTTCAAGGTACAAGGGGGTATGTTTCAAGGTACATGATGGTGTTGTACCTTGGTGCATGTTCCAAAAAAATTTCAAAAATTCCTGACCAAAAAACTACTTTCAACGAAAGAATGAATCCCAGTAGGGTTTGTCATGAAAAGGTTGTTCTTCAAAATGATATCAATGACAAGTCAAAATGTTCAAAAATTTCCATCTTATAAGCAAAAATCAAAAAAGTGTCCCAAGGTACAACACTTTCCCCTACATTATAAAACGTTTCCGTAAATTTACGAAAAAATTTAATTCATCATTAAAACATTACTCGAAGAAAATGTTCAATTTAAATATTCTAAGTTTCCTTTCTTTCAGTGATCTGATCATTTCCGTATAAAATTTTCAAACAAATAATGATTTGAGATTACGCTAAGAACTTAAATTAACATATAAGCTGTAATATATTGTAACTTTGCGCGAGTATCTTGAACCCGAAAGTTAAGAGATACCCGCAGTTATTGTGAGTTCTTTACCTATAAAACAGGGAATTAAATTATCTAAATTATAAGGGCTTTTCTTTGAGGTCGTAGGTAGGGAAAAGGATGGGTTAGCCACCAAAAGCCACCTATGCAACCTTGTGATTTTACATTAACTCAGGACTCGGGTAGATTACTCCACCAAAGCCTGTTCCCTTCGGACTCGGGTAAAACCAAAGCCGATCCTTCTCCTATTTGAACAGAGCCGGGAAGTGAATCCAAGCCTGCTTTCCTAAACACAAAACCTATTCTTTATTCGGATCCGGGAACCTTGCGATTCCAAGACCGTGTCTCAGACTCGGAATCGGGTGGGTGTCAAAAGACCAAAATTCATAACGACCGAAATTCCGAAATTTCAAAGTTCCAGGTACCAATAATCCAAATCAGCCTCGTACAGAAGCTCCGTAAAGCCAAAATGAAAGAATGTAGAATAATAAATTGTCGAAGGTAAACTGATCAGATAAGTATAATTGACAATCTGCGAACTCTCGATTAACCAAAAACCCGAATGACAAAAAGTACTAAATTCTCGAAAAAGCACATGAAATATTTTCAGATGAATCAAAATTCATAAAAATCAAAATTCCAAAATCAAATTACAGAATGACCAAAAAAGCAAGTGGTCAAAATACCGAATGATCAAATTGACGAAGGTTTAAAATCCCGAGAATGAATACGATCATATAACGAGGATCCGGCGCGCCACCTTCGGCCAGTAAGAGGGCGCCATCAGGCCGGAGACCTTACTTAGATCACCCGTAGCCGCCAAATACTGTTTGAGCGTTGGACCATCAGTTGAACACGAACCTGATGCGGAATTTATTGAAAAAAGCTATAGCATATTATAGCTCGAAGTTTGAATAGCAAATGTGTAAACGAAGTTCGAAAAAATCAGCTGAACGTGAAAAATCATCTTGTCCAAGCTCTTGCACATACATTTAAGGAGGTTAACCTTTATTTCAGCCGTATGAAGTATTGGTACTACGGGGTTGAAAAATTTATTTCTTCATCTGTGTTTTCGGCGAGGAATTAAATGGTTATGAAATAACCCAGATAACAAAATGTCTGCACAATGCGAGCGTATACGCTCTCACGCGTGCAGATTAATCCGCACGGCATGAGCTCATATCACCACACAGATGCGTCATCAATTGCGACTCATCCCGCACGGAAATATATATATGCGAAAAATATATGCGACATATTTGTTTTTTGCGCTAAAATATAAGTAACATGTATTTTTTATAAGTTTGACATAAATGTCAACATACATGTAGTGACATGTATGTCGACATAGATGTCGACATAGATGTCAACACTATGTAAAATTCATCTAACATATAGGATACATATATGTAAATGCGTACATATATGTTATAATATATGCGAACATCTTTGGATTTTGCGCACATATATGTTATAAGTGCGACATATATGTTGCATATATTTTTCGCATATATATATTTCCATGCGGGATATCGCTCGCATGTCGTGAGCATCACGCGCGTGCCACGCATATCGCTCGCACGTCGTGATGGTATGAGGCTTGTCCAGATGGTACCAATTCAATTGATATGTTTCGTAAAAAAAATCAGAAACAGCGTATTATGCAATATATATTATGCAACATTTTTATTCAAAATACGTATAAAATTGAAATACGAACCACCCTAGTACTTTCCGATGATCGGGCTAGCCCTCATATCGAAGCCCGTAATTTATTATCATCCCTGTTAAAAATTCCAACAGAAATCCGTCAGAAGCTCACAGAATCCTCATGTCAAACTTATGAGAATTTAACAGAATCCTATCCGTTCCATCTGCGAGAAATAACCGATGATTGCATTTCAATCCGTGTCTATACGTCTAATATTTGCACAGCCATATATCTTTAACGTAAGCTATCTGAATTCTATTGGCCCATCTGTATTTGTCCGTGATAACGTATATGAATGTTAGAGATTTTTGTCCGCTTTTCTGTACGCACCCTAAGGTGTACGCTTCTGCCAGGAGTTTCAGATAGAATACGTATCCGTCTCTGTACGCGTCGCTTTTGGTCATCAGATATTATCCGTAATTCCGCGATACAATCTAACAGCTGGAGACCGCAACTCCGTGAGTATCGAACTCGTTTCATTTATTACTGCAATGTCGTATACCAGATCTATCCGTATCAATACGTATATGCAAACGGGTTTGGATCTAACTGCAATTTCATTTCTTGAAGTAACGGTTGCTGTCCGCATTGTTCGTGCAATAAGATTTTATTGCTTCTGACTGCGACTTCGGCTACTGAATCTATGAGCATATACACGCATCTTTGAACCTCACCGGATCGGATCTGCAATCCCTCCTTAGAATAAGTCGATTCTTATATGCATTGCTCACGTACTAAACTTCGATCGCTACTGACTGCAACTTCGGCTACCAGATCTATCCGGATCCACACGCATCCTCAAACTTTATCGGATTTGCTGTGCAATCCCGCTCTATCATGTAACGGTTCCTATTCGCATTGCTCGCGCGTCTGATTTTATCGCTCCTGTCTGTGACTTCCGCGATCATATTCATCTGCATGTGCACGCATCTTCGAACTTCATTGGATCAGATCTGTAATTCCGTCATAAAATGTTACGCTTCTTATCCGCATTGCTCATATGCAGTCGAAATCGTCGCTTCTGACTGCGACTTCGGCATCAAGATCTATGAGCATGTATACGCATCTTTGGACCTCACCGAATCGAATCTGCAAGCCCGCTGTGAATGGAACCGATTCGTGTACGCATTGCTCACATATTCGAATTTATCACCGCAAAGCTAAATGTGTTACAGCGTTTGTGAATTAAACACACAACACGCACTTCTGGTATGTGATTTGACTTGAAGTTTAAAACTAACACCGCGAACATGTGTTGTGTTCAGAATTTACAAAGATGGTGTGTAGTTTACACGCACACGCTGCATCTGTGTAATGATCATAACACGCGATAAGATCTAAACAATTAAATTTTTTTTGTTTTACACGATTTTCATGAATTTACAACTTAAATTGTACTCGCGTTACGTTCGGGGTAATGTAGTTGGGGTAAAGTGGCCATTCCAACGCATGCGCTGTTAGCCGCCGAGCGCCGACTTAACCTCATTTTGGCCGACCGGTGGTCCGCAGCCTCGCGGATGTGTTTTATGTTAGATATCTCCGTTCTAGCTAAATAGTATACGTTTTCAGAGTAATATACATTTCTAAAAACCAGATTAAAGAGTTTTATGTATTTGCAATAGTTTTGTCACTATTCTCATCATGGTAAGAATAATAATATGTAATGTAATGTATATAGCTACTGATTATAACCTATAACAAAACGTTTCTGTCAGATATCTTATGTATATTTGTATTAGAAATATGAAAGCACAAGTTGTGAATTAGTAATATTAGGTCGATATTATATACCCAAATGACCAGAGTACTGTTTAGGTTGCGGAAGAAACACATTAGGCTACGAAGTATGGTATGTTCTTACTTTCAGATTTCTACGACCACTGCTTTCATCAGAGAGAAGTTATAAAATAAATTAAGAATGTGAAAAGTGTTAATGAAATGTGAAAAGTGTTAAATATCACAGATATATGACTTTGGTGTATGATCCATTGTTTTAAACAAGAATATTTCATATTAATGAAATCAGAAAGACAAAAGTCCAACGAGGCACCTCTAAATCTTTGAGGACAGGGCTCATTCTTCCCGCAGGTTGTTTTCTCATCTCAAAGTATAGTTTGAGGTAGTTTGAAGTGAAAAAAAAATTATGGATTTTTTTTAAACGGTCTAATATATGTCGGAGAGTCGAGTGGTATTAATGGTCGGCTATGGCTTTACTTGCAGGCTGTTTGATCGTTCACAAGAAGTAATAATATGAAATCAAATCTAATAATTGTGTTTGATGATGTTAACTATCCCGGACTACAACCAAAACAAATAAACTATTCTACTCTAACGCGTAGAGAGAGACACAATAACGAATCCACCGCCACGGCGTGATTCAAATCAAATCGCAAATGCTTTAGACCGGATCTTCTAATGAGATCCTTCTTTGGCCCAGTTCAAAATCTGAATGTCCCTTAAGAATCACCACCGCCGGGCTGTGGCTGCGTTCGACAAGGATGCCCATGTCTTGCATCCCTTCTCTACGCCACTTATTAACTCTAAGGGCGTCTAGCTTCTAATCTCAATACTAACAAATATACTGAGACTAAACATAAACCAATAGTCTCGATATTTAATAAACACCACAGCCGTGAGAAAGCGTGTCCAAAATATCACGCGCCGACATATATATATATATATATATGGGGCATTCCCTCCCAAAGCGACCTGGCCGAGACCCTCACCATTTTTAATTTCTTTTCCCTACTAGTATGTTGTTCGTCATCACAAAAAAGCCCGCCACACCAAGTTTCAGATTCTTTGAAAAATTTATCTGATCGTTATAATTTCAAAAAGCAAAACACTGTCCAACCAATCCGATTCTAATGAAATTTGGAGAGATGAGTCTCTGCGAGAAAACTAATTTTATGTGTCTAGGCCCGAAAAACCGCGATTCTAACCGCGCTTCGCTCGGTTTAAACGTGGTTTTTGACTTAGAAACATAAAATTGTGTATGCCATACAGCCCATAAAGTATTTTCTGATGAATTTCATTGTAATCCTCGCCTTCGGCTCGGATTATAAACTCAAATTCGTCGGAAAATACTTCATCGGCCTAATGACATAATGTACTATTTTTAGCCATTAGCGAATAAGGTAGGCGTGGATCTGGTTTGGGAGATACAGGGAAATGATTTGTTTTTATTGTTTGATATAAATTTTCCATCTCCAGGCTACTATACGACCAATAACATTCACTTATATGAAATTTTTTTTTTTTTTTTCTTTTTATGAGAAAAATTAACGGACGATCCGGCAATCGAACCGAGGAACCACGGAAGCCTATCCGGGGACTCACACCCGTGACCACCTAGCTCGCCCACAGATCGCCGCAATTTTTCTCATCGTATTCTTGTGTTCGTGTATGTTTTGAAATTGAAGTTATGATCTTGAGATTGTAACATCGATATCCGCAAGGCAAAGTTGTATACATTAGTTGTACCTGCATGACGGGATGTGTCACCACCAGGTTGAGATGTTTATGTATACCACGGCCTTTAAATGCTGCGTACTATTTTCATTAAATAATTAATTGCAGTCAATTAATTAGTTAACATTTTTTTCTCCTCCGAGTATTTTATTTGAAAAATTTTAATGAGAAAAATTAACGGACGATCCGGGAATCGAACCCAGGAACCACGGAAGCTACTAATGTATACAACTTTGCCTTGCGGATATCGGTGTTATAATCTCAAGATCATAACTTCATAACTTCAATTTCAAATCATTCACTTATATGGTTCGAGCTGAACGGATTGTGAGTATACCAGAAAAAAAATGTAGTACATCTGAAATAAAACAAAGTTTGATTCCCTGTATATACCTCCCAAACTATATCCACACCCACCTTCGCTGATGGCTTCAAAATTTAGTTTTCCCACAGAAATAAATAAAACCCAATCGTCGATGTTTGATCTGCTCAATCAGGTGTTTCCCGTTAGCCTACCGTTAGGCGCGTGATTATCCACAGAATCGCTCTGTATATACCACCTTGTTGATACTGCAGTATTTAGGTTTCGAGGAATCCGCAGTTTTTTGGGAATTTCTCACAAAATATGCAGATTTGATGAAAAACCAATGGAAAACCGAAAAAAAATTGTTCATTTTTTTTTTTCAATTCTGAAAATTTTAAAGAATTTTTTTTCCGTTTTACATCAGTTTTCCATCAATTCTGCACCTTTTGTAAG
Source organism: Tenthredo mesomela (assembly GCA_943736025.1). NCBI lineage: Eukaryota > Metazoa > Arthropoda > Insecta > Hymenoptera > Tenthredinidae > Tenthredo > Tenthredo mesomela. Next base: position 21,997,281 of record OX031015.1, read on the forward strand.
ACGTTTCCAAAAAACAGATTCATTAGAACAAAAACTTTGATCGTCTCGCGGCACGTTTCATTCTTTTTTCGCAAAAAAAAAAAAATTTCCCTCAAGTTTTTACACGAAAAGGGAACTTTAGGGGGCGCCTGGAAAAATTTAATTTTTAACAACCACCCTAATATGTACGTATAGCGACGAATACAGTTGGGGCGGATAAAAAAATACTGTGTTCTGTCTGCCATTGCGCATACAAACAGACAGTAGTACTGAGCCAATAAAACAACGGATATATTTGTATCCGGTGCTCCGAACAAATACGATTAGAGTCCTCGTAGATAAATGCGGATAGGTTTCCTGTTTGTATTTGCTCATTATTACGGCTGTCTATGCCTCCGTCAAGAACCACATAGATTCGGATCTCGTTTCTATACGTTGTTGTACGAAAATGCATGTATAACAGTTTTAATCTGCTTCTGTCGGTAAAAGCAGTGATAAAAACACATACTAAAACGATAGTAAACGGATAGAATTCACATCCTATCCGTTTCTAATGGAATTTTTAACAGGGATGAAATGAAAAGAAATAATGGTAGAAAAAAAAAAAAAAAAAAAAAAAAACACAGAATCTGACATATTTTATCGTCAGTCGACCCTACCCATATACGCAACGTATCAACGAAAATGCATTTTACATCCACTGGAAAAACCACTGGATTTTTCGTCCCCGCTGCACTCAAAGAAAAGGTTAGCTGACATATCCATTTTTTCTTGGTTGAGGAATAATCAGTCAGAACATCTGCTATGAATAATAGACCAACTAGCGCTATTGGTCACAGTGACCATTTTTAAATGTAGCGGTCTAAATAGCGACTTTGTCATTGCATTGGCTGCTGCATCCTACCCCTAGGCATGGCAGACGATGCGTGGCTGGGACAACCAAGTCGTTTTATGCACGTTCCGCGCTGGCTACATGCGCCAAACGCGAAATGTCAAGAAACAAACAAACAAGCAAAAACCAAACAAACAAACTAACGCTTCGCCCCCAAATCATGGGTCATGGCGTCGTGCAAATTGTAACGTGTGCAGCATTGAAAGAATTAGCTCATCACTGCAGAAATAGAATAATGGATGAAGAAACCATTCACTTTCTGAATGACATTGAAGTTTGCATCGTTGGAACGCAACGAAATTCAATGTAAATTTAAAAAAAATATACATAGCATAAAAATGATCCAATTACGTTTATTGACATTTTCAAGTTATTTCTAATTGTTTTCACTTTTCAAACATAGCAGGATCATTTTTGGTAAATTAACATATTTAAATTATTTTTTTTCGGATTTCGTTGCGTTCCAACGATGCAGACTTTAATGTCATCTTTCTGAATGAAAGACAGTAGTCTTTTTTAATTGAAAAATATAAAGGTAAAGTATGTTTCAACAGCACAGTCCACGCATCCAGAGCACTATAGGCGGATCAGACAACTCAACCGATATGGTTATATTTTGATTTTGATACGATGTTCTGACCAAGATAGTAGTTGCATCCTTCAGTACAGTTGGATGTGGCAGCCAAGTCACAACTTAATCGGGTCAAACTCAGTTGGGTGACACAACCAATTTCAACTCATCTATTAAAAATGACTGTCTCGTCCAACAAATGGGATGGCTCCCCAGAATCCAATTATATTGGATACCGCAACCATTTCAAAGGTGTTATGTCCAACTTTTTCTTTGAGTGTGGGATTTGAACACACGTCCGCTCGGTTACCAGTCGCACGCCCTAACCACTACGCTAAACTACCATATGATATAAAGTCTAACACTCTCCTACTTATTCAGAGCCCATCAAAGTGTCAGGTTATAACTCAAAATATTTCAGAGTCATCAAAATTCTGCATTTGCAGGCCTAGATTGAAGTGCTTGCATATTAGGGTGTCTGTTATTTCCGAAATTGACTTTTTTCACTTGGGTATGGTCCAAATCATCTTCATGTATCAAATAGTTCATAGTCTGAAAACAATTATGTATTTTTTTGTTTCAAGTGCCATTAACCCTTGCCTGTAGGACGATACTTCTCCCATTTAATTAACATGGGATTTTCGCACTTTTCATACTTTAATTTTTTTTTTTTGCTTACTACTTTCATTACCTCATAAAATATATGGCAATAGTCCATCGATGTAATGAGGCTTTCTTTGATGGCAATTATATCAAATTATTGGGTCCTGTAAATAATTGTTCGACTAAATTTCTATACTATACTTTTACCGTTAATTTACTCAAAAAGTTCAGTGCATGCGCAAATTCGAATGTATTCAAAGTTATCGAGTATTTTAAAATTCGTTACAAATATTTTGCGGGGTCAATCCTCGACGAAATCGCAATAGAGACTTTCGTGGCCACTTTTTTGTGTAATGAAATTTTCTTTTCTGGAATATTTGTTTTCGCAATTTATTGTTCATGTATCAGTTTTACAGAGTCTTGTTCTGCCACTGTTTTTTTTTTTTTTTTTTTTTTTTCCAATGTATCAAATTAGTAGATTTCGATACGAGCGCGAAATGTGAGGCGTTTATAGGTGTGTCCGATGTTTTCAGCACGAACCGTAGTCGAGGTGGCAGCCGAGACGAAGGTGAGTGCTGAAGACATCGGACAACCCTAAACGCCTCACTTCGCGGGAGTATCGAACGCTATTTTTAATAACAAATGCATGAAAAAGTTGCTTGTGGGGCTCTGTTGTCAATGTAAACAACCATACCAAAAACATCGAATCGATTCAGCAGTACGCACGGAGTAGCGCGTCGACAGGGATGAATGATTATAAAATTCTCTTGTTCGCACGCCGTGCGTAACAAGAATCATGTTGTGCACGCTCGATGTGCGCAAAACGCAGTGCGCACGTTTGGCATGCAATATTGTTTCATGTTGGCATCGCCTACTCAAACGTCAGAAAAGTGCCACAATATGACCGCTCCAGAGCCCCAAACAAGCAACTTTTTCATGCATGCGTTATAAAAAAATAATTCCACAGCACTTTTTATAACGTCAAACGAATGTTTCGAATATTGAAAAAAAAAAAAAAAAAAAAATTAAGTAGCGTCACTCGGCATTTTGTGGGAGTAACAAATGAAAAAAAAATTACGAGAAAAAGTGAATAAAAAACATTATTTCACAAGAAAGGTTCAACAAATTTTGCTCCCAATCTTGACAATTAGGTTTGATCTTGGAAAATATTTGTCACGAATTCTGAAATATCGAGTAAATCTTACGAACTGTTTTATGATGAAAATAATATTGATTATCTCATATAGGATGCTTGCACACTGACATCATGGTGCCCGCACGCGGTGCGGCGCACAACAGCAACACACGTGATTGTATGTTCTCGCACGCGTGATGGCTAGATGCGACTCATTACGCTCGCACATGTGTGGCGTCACTTCGTGCTAGCAATAATGGCGTGTTCTCGCCCGCACGACGTGAGCCGCACGTTGTGATGGCTCTGTGCGTCGCACGATTGTTATCTGGGAAAAGATGCACAAATAGTTTTTTACCACTTTGCATTAGTACTGTTTTCACGAAAAAATTAGAATATCGTAAACCAAACGCCATACGACATTTTGAGAAAAATATCTGTTCGTATAATCTATCGAACAATTGGTTTCCCAAAAAATCAATTTCACTATTTTTGATGTATTTTTTTCGATAAAATTTCCTGTTTCTTAGTAAGCGTGCTCTTGATATGTTAGAGCAAGTCCACCAATTCTGGACGTCAGATCCGGCCTCACTCCCTCAGATCTTTTCGCAATTTTTTGAGCTGAATGATCGAAATCCCACCTTGAAAGTTACGTATACTATGTGAAATTTTTTCAGCTTTTCGAAAAACTTATTGAATTTTTTTTTCTTCAAAATTTGGGCAACGGCAAAAATCATCTTTTTTAGATTTGAAACTCAATTTTAAGAGCTTTTTGCAAGCACAAACGAAAATAAAATAATTTTTTTTATAAAAGCTGCGAGTTTTTCACACAAGAAACCTAGTCTTTTAAAAAATGTCTACAGGGTGTCCCAGAACCAAGTGCAATAAATGATAGGGGTAATAGAGGGGGTCGAGCTGAGTAAATTACCCCTGAGAACATGTGGTCTCTGAGTCCGCGTTAGCGAGCTACGACCGGGGGGCGGCTCGAAGTTCCGAATCTTCAAGGCTCCGAACGGTCAAATTTTCGAATTTTAATGCAACGAACTCACAGTTATCAGAAAGGGTATTTCACCGAAAGTCTATTTAACCAATTTAAAAAATTCCGAATCGCAGCACACCGAAGGTTCAAAATTCCGAAAGCTAAAGATCCGAAAGCTAAAGATCCGAAAGGCCAAAACTTCGAAACTTGAACATCAAGTCGCGCGTCGTTTCATCGACACGTTAAGAACACGTTCGATCTTTCGGAATTTTAAACTTTCGGAATTTTGTATTTTCGGAATTTTGAACTTTCGGAAGTTTGGACTGTCGGAGTCTTGAGCTATCTGCATTTAGACCATTCGAAGTTTTAATTTTCTAAACCCTAGTCTTTCTGGAAATTATGAAATCGTTTAGAATAAATTCGGAAATTTGACCGTTCGGAGCTTTGAAGATTCGGAATTCTGAACCGGCCCCTACGACCGGTTAAAAAGACGCGTTGGGCGCTGGCATGTAGGCAACCGCGGACACAGCAGGCAGCAGTTAGTAGACTTTTTTATAAGTGCGTTTGAAGGTCGCTGAAGAAGTTCCAAGACAATGGGAATTTTTGTTATTGCAGTGGCGTGTTTATAGATGCTTATATAATTAGAAGAATTCGCACGACAAGGTAAGTGCTCGATAATTTTATTCACCCAAACTATCACATAAAACAGACTTGTATTCTATCCTGATGTAAAATGTCACGTATAAATAACATCGCAAATCAGTGACCGAAGAAAATTTGCGATATTTTGAAAGTCCGTGGCACGAGTGTTGTGAACATAGAGATATTATACCATAGAGGAGGTGAGGCGGCCGAATCAGCGTAGTGCGAATAGAAAGAGAAAGAAAACCGATTCAGTAATTCCCGTGTGGAAATTACAAACGGGAACTGGCCAATAGTTGTCCAGTTCGCCCGTTTTCAATACGGGCGCTAGACAGTCGAGCTAGACAGCCACTGTCCGGAAATGTAACGCTGCACTAGACAGTTTCACTATAGTGAAACGAGATCCGAATCTATGTGGTTCTTGACGGAGGCATAGACAGCCGTAATAATGAGCAAATACAAACAGGAAACCTATCCGCATTTATCTACGAGGACTCTAATCGTATTTGTTCGGAGCACCGGATACAAATATATCCGTTGATATATTGGCTCAGTACTACTGTCTGTTTGTATGCGCAATGGCAGACAGAACACAGTATTTTTTTATCCGCCCCAACTGTATTCGTCGCTATACGTACATATTAGGGTGGTTGTTAAAAATTAAATTTTTCCAGGCGCCCCCTAAAGTTCCCTTTTCGTGTAAAAACTTGAGGGAAATTTTTTTTTTTTTGCGAAAAAAGAATGAAACGTGCCGCGAGACGATCAAAGTTTTTGTTCTAATGAATCTGTTTTTTGGAAACGTCTTACAAAAGGTGCAGAATTGATGGAAAACTGATGTAAAACGGAAAAAAAATTCTTTAAAATTTTCAGAATTGAAAAAAAAAAAATGAACAATTTTTTTTCGGTTTTCCATTGGTTTTTCATCAAATCTGCATATTTTGTGAGAAATTCCCAAAAAACTGCGGATTCCTCGAAACCTAAATACTGCAGTATCAACAAGGTGGTATATACAGAGCGATTCTGTGGATAATCACGCGCCTAACGGTAGGCTAACGGGAAACACCTGATTGAGCAGATCAAACATCGACGATTGGGTTTTATTTATTTCTGTGGGAAAACTAAATTTTGAAGCCATCAGCGAAGGTGGGTGTGGATATAGTTTGGGAGGTATATACAGGGAATCAAACTTTGTTTTATTTCAGATGTACTACATTTTTTTTCTGGTATACTCACAATCCGTTCAGCTCGAACCATATAAGTGAATGATTTGAAATTGAAGTTATGATCTTGAGATTATAACACCGATATCCGCAAGGCAAAGTTGTATACATTAGTAGCTTCCGTGGTTCCTGGGTTCGATTCCCGGATCGTCCGTTAATTTTTCTCATTAAAATTTTTCAAATAAAATACTCGGAGGAGAAAAAAATGTTAACTAATTAATTGACTGCAATTAATTATTTAATGAAAATAGTACGCAACATTTAAAGGCCGTGGTATACATAAACATCTCAACCTGGTGGTGACACATCCCGTCATGCAGGTACAACTAATGTATACAACTTTGCCTTGCGGATATCGATGTTACAATCTCAAGATCATAACTTCAATTTCAAAACATACACGAACACAAGAATACGATGAGAAAAATTGCGGCGATCTGTGGGCGAGCTAGGTGGTCACGGGTGTGAGTCCCCGGATGGGCTTCCGTGGTTCCTCGGTTCGATTGCCGGATCGTCCGTTAATTTTTCTCATAAAAAGAAAAAAAAAAAAAAATTTCATATAAGAAGGATTCTTTCTCAAGTGGGCCACCCATTTTCGTCGTGGTCTCGAATTAATTTGATTATTTCCTCCAATGATTACCCTACTTTTTAGGAGTTTTGCTGAATTTTTGCAGATTTTTAGCACTGAGATATACGAATTATCTGGATAATCTGTTTATTCTACGTATTTATAAATTACTGATAATGAAAGAAAAATCAAAATACATGAAAGTTATGTTTTTTCATCAGCTTTCCAGTAAAAGTATTTTCAATTTTAATAGAATGACAGTTAGGGCTAAAAATGCCAAAAAAACCCAGAAAAAATGCGAAAAAAGGTGGTTTCAAGTTTTCGGGCCGCTTTGATTTTGATGAAAAAATTCGAGAAAGAGTCTCTCATTGCTCAGAGTTTACTGTGTAAATTTTATTATGGGACCGCCACTCCTTCCTAAGAAAAAAACATCCGAAGATAGCCCAATGATTGTTTTTGTTCGTATGACAACTTGGAACGCTTTAGGAAGGATGGCCGTCCCATAATAAGATTTACACAGTAAACTCTGAGCAATGAGAGAGTCTTTCTCGAATTTTTTCATCAAAATCAAAGCGGCCCGAAAACTTGAAACCACCTTTTTTCGCATTTTTTCTGGGTTTTTTGGCATTTTTAGCCCTAACTGTCATTCTATTAAAATTGAAAATATTTTTACTGGAAAGCTGATGAAAAAACATAACTTTCATGTATTTTGATTTTTCTTTCATTATCAGTAATTTATAAATACGTAAAATAAATAGATTATCCAGATATTTCATATATCTACGCTCCTGCCAGTGCTAAGAATCTGCAAAAATTCAGCAAAACTCCTGAAAAGGAGGGTAATCAGTGGAGGAAGTAACGAAATTAATTCGAGACCACGACGAAAATGGGTGGCCCACTTGAGAAAGAATCCTTCATAAGTGAATGTTATTGGTCGTATAGTAGCCTGGAGATGGAAAATTTATATCAAACAATAAAAACAAATCATTTCCCTGTATCTCCCAAACCAGATCCACGCCTACCTTATTCGCTAATGGCTAAAAATAGTACATTATGTCATTAGGCCGATGAAGTATTTTCCGACGAATTTGAGTTTATAATCCGAGCCGAAGGCGAGGATTACAATGAAATTCATCAGAAAATACTTTATGGGCTGTATGGCATACACAATTTTATGTTTCTAAGTCAAAAACCACGTTTAAACCGAGCGAAGCGCGGTTAGAATCGCGGTTTTTCGGGCCTAGACACATAAAATTAGTTTTCTCGCAGAGACTCATCTCTCCAAATTTCATTAGAATCGGATTGGTTGGACAGTGTTTTGCTTTTTGAAATTATAACGATCAGATAAATTTTTCAAAGAATCTGAAACTTGGTGTGGCGGGCTTTTTTGTGATGACGAACAACATACTAGTAGGGAAAAGAAATTAAAAATGGTGAGGGTCTCGGCCAGGTCGCTTTGGGAGGGAATGCCCCATATATATATATATATATTAGACCGTTTAAAAAAAATCCATAATTTTTTTTTCACTTCAAACTACCTCAAACTATACTTTGAGATGAGAAAACAACCTGCGGGAAGAATGAGCCCTGTCCTCAAAGATTTAGAGGTGCCTCGTTGGACTTTTGTCTTTCTGATTTCATTAATATGAAATATTCTTGTTTAAAACAATGGATCATACACCAAAGTCATATATCTGTGATATTTAACACTTTTCACATTTCATTAACACTTTTCACATTCTTAATATATTTTATAACTTCTCTCTGATGAAAGCAGTGGTCGTAGAAATCTGAAAGTAAGAACATACCATACTTCGTAGCCTAATGTGTTTCTTCCGCAACCTAAACAGTACTCTGGTCATTTGGGTATATAATATCGACCTAATATTACTAATTCACAACTTGTGCTTTCATATTTCTAATACAAATATACATAAGATATCTGACAGAAACGTTTTGTTATAGGTTATAATCAGTAGCTATATACATTACATTACATATTATTATTCTTACCATGATGAGAATAGTGACAAAACTATTGCAAATACATAAAACTCTTTAATCTGGTTTTTAGAAATGTATATTACTCTGAAAACGTATACTATTTAGCTAGAACGGAGATATCTAACATAAAACACATCCGCGAGGCTGCGGACCACCGGTCGGCCAAAATGAGGTTAAGTCGGCGCTCGGCGGCTAACAGCGCATGCGTTGGAATGGCCACTTTACCCCAACTACATTACCCCGAACGTAACGCGAGTACAATTTAAGTTGTAAATTCATGAAAATCGTGTAAAACAAAAAAAATTTAATTGTTTAGATCTTATCGCGTGTTATGATCATTACACAGATGCAGCGTGTGCGTGTAAACTACACACCATCTTTGTAAATTCTGAACACAACACATGTTCGCGGTGTTAGTTTTAAACTTCAAGTCAAATCACATACCAGAAGTGCGTGTTGTGTGTTTAAGGGGGACCACTAGTGTGAAATTTTTCAAAAATCGATTTTTCATTTATTTGATGTTTCGATAGTCTATACCTTTCAAAATGACATTCTAAAATTTCAAGTATACATCTCAAAGAGTTTTTGAGCTACAGCCATCATTTATAACCATGAAATCAGTAACTTAAACTTTAAACGCGTTTTTCCCGAAACTACATTTTTCAAATTTGCTGCAGTTGTAACTCGAAGACAAATCATCCGATCGATTTGATTCTTATTGCAGCTTCTATTATAGATGTTTCTCCGTACCATGAACCTCCAGTTTTCCGATCGAATGAAAAATGTAATTTTGGCAGGCCAAAAATCATCAAATTTTCGCGCGAAATTTGAACTTTTTTTTTTAAACTCTGCCATTTTGTTGAATTTCAATTTTTTTCAAAACCCGAGGTTGATGGTACGGGAAATACTTTCTAGTTTCATAAACTTTTTGGTTCTTTAGATTTCAGGCACTGTGAAGGTCTGCATCACTGCAGCAGTGGGGGTACTTTTTTTTTATGAGCCTTGGGAGATTGCGGATAACTCCCTGAATTTTTAATTTTTTAATCTAAAAATTTTATGAGAGAATCAGTATGTATCTACAAATATATACTCAAAACATTAAAACATTCCATGCAGTAGTTTTCTTTAAAAAAATTCCCAAAAATCACCTTTTTTTCAGGTGGTCACACTAGTGGTCCCCCTTAATTCACAAACGCTGTAACACATTTAGCTTTGCGGTGATAAATTCGAATATGTGAGCAATGCGTACACGAATCGGTTCCATTCACAGCGGGCTTGCAGATTCGATTCGGTGAGGTCCAAAGATGCGTATACATGCTCATAGATCTTGATGCCGAAGTCGCAGTCAGAAGCGACGATTTCGACTGCATATGAGCAATGCGGATAAGAAGCGTAACATTTTATGACGGAATTACAGATCTGATCCAATGAAGTTCGAAGATGCGTGCACATGCAGATGAATATGATCGCGGAAGTCACAGACAGGAGCGATAAAATCAGACGCGCGAGCAATGCGAATAGGAACCGTTACATGATAGAGCGGGATTGCACAGCAAATCCGATAAAGTTTGAGGATGCGTGTGGATCCGGATAGATCTGGTAGCCGAAGTTGCAGTCAGTAGTGATCGAAGTTTAGTACGTGAGCAATGCATACAAGAATCGACTTATTCTAAGGAGGGATTGCAGATCCGATCCGGTGAGGTTCAAAGATGCGTGTATATGCTCATAGATTCAGTAGCCGAAGTCGCAGTCAGAAGCAATAAAATCTTATTGCACGAACAATGCGGACAGCAACCGTTACTTCAAGAAATGAAATTGCAGTTAGATCCAAACCCGTTTGCATATACGTATTGATACGGATAGATCTGGTATACGACATTGCAGTAATAAATGAAACGAGTTCGATACTCACAGAGTTGCGGTCTCCAGCTGTTAGATTGTATCGCGGAATTACGGATAATATCTGATGACCAAAAGCGACGCGTACAGAGACGGATACGTATTCTATCTGAAACTCCTGGCAGAAGCGTACACCTTAGGGTGCGTACAGAAAAGCGGACAAAAATCTCTAACATTCATATACGTTATCACGGACAAATACAGATGGGCCAATAGAATTCAGATAGCTTACGTTAAAGATATATGGCTGTGCAAATATTAGACGTATAGACACGGATTGAAATGCAATCATCGGTTATTTCTCGCAGATGGAACGGATAGGATTCTGTTAAATTCTCATAAGTTTGACATGAGGATTCTGTGAGCTTCTGACGGATTTCTGTTGGAATTTTTAACAGGGATTATTATTATTATTATTATTATTCTTTTTCATAACATCTGCTCTGAAACTGCAAGTTTCGTTGCCTGTTTTGTCAGTTGAAAGAGGCTGATTTCAGGCTGATGCCGTGAAAAGTTGTCAAATCGCGAATTCAATGAATCAGCGATGTGAATTGGTGTTTTTCACTCCCTTGGGATTGCAAAATGGGTCTATTACAATCCCTTGGGATTGCAAAGAGAAATAACTGCCCTGTTGCAGATTTCAGACTATTGAAATTGACAGTTGAAGTTCCAGAGCAAATGTCATGAAAAACATAGTGTGTGACACGGGATGAAACATGAATGCAGGCACGGGTGATGTCTGCCCTCGCCTTCGGCTTCGGGCAGACAACTTCACCCTGGCCTGCATTCACCCTGTTTCATCCCTTGTTACACAATATACTATTTTCTGTTTACTCGTGTATCTACCTCTTGTTTAATAATTTTGAATTTTTTTTTTCAATCAGATTTATCTTATGGATTTCATAGAGATTGATGAAGATGAAATTTTGATTGAGATGGCAAAACAAGCGAAAGAAAACCCAACACTAGTCATCGTTCCTGATGGAATCCCATGGAATAATGATAAAGCTATTTTATCGGATTGTAAGATGAATATAATTTATTAACGCGGTGGAAATAATTTGTGATTCTGTGATAAACTTTCGAATTTTCGTTCCATAAATTCAAATCAGTTTATATCTTTTACACCACTATTTTTTTTTTTTTTTCTGTTTTATTAAAATATATTCGATAATATTTGTATTTATCCTATTAGGCTTATAAACACTAATTGTTGCTCATTATTCTTTAACTAGTTTAAATGTTTATATTATTTTACTTTGATCAAATCTTCATGCTCAAAATTAAAAATGAATAATATTAAATTGTTTACAGCGAATGACGAAGCTGATGCCTCAAATAATACATCGAATAAACCAGCAGGTCATTTAGCTAAAATTTTTTCGAAATTTAACACTGAATTACAAACAACATTGGGTGATAAAATAGTATATTGTGTAGCAAGGGCGTAAAGTGGGCTTTTTTAGACCGAGTGTGGAGTTTGCAGTACTAGTCGGAGGCGAGGGAGCACGAGTCGAAGACGAGTGCATCCGCGAGCCGAAGACGAGTACTGCAACCACACGAGGTCAAAAAGCCCACTTAGCCCTTGGTACACACCATATTTTTTGTAACGCATGTATTGATTTCTGCGTTTTTTGTGCTTATAAGCGGCATATATATATATATATATATATATATATATATATATATATATATATATATATCTCTCTATATTATAAAGATATATCGCCGCCGCCGCCGCCGCCGCCGCCGCCGCCGCCGCCGCCGCCGCCGTGTCAGACTTTCCATGGCCTCCTCGACCCCGCTCGCTACCCCCCTTTCCATGGCCTCCTCGAGCCCACTCGCTACCCCCCTTCCATGGCCTCCCTTCGCTACCCCCCCCCCCCCCCCCTCTCCTCAGCCTGGGCCTTCCTGACCCCCCTTTCCATGGCCTCCTCGACTCCGCTCGCTACCCCCCTTTCCATGGCCTCCTCGACCCCGCTCGCTACCCCCCTTTCCATGGCCTCCTTCGCTACCCCCCCCCCCCCCTCTCGCTCTTCGGCCTAGGCCTTCCTGACCCCCCTTTCCATGGCCTGCTCGACTCCGCTCGCTACCCCCCTTTCCATGGCCACCCTTCGCTACCCCCCCCCCCCCCCCTCCTCTCTCTCTCCTCAGCCTAGGCCTTCCTGACCCCACTCGGCTCTTTTTGCCCCCCCCCTGCCTCTGTTGCCATAGAAATTAGCACAGTTTCCCACAGATGCACTCTCTTGAAAGGAATCAGTGGAATTTCACTGACTTACCAGTGGATCTCACTAATTGCCCAGTGAAGTCTCACTAATTTAACCAGTAAACATAGAAGTGGGGATAATTCACTGTTCAACCAGTGAATTCCACTGATTGTACCAATACATGTGAAGTATGGCCGCGATCACTGTCAGAACTACTCAGAACATAACCAATGTAATTATACCAATATAATATAATATATTGTAATTGTGCCAATATAATATAATATATTGGGTAATCTTGGGGATTCTGAGAACATTTTTTGATATACGTAGGACATGAAAAGAATAAGAATTAGGAATTCGAGATCGGGCCTTGATATTAAGGGAACAAACCTATTCCAATGGCAGAAACGGGAGACAAACCTATTTGTAAATTGACGGTTTGCGGAAAACAATAGGTAGAGAAACAACGCAAGCCAACTGTTCAGCGAAACTTGAGATCCCTTGGAGTTTTGACAGATTTGAAGAAATATCGAAAAATACATCCGATTATCTGATCCTGAATCTTGAATCCCGAAGAGATTTTGTGGATCGGATCGGATATCCCGTCAAATAGCCAAGGTGAGAGTAGAATAGACATATTGTTCACTGCGGTTGATTTATTTTTCCGTTGCGTATTTACTTTATGAAGCGTAGGTATTTAACTGCGGATATTAATTAAGGAGATAGTTAATTGAAAACTTAGTTAAGGAGATAGTTAATCGAAATGAATGATCACCGGGCTATCGCAGTACGTATAGTGGGAGACGGTAATTGTTTATTTCGGTGTTTTTCGTATTTTTTATATAATGATCAAGAAAAACATCAAACGATAAGGTTGCAAATTGTTTCTAATGTAGTACACAATTGGGCGTTATATGAATCATTTATTGTGGGCGATGAATCGTACAATTCAGAAATTTTAGATAAATATGCATACCAATCGCATATGTCTAAAACAGGAGTTTACGGGGGGGAAGTAGAAATAGAGTCGTTCGTCAAGATTTATAATATACACGTATCGGTATATATAAATCATTTTAAGGATCCAAGAAAATATGGGGATGAAATGAATGTAAATAAGTTGATTCTATTATTATCTGGCTGTTTAGACAGAGGTCATTATGACATTATCAATTCACAGAATTCAAGTTTAACAGGTAGAGATAGAATTAATAGACTACACTACTATCATAACCATGAGCGAATTAATGAAAAACGACGGGTAGAAAATCTTTCCGAGAATAAATTGAATGAAAAAAGGTTAAGGGATACTATTCGAAATATGGGAGGAGAGCGAATAGAGAAAAAGCGAAATAAAGATTTAGTTGAGGGAATGAATGAAAAGCGTTTGGATAAAAAACGAAATAAAGATTTAGTTTGGGGAATGAATGAAAAGCGTTTGGGTAAAAAACGAAATAAAGATTTAGTTGAGGAAATGAATGAAAAGCGTTTGGATAAAAAACGAAATAAAGATTTAGTTGGGGGAATGAATGAAAAGCGTTTGGGTAAAAAACGAAATAAAGATTTAGTTGAGGAAATGAATGAAAAGCGTTTGGATAAAAAACGAAATAAAGATTTAGTTGGGGGAATGAATGAAAAGCGTTTGGGTAAAAAACGAAATAAAGATTTAGTTGAGGAAATGAATGAAAAGCGTTTGGATAAGAAAAGAAATAAAGATTTAGTTGAGGGAATGAATGAAAAGCGTTTGGATAAAAAACGAAATAAAAATTTAGTTGAAACAATGAGTGAAAAGCGTTTGGATAGGAAACGAAAGAAAGATTTAATTGAGACAATGGATGAAAAGCGTTTGGTTCAAAAGCGGAAGAAAGATTTAGTTAAGACAATGAATGAAAAGCGTTTGGATCAAAAAAGGAAGAAAGATTTAGTTAAGACAATGAATGAAAAGCGTTTGAATCAAAAACGGAAGAAAGATTTAGTTGAAGCGATGAACGAAAAGCGTATAGAAAAGAAAAGAAACAAAGATAAAGTGATGAATATGGCGGAAAATAGATTAAATAAAAAGAGAATAACCCAGCAAGCTGCAAAATTAAATAATCAAATAGAAGCATTGCCTCGGGAAAATTGGTATCTTGATTTTGGGGATTTAAATTATACGTGCCCACATTGTTCAGCACTATTTTGGTCAGTGGAATTTTCAAAAAAAAGTTGCTGTCATTATGGGAAAATAAAACTTCCTCCGATGAGTGATTACGACGAAATATTACAAAATTTAGTGTTATACGACAAAAAATTTAGGGATCTAATTAGATATTATAATAATCGTTTTTCCTTCGCAAGTTTCAGTGCAAATGTGCTGAGCGAATCAAAGAAAGGTGTTTATAATTTGAAAATACAAGGTCAGGTGTGTCACACAATTCCTAACAGTATCATTTCGGCAAATAATGAAAATCCAAATTTTGGACAGATTTATATATATGATGATTACGAAGCAACACAAAGACGCCTAAAGGAAGATAATAATTTAGTACAAAGTCACATTGAATATATACAAAATTTGTTAAATAATCATAACCCGTATGCCAAAAAATATAAATATTTGTATCAACTCAGTCAAGACGAATCATTACCGGAATATTATTTATATTTTGTCCGTGATATAAATTTGGATAAAAATAGGTACAATACTCCCACAACTGCGGAATGTGCTGCCTTAATAATATCCAAAGATGGTCAGATACCATCATCGTTTGATATGTGTGTTTATCCAAAAGATCTTCCACCTGGTGTGAATAGTTATACATCTTTGAACAAATTATCATTTCATATCGACCCTATGGTTTTTCCTTTGATGTTCCCATGTGGTGATTTAGGTTGGAGTTCAATATTCACACAAAATCCCGATGTTCAAAAACGATTGACAGCGCTTCAATATTACTCATATCGTTTAGCGTACAGACCGAAAAGTAAATTTAATCCTATTCTGTATTGTGGAAGGCTAACACAACAGTATATAGTTCAAGCTTATATAATAATCGAAAATAATAGATTGAATTATATCAGGTACAATCAAAAACAATTACGGATAGAGTGTTATCAGGGATTAGTGGATCACGTTGCCGGAAGTGCTATGAATAGATCAGGTAATTTCGAGAACAAGGAAAGGTTAGGAAATATGTTTGTATTACCATCTTCATATATAGGTAGTCCGCGACATATGTATCAATTATATCAAGATGCAGTTGCTATTTGTAGGGATATCGGTAGACCTGATTTGTTCATAACTGTTACTTGCAATCCGAATTGGCCAGAAATTAAAAGGATATTGAATGATTTTCCACCTGGAACAACTTGCAACGATATTCCAACGCTAATCGTAAGGCTATTCTATTCTAAACTTAAATCTATCATGTCTGATATTATTAGTGGGAAAATGTTTGGAAAGATATTAGCATTTGTTTATACCATTGAATTTCAAAAACGCGGTTTACCCCATTCTCATATTTTATGTGTTTTGGACTATACTAACAAATTGTCGAATCCGGAAGCAGTAGATAAATTTATCAGTGCTGAAATTCCTTCGAATGATATCCATTTACAAAATTTAGTAATCAAACATATGTTGCATGGTCCACATACATCTTATTCGGTATGTTATGATTCCAACAAAAACATTTGTACCAAAAATTTTCCAAAAGCATTTTGTGAGCATACTGCGTTTAAAGATAATGGTTTTCCAATTTATAAACGTACCGATAATCGCGATAAAGGATATGTGTACAATAAGAAAATTAACGGTGAATTTATTAACGTAGACAATTCGATGGTAGTACCTTATAATCCTGAATTATTGAGAAAATATGAGTGTCATATAAATGTAGAATATTGTGCTTCGGTTATGAGCATAAAATACATTTATCAATACTTACATAAAGGACATGATAGGGCATACGTCAAATTAAAGAAATGTCAACAGACAGAGGTCGACAAAGATAACGAAACTTATGACGAAATATCTGAATATATCGATAGTCGGTATTTAAGTCCAATGGAATCTGCTTGGCGAATAGAAGAATTACCCCTCTCTGCTAGATCTCATACCATTATTCGTTTAGCGGTTCATACCGAAAACCAACAGAGAATAATTTTTGAGGAGGATAACGTAGAAGTTGCATTGAAAAATCATGAAACCACCTTAACAGCTTGGTTTAAATTAAATCAACGAGACCAAATTGCAAAAAATATACTATACATTAACATACCGAAAAATTATCTATTTGATCTTTCCAAAAAGAAATGGATAAAACGTAAACAATTTTCAAAAGTGGTAGGACGTATCAACAGCGTCAGCCCTAAAGATTCGGAACGTTTTCATTTAAAATTAATTTTAAATAGAAAAAAAGGAGCCATATCTTTTAACGATTTAAAAGAACACGAAAATAATATTTATCTGTCTTATAAAGAGACGGCAATCGCGATGGGATTAGTTGAAAGCGATGAACATATTTTTGAAATTTTTGAAGAAGTGTGTAATATTGGAATGCCTAAACAGTTACGTAAATTCTTCGCGTGGTTTCTTATTTCAGACAATGTGTCATTTGCCAAAGAAATTTGGAATAAGTATAAAAAATATTTTAGCGAAGATTTCAAGGACAATAACGAAGGCAGAGCTTTGAAAGAAATAAATGATATTTTAAATTCAGAAAATATGACATGCTCGGATTTTCAACTTCCAGAACCTATAATAGATAGTGAAAATTTCGAAGAAAAAAAAATATTAATGATGAATAATGAAAAATTATTTGAACAAATGATCACGAAATGTAATGAAGATCAAAAATATATATTTGATTATGTAACGAATGCTAATAAAAATCGTCTGATATTTATTGATGGTCCCGGAGGTACCGGCAAGACGTTTTTATACAAAACGTTGATTCATTATTATATCAGTCAAGGCAAAAAAGTTGTATCTATGGCGTGGACTGGGATAGCTTCTGTATTATTACCAGGTGGCATGACAAGTCATCGAACATTTAGACTACCTTTAGACTTATCAAACATCGAAACTTCGTTTTTAAAGTTAGATTCTGATAAAAAAAAATTGAGGGAATGTGATATCATTATATGGGATGAAGCGTCAATGATCCCCAAAAAAGCATTGGAAATTATTGATAAAACATTAAAAGATTGCTGCAATATTTATAATCTTCCATTCGCAGGTAAATTAATCATTCTAGGTGGCGATTTTCGTCAAATTTTACCGGTCATAAAAAATGGCTCGCGATTAAATATCATTCAAGAGACAATTAAATATTCAAACTTATGGAAAGATTTCAAAATTTTAACATTAAAAAACAATATGAGAAATAACAACATACACTTTTCCTCATTCTTATTAAACATTGGAGAAGGAATGATAGACTCATTTAAGATCCCCGAAGAATGGAAAACTGATGACATTTGCGAAAAAATTTACGGTACCGTTAATGACAATATGGAAGATTTATCTAATCATACGATTTTAGCAAGTCATAATCAAGACATTTACAAATTAAATGATAAGATATTAAAAAAGATTAAAACCTTTGAGAAAACTTATTTCAGTATTGATAGAGCAAAATATAAAGGAGTGGACCAGACTGAAACTGATGCGAATTTAAATTATCCCGTCGAATATTTGAATTCTTTAAAATTTCCCGGCTTACCAGTACATAAATTATTGTTGAAAACCGGTGCTATAGTAATGCTCATCCGAAATTTAAGTATCAATGATGGTTTATGCAATGGAACAAGACTGAAAATACTTAGACTGTTTAAATTTAATATTGAAGCAAAAATTATTACAGGAGATAATGTTGGAAATATTGTGTTCATTCCGAGAATTGTGCTGGATACAGGGGAGCATTCGAGCTTACCATTTGTATTATATCGTAGGCAATTCCCTATAGTATTGGCATTTGCGATTACAATCAATAAATCTCAAGGTCAGAGTTTCGATAAAGTGGGATTATATTTTGGTAGAGATTTATTTAGTCACGGTCAATTATATGTAGCTCTTTCTAGATGTCGGAATTCAAATCAGATATACATAGAGAACACTTCAAAAAATTCAGAAGAAATTAAAAATGTTGTCTGGAAAGAAATTTTGAAGTAACCATATTTACAGGATTAGCTATAATTTAACAACAACCATGAACATAAAGGGGAACCCACAAAGAAAAACAAAAGAAAAACACGCGTCGACGTACCGTAGTTTACAGTAAAACTAAATATCAACCTATCAATCGATGTTACATGTTATGATCGAGAGACTCGACTGAGTCTCGCGCAATGTAGTAGACCTACATTACGTTAATTATTTTTCTTTCATAGAAAAGTATAACGAAACACTGCTGCTTTGCGCAATGATATATAGCTGCAGTGCGCTATGACAAATGGATGCTTTGCGCCATAACATATGGATGCTTTGCGCCATAATATCTAAAGTAGACTAACATATAAAGAGACTACGAAAACTATAGAGCGGATAGTGAACGAATTTTTTTCCATTTGTCAAGGCGTTAAAACTGAAAAGCTCTCCATATAAACCAAAAGGATCCTGGAGCAAATCGTTAGAGGAAGCAATACTATCGATAATAATAATTATTCTGCGATATTTAAATTACTAATATACCTACTTCGGAATCTTATTATAATTATAAATGATTTAATCTTTTTCATTTATCAATTGTACTTACATATCTATTAGAGTATACCGTGAAATTAAAACGAACCCGAACAATAACTGCACTATAGTTCGACCTACACTCGCTCGCATTGTGTACGTAAGCTTCTACTCACTACAGTCGAGCTAAAGTGCGGTCATCGTTCGGTTTCCTTTTGGCTTCACGGTATAGTGGATTAGGCTTTTTGAGGAAACCACTTTAAAAAAAACGCGCCGAGTTATCTACTGCAAAGTGGTGTGGAAACGATAACTGTTGCAATAATTCTTATTATCGTTATATATATATATATACATTGTTATTTACAGATTTTTCCCTACCAACTGTCCTACCTACCCTTCGGGATAACGTAATCCAAAGATAAGCTCTTAACCTTCGGCATAGAAGTATGAAATAGTTACCGAGCATTTGGAAAACCGAATCATACAACCTAAGGAGGATACCACTAGATAAAAAAAAACGTGCCAACAGCACGGAAAACTTCGAATTCGAACTAGATTTGTTTTCTACATTTTTAATATGACTTCCTACTTTTTGTCTCAATTAGATTTCCTTTCCAGCATTCCTGTGAAAAATTTCAATCAAGTAATCAGACCCTTTTGAACAATTCATCACCATGTAATTCAAAGATTGGCAAGACGATGAAGATTCCTTCCACATAACGGATCGATGATACATTAATATAGATCATTGTACATCATTTACAAAATCCATTATATATTCGTGTTATTCGTATTAATTTTTCACATAACCTTGGGATGTACCCTACTATATCAAATAAATAATTCTATAATTCTATCTCACGCTGAAAATTAAATGTCAATAATTTGGTAACACAGGTCAAAGACCTGTCTATATATACAGAGGATTTTTTTCATTCGAACCTCTAAGTAGTAAAGTAGAGTAGACTTCGAAATGTTGGGTAACTATTCCATAAGTACTTCCCCACAAGTTAAGGGCCTGACTTTAGATGACGTATTTACGATTAAGGTAACAATAAATAGGGAAAAATCAAAAAATACTAATATAATAAAAATTGTTACAACTGTTATTTAGATCGTTTAGATTTTTTTGGAGATTTGGACTTATTTAATAAATGAATTTACGTAAGCAAATTTAAAAAAAAATTAGTATTTGAGATTTATTGGTATGTATTGAATTTGAATAATTTAGATGATCGAAGCATTGAGGCAAAGTAAATAATATATATATGCGAATATACGATTCCCGACCGAACGACAAAAAAATATAACGTAATATGAATTCACCAAAAGTTAAATAAATTATTATATAAATACTAATATAATAAAAATTGTTGCAACTGTTATTTAAATCGTTTAGATTTTTTTGGAGATTTGGACTTTTTTAATAAATGAATTTACGTAAGCAAATTTAAAAAAAAATTAGTATTTGAGATTTATTGGTATGTATTGAATTTGAATAATTTAGATGATCGAAGCATTGAGGCAAAGTATATAATATATATATGCAAATATACGATTCCCAGCCGAACGACAAAAAAATATAACGTAATATGAATTCACCAAAAGTTAAATAAATTATTATGATAGATGCATTTCGCGACATGACAGTAACAGAAAGGGTAAAATTGCGAATCAGTGAATAAATGAATATTATGCGATTATATATATTATAACCAAATGATTGAATTTTTATTTTTTTTATTTTTTTTTTATTTAAACATAAAACATAAAACATAGAACATAATTAAACATAGAACAAAATAGAAAATAGAACATAGAACAGTCGCTTTAGGCGAACCGTTCGTTCGGCCCCCCGCGGCCACGGCCGCGACCGCGGCCCCGACCGAACCCCCGGGACGGGTTCGCCACCGAATATAGGAGGGCCACTACGTTCGCCTGCCTGTAGTAGGCCCTCCTTCTTGCAGCGTACTGCCCCGCGCGCTGATGCCTGCGTGGTCCTGGTGTTGGAAAAAAAGATTATGAATCGATCAGATACTAATTGAAACTACTTTAATATCGCAAATGTCAATATGCTACGTTTGTATCCTTACTATTCGGTTCCACACCCGCGGCCTGGACTCCAGGTTGCTGTTGATGTTGCTGTTGCGGTTGCGGTTGTTGTTGCTGTTGCGGTTGTTGTTGCTGTTGCTGTTGTTGTTGCTGTTGGTGTTGGTGTTGGTGTTGCTGTTGCTGTTGCTGTTGTTGTTCTTCTTCTTCAAATGAAAATATAGAAACGAATTTATATTACTATTTATAAATATATGTGAATTCGTGAAGAAAAATTGTTGAGGATCATACAACATACCATTTTCGATCAGGTCCTCCATTTCTTTTACGTGGTTGTGAATCTACCGGAAAATGACTAATTCAGTAAATGAATTTCAGACATATTGATGTTAAATGTAATTGATAATTATCTATACTTACGAAATCTGGCGAGGACCTTCGACGGCTCAATCGATCAATTGAATAAAACAAATATTGTTTATTTCTTACGTGGTTACGCGAAACAAAAAGTGAGCGCGAAAATTAATGCTCGAAAAACTGACACACTAATATCGATGATCAGCCGATACATAACTGTCGTGCGAATATGTCGGGGTACCGACAGATGGCGGCGTGCATATCATCAGTATTGCAAAACACCTATACATAGATACATCGAATTCATTGAATTATTCTCACGGTTGTTACTGCGAAACACTTACGAGTTCTTCTGCATTTGACTTTTGCATCTCAACTATCTTAAACTCACGTAAACATCTTTCGAATTAATAAATTTCTGATTTCACCATAAAAATACCATTCCAGTCGAAGAATACATGTCTTACAGATTAACATTTTATTAACTTTAACACTGATGTCACTGTACATCATTTAATGAATATAGATTTTCAAAACTTATGTCTGTATTCGTATCAAATATATCTCTGTATTCGTATCTTTTTCACACCATCTTGAAGTGAATGATACTTCCATCGACGAAAATCGAGGGTCTGTCTTTAGATGACGTAATCACTAAGGGTAGGGTAGCGGTAAGTAGGGAAAGGTCTGAAAATCATAAGATACATGTAAATGAGGATAATAACCATTACTGCGACAGTTATCGTTTCCACACCACTTTGCAGTAGATAACTCGGCGCGTTTTTTTTAAAGTGGTTTCCTCAAAAAGCCTAATCCACTATATATTTCTAATACATATATAACAATACACAATTACCGTAGTGAAAAAAAAAAAAAAAAAAAAAAAAGAAAGCCTAATCCACTATATATTTTTAACACATAATTACGCATATGTACAAAAGATTAAGATTAAAAGATTATTAAAACATAAAATCACTATCAATAACAAGGAGATTCAATGTTGTTATATTGCTAACATTCTAGAAACACGTAATAATTTCGCAAGAGGCATAGGGGGGTCATCCAGGATTTTGATGTTTTCGAAGGTCTGCACGTGTAGGAAGAAATGGTGGTCTGAAGAGACATGTTAAAAGCACAAGGAGGACATTTAATCAATAGCAATGATACAGTCTTCTTTCATTCTTTCATTTTTCTGTATAAATATTTTGTATTTCATCATTAAATCAAAAACTTTGGTCAAAATTTATTTACCGTTTTTTTGAACATCGCCTACAATTTCTATTCGTTGGCCAGCAGAAATTGGACTTATTTTAGTAACATTAGATAAAACAATTTCGATTTTGAATTTGCCGTCAGTTACTGTACCAATGTATTCGTCGGTTCGAATTTTGGAAGGCTGAATAAGTTCGTCTTTGACATAGCCTCTGATTTCTGCAGTTAAGGTTATTAAACGTTATTGGACAAGTTTTCGGACAATCGTCGATCAAAAATAATCTTACTTATAATTCCGGTTTTGTGAGGGATGTCGGAAAAGTCACAGGAATTAATTCGATCGGAGTTTTGGAGTACGTGGAATACTCCAAAACACCTTATTTTCGAAAAAGATTTCAATTGTAATTCAAAGTTAACGTTGCCGAGGTTGTACAATGAGGCGGGACTAGCGGTTACGTTTTGAAGAAGGTAAATCTAAAAACAAAGGGTATACAGTTAACAAACAAAAAAAAAATATCCGCGAAAAATGATGTGATGCAGAAGAAAAATGTAAATACGATTTACCTGATTATGTTTGATTTCATTTGATAATTGAGGGGCCTCATCGCCCCATTTGTAACAAGATACTCTTTTACCATCATTATTATTCAGAACGAATTTAAATAAGTCCAATTCTGATTTGGTGTTTTCTGCCTTGTTTAGTGAAGTTTTCCGTTTAATTTTACTACGCTGAATAGAGTCGACGTATCCAATAATAGCTCTACATAAACAAAGAGGATATATAATTATGAAACTTTACGTTGAAGTAATAATAATATTAGTGAAGTTGTTGCTTACGCAAATTTATCTCCAATTTCGATGTTTTGAATATATTCCGTAGTAGAAAGCGAAGGAATATTGTCGTCAGTCTTAGGTTTTTTTGATTTAGGTCGTTCATGTGAGTGACTTCTAGATGAGTTTGGCCGACGAGGCATTTTGCGGGATTTAATTTGAATTGAATAAACAGAATAAAATAAATAAATGTATCAGTCACAAAAATTTATCCCAATGAAACAGGAACAATTGATTTTTCAAATGAATATAGTTACGGTTTACATTTTCCGTTTCTTCATTTAATTTCGAGACATAAAATCGATATTCGATAAATTTTTGTTACTAACTATAATTGATCAAATTTCGCGGTCTTCATTTCATTTTATGGTAAATTTACGTGGATGAATAAATTTATGTGAATAAATTAAAAAATATTCAAAAATATCACGAAACTTTATTTTATGAACTTATTAACGTTTACGTAAATTGGATAATGGAACCAGTAGGACAAGGTTTGTAATATCTACCTATTTTTAATTACCGAACCGAACAACGGAAAAACATGCCTTCACTAAAGATTAATTAAATTATGATAATAGACGAACTAACACACGGGGGTATAGAAGAGTCATGGCCCGAATTGCCCGAGGTACAGCCAGCGGAACTAGATACCGGGCTGAACACAGACACGGTACCAATAGGGCCAGGTATGTTAGATCAATGTATATTTGATTACCGAACCGAACAGGAGAAAAACGTGACATCGCTAAATACAAATTGTATTATGCGTGATAGATGTATTAACAGCCGGAGAAATATCCGACATGCGGAACCTACTAATATTTGAGGAAATAGAAGCCGAGCTGGAAGCAGAACATGCAGCAATAGAGGCGTATGAGGCGGGCAGAGAATTCGAACTACGAACGGAACAGGGAGAACTGTACGTCGACTTATTCCCTGATGATGTAGAGATGGACGCAGAGCTAGAAGCCCGTGAGCGCTTACAATTGGAACGATGGGAAGCATTGTTACAAAGAGACGTTTACGAGAAGGAAATAATTGAATCTGAAGACAATCGAAATTCATAGGAATTCAGATGAAAATTAAGTATATAAAAGCAAGCATAAGACTTTCACAAAATTTCTTTAAAAATTCAATTACTTTTCCGATTATTATCAGTGTTAAACAATTAATATCACTGTCCTTGATTACATGTTCTACGTTTACGATTCTTCGGTTCAGCAACATCAATGAAGAAAAGGAACGCTATCCTGGATAAAGTTACAACAGACAAACCCGAAAATGAAAATTGCTTGAACATGAATTGGATTATGTTTTATTCGAAGAAAATTATAGCAAAACATTGCTGCCTTGCGCAATGACGTCTAGCTGCTTTGCGCTATAGCATATGGGTACGGAAAAACCCGACGATGAAAATTGCCTGAACATGAATTGCGTTATGTTTTATTCGTAAAAAACATATACGTATAGCAAGACATTGCTGCTTTGCGCAATGACATATAGATGCTTTGCGCTATAACGTCGTTTTTCGTCGTTAATCGTTTTTTTTTTTCATAAAAAAACCGATTATTTGACTTCAATAGGTGCTACACAATGGGGGGTTGGCGCGCGTAGCGCGCAGGGGGGCGTAGCCCCCCTAGTATATATATATATATATATTATTGAAGAAGCGGGCAATAAAGAATCCATTATTGCCCGCTTATTGAAGAAGCGGGCAATAATGAATCCATTATTGCCCGCTCTTTTTAAGCGGTCAATAAACGGCTACTTTTGACCCTATTTTTAGGTCAAAAAAACGCAGAAATCATGCATGTGTTACAAAAAAGCTCTTTCGTATAAGCTCAGAAAATCCATGATTCATGTAACTGTAGATTATATGAAATTTGATTTGAAAGACCAGAAACGTGGGACTGCGGAAATAATCAGCAAGGAAATAATTAGAGCTTATCCTCAAACATTTAATATCAAACTTGGTGGTGAAACTTTAGAAATAGAAACTTTGAGGCAGCAAATTTACGATGCTATCAACTATGAAAAAACATCATCTGAAGGAAAAACTATGTCATCTGTTGATTTATTAGATGAAAATGATTCCATCATTAAACACAAAATTCAAGATGAATATGGATGCGTGGAGTACTCGCCTGGTTTACCCACTACAGAAACATGGGAATCGCAAGAAACTAAGAAATTACTTTTGATCGAGCACCGTGATTCTTTAAAAGCTGTTGATGACAACATTATTGAATTAATGCGCCAAACATATTATTTACAACGAAGACATCTTTACAAAAATGGCGATTTGTCAGAATTTTTTAAAACTTGGCCATATTTGTGTCATTTCGACACTGTGATTAATCATGCTAATCAGTTATTAGGAAAAAATACAAGAGAAGTTTGGAACGAACGATTAAATATGTTATGTAGGCCCATTAATATATATTCACGAGATATGGAAATCGTCAAAGAATCTTATAAAAGTAAAAAAAATTCACCAGCGAACGGAAAATACGTTCGTGAAGTAATGACAAAAGCCAAGGAGTATTCTAATATTCAAAAAAATGAAATACCTTATCAGGAAATAATATTTGATTTTATTTCTAAATTTATGAAAGACGATAAAAATTTCCTTTACGTTTTTGTTGATGTAAGTAAAAAATCTCCTTTGAATTAATGACAGGTTACATGAAAAAATTCGCCCTCCCGTAAATAGATAAACGATTTTGACTCTAATTTTAGGAAGGATTAGCTCATGATGACATATTCAAACACCTGTCAGTGATAAACCCTGTTTTGGTTATTAGAGGTATATAATCTGTAATATTTATTTCTTATCCAAATATTTTTTCCATTAAACCTTATTCTTCATTAATTAATTTCTTTGAAATGGTTATCAATTCAGGAAAAGAACTACACAATTCCGCAAACCAATACGATGTGATAATTGAAAAAAAAATTTCAATTCCCGTGAAATCATTCATGGATGGAATTCTGCTGACATTTTTGTTATATTATGTTTTGGGAATTGTTTATCCTAAAGAGATTGAAGCGACTCTGGAGGCAATCCAACGGTGAGTTCTAGAATTTTATTCAACTATTAAATTATCACGTTAGAAATTTAAATAATTTTAACCAAACCGTATCAAAACTCTTATGCCAAATTATTGTTTTCAGATTACTCTTAACAATATGTCCACCAAAAGGTACAAAGCGTGGCGGTAATCGTAAAGCTACAGTAGTACATCCAAAAGTTACCAAGTTTCTTAAAGGACTTCAATCATTCATTGCTGAACAATGAAAATTAGATTGTTAGCTTGAGAGATTTCCAATCGGAAATATGTATAAAATAAGTATTAATGGAAGATATTATTTTAGTCTCTAATATTGTGTTTATGTAATAATTTTTTAACTTACCTACATATATATTAATACGGATACATCAGCTGTTTATGGATTAGAGAACAAATTTGTCTAATGTAGTAACATCGTTATCAAATACATCATCGCATTAAGATAACACTTACATAAAACATATTGTTACTCCTAAATTTGAAAGAAATTCGTATGTGATTGGATTTTGGTATAGAATATGTGCCAACGTTCTTTGAAATAATCTAAACTGAAATGTAATCGATATAAATTATCCAAAAAACTGTATAAAATGCAGAAAGAAAAAAAGATATCCAGAGTTTTAGCTTGAGAGATTTCCAATCGGAAATATGTTTAAAATATATTAGCTAGTAATAATGGAAGATATTATTTTAGTCTCTAATATCGTGTTTATGTAATAATTTTCTAACCAACATATTACCTACATATATATTAATATGGATAGATCAGCTGTTTATGGATTAGAGAACAAATTTGTCTAATGTAGTAACATCGTTATCAAATGCATCATCGCATGATGATGACACTTACATAAGACATACTCTGTATCAATATATCATATATTGTCGAAAAACTTAATAAACATTATCATAAATAAATAGATATTTATTTTCTTGTATGTTATGAATAACCTTCTCCTAAACTCGAATACTAGAAGATGCTGATACCACAAAAAATGTTTAATAATATTTCGATGCCTCTGCGCGGAATAACCGGCTATCTCAGAGTCCGGTTGAAAAAGCGGCTATCTCAGAAACCATTCGAAAAAGCGACTGTTGCCTAAATTATTAATAATTATTATGAATTATTAATATCGGCAACAGTCGCTTTTTCGAATGGATTCTGAGATAGCCGCTTTTTCAACCGGACTCAGATAGCCGGTTATTCCGCGCAGGCATCGATTTCTACAGTAGTGTAGTCAGGATGAATTGGTAAAAGTACAATAGCTGACTTTTATTATTACTAAACTCATTGAAGGTGTTGGATTTAGTAAAATTACAATACGAGTGTTGCAAAATTACAGGGCTATTTAAAAATGAAAGTTTGGAAGATTACAATAAATGTTTAAAAATATTCCTAAGCTGGTGTAGTCAAAAATGTTTGGTAAATTACAATACTGGGATAATATTATTACTGAATTCATTGAAGGTGTTGGATTGAGTAAAATTATAATACGAGTGTTGCGAAATTACAGGGCTATTTAAAAATGAAAGTTTGGAAAAATTACAATAAATGTTAAGAAATATTCCTAAGCTGGTGTAGTCAAAAATGTTTGGTAAAATTACAATACTGAGATAATATTGTTACTAAATTCATTGAAGGTGTTGGATTTAGTAAAATTACAATACGAGTATTGCGAGATTACAGGGCTATTTAAAAATGAAAGTTTGGAAAAATTACAATAAATGTTTAGAAATATTCCTAAGCTGGTGTAGTCAAAAATGTTTGGTAAAATTACAAAATGCGTTTTGTATGATTACTAAATGATTATGCATCGCAACTTCCTACAATTTTTGTAAAATTACCAAGGAAATTTTTAACAGTGTACGTGCTATATTTCAAAAGGTGGTAAAGGTCATTTGCTGCTATATTTAAGTGTGAGAAGAAATCTCTATTGGTTGGTCTACGAATAAAACGGATAGAGCCGCTATGCCTATGCTGTACGCGTGAAGTATTTTGCGATCGCTTACTATGGTGCTTATTAGGGTGGTTCTTATTTAGGGCTTGGTGGAATTTGAATGAGTTCGCCCCCCTAATAGATCACAAATAATGTAGAAAAAATCACTGTAAAATTTGAGCTCTTAATTTTAACATTAAGCCATGCCGCCAAAGGCTTTTGTATTTTTTTTTTTTTTCTTCGATTTTGTACAACTAAAGATATAATATTGGGTTTTGTGCACTTCTAGATCTTTTTTTTTTCTGCGGCACCAAAAATCTTGTTAAACATCGATGCGTCTCATTGCAAAAACATGCGTAAATCTCCGATTTTATCTACATCTATTAACAATTGGCTATTTACCTAATAAAATATTGAAATAGTATGTTTTTGAACACACTTATTTTGTCGTGATTGTTTTCTTATTGTTTGGTTTATTTTTAATTGACAAGTTTCTAATAAAGTTTTTCAAAAAAACAATGTTGATATAATTTTTTTACTATGCCAAAAAAAAAAACATTACTTCTGTACCGCTGTTTTCTATACATGAATGTCAATTTTTGAATTTTTTTATTTCTTGAAACGTCAATAAAGTACATTATCTTGTCGAAAAATGGATGGTAAAAATGTTAAAATTTTTTTTTTTTTTTATCCTACTTGGAAACACACCTAAAATTTAGGCCTCTAGACCAGAATACCCCTGAAAAAAAAGATCTAGAAGTGCACAAAACCCAATATTATTTCTTTAGTTGTACAAAATTGAAGAAAAAAAAAAAAAAATACAAAAGCCTTTTGCGGCATGGCTTAATGTTGAAATTAAGAGCTCAAATTTTACAGTGATTTTTTCTACATTATTTGTGATCTATTAGGGGGGCGAACTCATTTAAATTCCACCAAGCCCTAAATAAGAACCACCCTAGTGCTTATACATATGTAAATACTTTGGTGATTAAATTTCATTCTACCGGTTCAAATACACGAAAAATGATTGAAATTTTCGAATTCTTCACTTCTTTTGTGTTATCCGAGTTTTCGCTCATCCGAGGTACCTCCTCCCCACATTACCTCGGATAAACGAGGTTCCACTGTATATACAACCTGTCTGCTTGCCCCGTACAGCCATGTACTCTCTCTCTCTCTTTACCTAGTTTTGAGTTAGGTTTAAGCTTCTTCTCCGCCTACCTTGCATATTAATTGTAAATGCAAGGTAGGCTTTGTCCAATATCGCTATGGATAATAATAAAGAACTATCTATCTATCTATCTATCTATCTATCTATCTATCTATCTATCTATCTATCTATCTATCATGTGATTTTTTATATGAAATGTTTTTTCTTGTAATTTAATATGTGACTCTAGGGTGGTCCTTAAATGGAGTTGGGAAAAATTTCGGCCTCGCCGCCCCCCAGATCAGCTCCAAATGAGTCTAAAGAGATGTGAAAAAAATTTCAGCCCCCCATCTTGAAAATTGGCCCATGCCAAAGGGGGGTAATTTGCCCCTTTGAAATACACGTGTTTTTTCGATTTTTCAAAGACCTGCGTACTAGAGCGTCCTCAACTCTTTCTAAAAATCCCAAATACTTACGAACGCATTCCTGGTACCATATTCTATATCCAGATGGATGAATCAAACTCCGGATTCAACCTTAACAGCGCACAGTGGTCCCAAATCCCAAATAGCCGGCCAAAACTCAAAATATGAAGTTTCTATTTTAGGAATTCTAAGTACTGAGTCAGGTAGAGGGGTATATTCCACGTCCCTTTCAAGGGTCAGGTAGTGGAAAATGTCGCATTTAGCCCATGGGGTGTCATTCGTAACGGAACCCTCGAGAAGGTAGTATCGATCACGCACTAGCCTCTGAAAACTACGCTGTGTTTAAAGTTGAATAACTGTGAGTGAAATTGAGCAATTTTGATTTTGAAAAATGGAACTTCCACCGGAAAGTAAGTACATTTATTATATCAGTAGAGCTTTTCATATCAACGACACACCAAGCAATCACATATGTAAACACCTTCTGTGAATTTAGACGCCCGCGACGAAAAAAAATTGTGTATAGATTGAGTAAAAGTTAATAATTCTACGGAATTCTACGACCGGTCGAGTTTCACGTGATTCTTTACACTCTTGAGTACAACATATCCAAAAATTAGCTGCCTAAAACTGCCATTTTAGTTTTGGTGAATTTTTTTATAAATAGACGCAGGATTTCACCTCAAGCGCGCGGCGCGGGTGCGACCGACGCGACGTCAAACGATTGGTTCTTTCGATTGGTTTGCTGGAAAATGTTGATTACAATATCATTCTTAGTCTATCGGATTCTACTATCATTTTCATAACGAAATTATTAATTCTTTAAAATTATATATTGTTGTCTCACCATTACATTCATTCTTTCAGGCTCTCAGAATAGCAGTGAAGAGACTGGTTTTACTCAGAAGGAATTATTTCATTTGTTGGTAAACCATTCGAATGACAATGCCAGCAAAGCCCACGAAATCATTGAAATAATAAATAATATAAAATGGCAAGCACGTAAAGAAGACATCGAAGGTCGTAAAAAGATTATACAAAAAGGTTTCCGTGAGAAATTGGGACTTTTGATTGATCAGCCGAAACAAGGACTTGGTAGCACAAATGACGGTAATACTGCTCGTTGTTTCTTTCAAAATTCCAGTATTTCCGCATCCATAAAGGGACTGGATGAAGATCTAATCAAAAGATTTCACATAATCTTGCAAGTAATATCGTGCGGTTTTTAAATAAATGTTAATAAATTCGAAGAATACGCTTTAGCTACAGCCAGAAAATTTGTGCTATTATATCCTTGGTATTACATGCCTACTACCGTATACACAAACTTTTCATTCACGCGCCAAAAATAATAGAATCTTCGATGCTGCCAATAGGACAGATGTCAGAAGAAGCCCAAGAATCTTGTAATAAATATATAAAATCATTTAGACAAGATTTCTCTCGAAAATGTGGTAGAAAACAGAATATGAAGGATGTTTTCTCACTACTCTTGATTTCGTCTGACCCTGTCATTTCAAGTTTGCGTAAGCTGCCAGTAAAGTCAGGTAAATCATTATCGCGTGAAGCAGTCGCGTTGTTGAACTTGCCAACTGCTAACGAAACAAACGTGATTTTAATAACTGACTCCAGCGATAATGATGACGATAGCGATTCCACAGATAGCTAGTACCCCTTCTTAGCTGAAATAATGTAATATTTGTTCTAATTTTTCATTAAATGAGCATTATCTTTGAATTTGTATTATTTAGTCCTATATTTTACCAAACTCCTATATTCCACATATATGTAATAATACATTCCTTCGTTCTTAATAATAGATTCGTAATCGGCGACTTCAAAAATCCGCAAGTATGAAATTTCGTAGAGATTGATTCAATTTTGAAGGAATTCATCAGCCATTTTTGGCCGCCATTTTGTTTTTGCTCGAATTTGACATCAGATTCGTAATCAGCAGCCTCAAAAACCCCCCGAAGACCAAGTTTCGTTAAGATTGATTCAATTTTGAAGAAAGTGATCGGCCATTTTTGGCCGCCATTTTGTTTTTGCTCAAATTCGACATCAGATTCGTAATCAGCAGCCTCAAAAACCCCCTGAAGACCAAGTTTCGTCAAGATTGATTCAATTTTGAAGGAAGTGATCCGCCATTTTTGGCCGTCATTTTGTTTTTGCTCGAATTTGACATCAGATTCGTAATCAGCAGCCTCGAAAACCCCCCGAGTACCAAATTTCGTTAAGATTGATTCAATTTTGAAGAAAGTGGTCCTTCGTTTTTGGATCGCCATCTTGTTTTTTGAAAATTTGACCTCAAATTCGTAATCAGCGGCCTTGTAAACCTCCGAGTAGCGAATTTCGTTAACATTCAACAATATCTTCTAGTTTTGGCCAGCTTTTTGGGATTTGGGACCACTGTGCAGCGGTATGGGTCATTCTATAAGAGGAAACTTTTTTTTGTTTTTCTTTCAGTTGCCGAAAAATTTTGTCAGAACAAAGTTCGACATTAAAAATATCGATCATGGAATGAAAAATATAAATCCAAACATTTTGACAAAATTTTTCGGCAACTGAAAGAAAAAAGAAAAAAAAGTTTCCTCTTATAGAATGACCCATACAGCTGTCAAGGTTGAATCAGGAGTTTGATTTATCCATCTGGATATAGAATATGGGTACCAGGAATGCGTTCGTAAGTATTTGGGATTTTTAGAAAGAGTTTAGAACGCTCTAGTACGCAGGTCTTTGAAAAATCGAAAAAGCACGTGTATTTCAAAGGGGCAAATTACCCCCCTCTGCCATGGGCCAATTTTTAAGATAGGGGGCTGAAATTTTTTTCGCATTTCTTTCGACTTATTTGAAGCTGATCTGGGGGGCGGCGAGGTCAAAATTTTTTCCAACTCCATTTAAGGACCACCCTAATGTGACTCGTTACATGATGAATCTAAAAGACAGATATGACAAAAAAAAAAGTCCACCGAGGGAATCGAACCATGATTGACGGATTCGCAAGCACCGACGCTACCATATAATAAGTTTCGTATTAAGTCCCTTAAGGGGTTACATGGGTTAGGGAATTTCAAAAAATCAATTTTTTTTTTTTTTTCAAGTGTCTCATTCAATTGTACAACATGTCTACAATATTCCCCCAAATTTTTAAGTCAATTGGAGTAAAAGTCTAGGAGATAGAGCTTTAGGAATTGCTCACAAGGCCAGCTCGGCCTAGTGCGTCGCAGGTTCATTGAGGCAGCTGCTAAGCTATTGCTTGTCAGTCTTTTTTGCTCGCTTCTCTCACTTTCTAAGGGCAACTGCAGCAGGTTCTTTGCTGTATGGAGTTGCAATCGACGATTCTATGTAAGTTGAAAGAAAAAAAAAAAAATATGTCAGTGTTAATTCCACTGAAAACTTTAATCGCGTTTTTCTCGAAACTCTAGTTTTAAAGTCGGTGGACAAGATTTCTCAAAAACTAATGAACCGATCTTATTCAAATCTTAGACACTTCTTCAAGATACGATTGACTAGTGCGTGAACGAAGGATTTTTTTTTTTTTTTTTTTCATAACAACTAATTCTATAAGGCAATACGTGGGTGCGAATTATACCAAAAATTGTACTTTTTCGTAAAAAAAAAAAACTCTGCCAAAAATTCGAATTTCAATTATTTATTTTTTCCTTCGATCAAGCTCGAGACTTAACCGCGGTATAATTCATGAACGTCCGTTAAACAATTACGAGCGTAAAAGTTACGGCCGTTATATATAACAGCCGATTTCATCAAAAAACCGACGAATCCGACGAATAATCGTCGGTTACCAAGCGGCTGTTAAACTTTCACGCTCGTAATTGTTTAACCCTGTTAAAAATTCCAACAGAAATCCGTCAGAAGCTCACAGAATCCTCATGTCAAACTTATGAGAATTTAACAGAATCCTATCCGTTCCATCTGCGACAAATAACCGATGATTGCATTTCAATCCGTGTCTATACGTCTAATATCTGCACAGCCATATATCTTTAACGTAAGCTATCTGAATTCTATTGGCCCATCTGTATTTGTCCGTGATAACGTATATGAATGTTAAAGATTTTTGTCCGCTTTTCTGTACGCACCCTAAGGTGTACGCTTCTGCCAGGAATTTCAGATAGAATACGTATCCGTCTCTGTACGCGTCGCTTTTGGTCATCAGATATTATCCGTAATTCCGCGATACAATCTAACAGCTGGAGACCGCAATTCCGTGAGGATCGAACTCGTTTCATTTATTACTGCAATGTCGTATACCAGATCTATCCGTATCAATACGTATATGCAAACGGGTTTGGATCTAACTGCAATTTCATTTCTTGAAGTAACGGTTGCTGTCCGCATTGTTCGTGCAATAAAATTTTATTGCTTCTGACTGCGACTTCGGCTACTGAATCTATGAGCATATACACGCATCTTTGAACCTCACCGGATCGGATCTGCAATCCCTCCTTAGAATAAGTCGATTCTTGTATGCATTGCTCACGTACTAAACTTCGATCGCTACTGACTGCAACTTCGGCTACCAGATCTATCCGGATCCACACGCATCCTCAAACTTTATCGGATTTTCTGTGCAATCCCGCTCTATCATGTAACGGTTCCTATTCGCATTGCTCGCGCGTCTGATTTTATCGCTCCTGTCTGTGACTTCCGCGATCATATTCATCTGCATGTGCACGCATCTTCGAACTTCATCGGATCAGATCTGTAATTCCGTCATAAAATGTAACGCTTCTTATCCGCATTGCTCATATGCAGTCGAAATCGTCGCTTCTGACTGTGACTTCGGCATCAAGATTTATGAGCATGTATACGCATCTTTGGACCTCATCGAATCGAATCTGCAAGCCCGCTGTGAATGGAACCGATTCGTGTACGCATTGCTCACACATTCGAATTTATCACCGCAAAGCTAAGTGTGTTACAGCGTTTGTGAATTAAACACACAACGTGCTGGTATGTGATTTGACTTGAAGTGCAAAACTAACACCGCGAACATGTGTTGTGTTCAGAATTTACAAAGATGGTGTGTAGTTTACACGCGCACGCTGCATCTGTGCAATGATCATAACACGCGATAAGATCTAAACAATTAAATTTTTTTTGTTTTACACGATTTTCATGAATTTACAACTTAAATTGTACTCGCGTTACGTTCGGGGTGATGTGGTTGGGGTAAAGTGGCCATTCCAACGCATGCGCTGTTAGCCGCCGAGCGCCGACTTAACCTCATTTTGGCCGACCGGTGGTCCGCAGCCTCGCGGATGTGTTTTATGTTAGATATCTCCGTTCTAGCTAAATAGTATACGTTTTCAGAGTAATATACATTTCTAAAAACCAGATTAAAGAGTTTTATGTATTTGCAATAGTTTTGTCACTATTTTCATCATGGTAAGGATAATAATATGTAATGTAATGTATATAGCTACTGATTAAAACCTATAACAAAACGTTTCTGTCAGATATCTTATGTATATTTGTATTAGAAATATGAGAGCACAAGTTGTGAATTAGTAATATTAGGTCGATATTATATACCCAAATGACCAGAGTACTGTTTAGGTTGAGGAAGAAACACATTAGGCTACGAAGTATGGTATGTTCTTACTTTCAGATTTCTACGACCACTGCTTTCATCAGAGAGAAGTTATAAAATATATTAAGAATGTGAAAAGTGTTAATTAAATATCACAGATATATGACTTTGGTGTATGATCCATTGTTTTAAACAAGAATATTTCATATTAATGAAATCAGAAAGACAAAAGTCCGACGAGGCACTTCTAAATCTTTGAGGACAGGGCTCATTCTTCCCGCAGGTTGTTTTCTCATCTCAAAGTATAGTTTGAGGTAGTTTGAAGTGAAAAAAAAATTATGGATTTTTTTCAAACGGTCTAATATAGGGTAAAGTGCGGAGAGATGCCGCACTTTTTGGAGAAAATTCATAACTTCTACAAAAATAGATATTAACAAACGTATTTAATAGTGACGTATTCTTCAAACTATGTACTAGAATGTGGCAAGAACAAAAAATTGATAAACTTTTATGTTCATATAAAATAAACGTCAACAAAAAACAGTGAAAAGCGGCGTCTCTCCCACACCCTATGGGAGAGATGCCGCAGTAGTGCGGGAGGAATGCCATACGGTTTTAAATGCCTTTTTCGGGCATCTAGTCTTCCAAAATTGTTGCACAACTGCCCGGAAAATTATTGCACTTTTTACATCTGATCCAGTCGTCGGTTTTCTTCATTTTATGATAATTTTTCCAACATTCGCCACAGGAATCTTCTCTCGCATTTTGTGACTCTATTTCTTGTTTCCTGGACTTACTAGATAATAAAAAGGGAAAAGAAGAAGAAAAATGAAAAAAAAAATTTTTTTTTTTGAAATGAGAAGGTATATGCGGCATCTATCCCGAATCGCAGAAAGAGACGCTGTGGTGAATTGTTCAATAAGAATACTGATTTTCGCTTCGCGAATGGAACGTACATCTCAAATTGGGCTGTAAGAACTCAGTAAAACCATAACATTTATGAAAACTGTAACGAGGATAGTGAAACTTGCATAAATAGACTTCCCGCGTGAAATTTCAACGAGGAAAATTCGTACGTACCATCTTCTGCCCGCCATTATTTTCTTCTGCTTGCGAATTCGATCGCAATGTCGATTTTCGTCTGCTTCATTACTCTAATACTAAACATAAATCGCCATTGCAACACCATTTGTAGGCAAATCTCAGATATATGAGAAATGCGGCATCTCTCCCACTGCGGCATCTCTCCGCACTTTACCCTATATATATATATATATATGGGGCATTCCCTCCCAAAGCGACCTGGCCGAGACCCTCACCATTTTTAATTTCTTTTCCCTACTAGTATGTTGTTCGTCATCACAAAAAAGCCCGCCACACCAAGTTTCAGATTCTTTGAAAAATTTATCTGATCGTTATAATTTCAAAAAGCAAAACACTGTTCAACCAATCCGATTCTAATGAAATTTGGAGAGATGAGTCTCTGCGAGAAAACTAATTTTTTTAGCCATTAGCGAATAAGGTAGGCGTGGATCTGGTTTGGGAGATACAGGGAAATGATTTGTTTTTATTGTTTGATATAAATTTTCCATCTCCAGGCTACTATACGACCAATAACATTCACTTATATGAAAAAAATTTTTTTTTTTTTTTTTTTTTCTTTTCATGAGAAATAGTATATTGTGCATCAAGGGAGCAAACAAAGTTTTCGCTCCCGAGGTGTAGCTTGCTGCCCGAGCAAGAGCGAGGGCAGCAAACTACACCGAGGAAGCGAAAACGTTGCTCCCGTGGTGCACACTATATTTTTCTTTACACATGAACGGAGGCCGATTTTGCTACCTATTTGAGGAAAAAGCGGTTTTACCGATTAATTTTGATAAATAAATCAAAGTTATGATTTATCTATTTGGTTACTCCTTTAAACAAAACAGTATAGGTATGAAGTTGGACCCACCGTCCTCTGTTTTGTTCATGAAGGAAAAAAGAGGTAAATGAATCTCGTGCAACTTCATATCGGGGAGCAAAGACTGGGAGGAAAGACTTTCCGGGAGGAAAGGCCGGGAGGAAAGACGTTCTGGGAGGAAAGACTTTTCGAGCGGTAAAACCGCTCTTTGCTCCCCGAAAATAGGGAGCGAAATCGGCCTTTCCGTTCATGTGTAAAGAAAAATTAACGGACGATCCGGCAATCGAACCGAGGAACCACGGAAGCCTATCCGGGGACTTACACCCGTGACCACCTAGCTCGCCCACAGATCGCCGCAATTTTTCTCATCGTATTCTTGTGTTCGTGTATGTTTTGAAATTGAAGTTATGATCTTGAGATTGTAACACCGATATCCGCAAGGCAAAGTTGTATACATTAGTTGTACCTGTATGACGGGATGTGTCACCACCAGGTTGAGATGTTTATGTATACCACGGCCTTTAAATGTTGCGTACTATTTTCATTAAATAATTAATTGCATTCAATTAATTAGTTAACATTTTTTTCTCCTCCGAGTATTTTATTTGAAAAATTTTGATGAGAAAAATTAACGGACGATCCAGGAATCGAACCCAGGAACCATGGAAGCCACTAATGTATACAACTTTGCCTTGCGGATATCGGTGTTACAATCTCAAGATCATAACTTCAATTTCAAATCATTCACTTATATGGTTCGAGCTGAACGGATTGTGAGTATACCAGAAAAAAAATGTAGTACATCTGAAATAAAACAAAGTTTGATTCCCTGTATATACCTCCCAAACTAGATCCACAGCCACCTTCGCTGATGGCTTCAAAATTTAGTTTTCCCACAGAAATAAATAAAACCCAATCGTCGATGTTTGATCTGCTCAATCAGGTGTTTCCCGTTAGCCTACCGTTAGGCGCGTGATTATCCACAGTATCGCTCTGTATATACCACCTTGTTGATACTGCAGTATTTAGGTTTCGAGGAATCCGCAGTTTTTTGGGAATTTCTCACAAAATATGCAGATTTGACGAAAAACCAATGGAAAACCGAAAAAAAATTGTTCATTTTATTTTATTTATTTTTTTTTCGATTCTGAAAATTTTAGAGAATTTTTTTTCCGTTTTACATCGGTTTTCCATCAATTCTGCACCTTTTGTAAGACGTTTCCACAAAACAGATTCATTAGAACAAAAACTTTGATCGTCTCGCGGCACGTTTCATTCTTTTTTCGCAAAAAAAAAAAAAATTTCCCTTAAGTTTTTACACGAAAAGGGAACTTTAGGGGGCGCCTGGGAAAATTTAATTTTTAACAACCACCCTAATATGAACGTATAGCGACGAATACAGTTGGGGCGGATAAAAAAATACTGTGTTCTGTCTGCCATTGCGCATACAAACAGACAGTAGTACTGAGCCAATATATCAACGGATATATTTGTATCCGGTTCTCCAAACAAATACGATTAGAGTCCTCGTAGATAAATGCGGATAGGTTTCCTGTTTGTATTTGCTCATTATTACGGCTGTCTATGCCTCCGTCAAGAACCACATAGATTCGGATCTCGTTCCTATACGTTGTTGTACGAAAATGCATGTATAATAGTTTTAATCTGCTTCTGTCGGTAAAAGCAGTGATAAAAACACATACTAAAACGTTGGTAAACGGATAGAATTCACATCCTATCCGTTTCTAATGGAATTTTTAACAGGGAACGGACGTTTATGAATACCGAGGGGCTAGCCACTCTCGAGTATCGCTCGAGTATCAAAACTGAATCTAAAATAACGATTTGGAATAAATTCGAGTAAATGAAATAACAATGTATAGAGAAAACTGTAAAAATAAGGTTAAGGTTGTACGCGCACGACGTAGGGAGTCGAAATGAAATCTAAATTTTTTCATCTTTAAAATAAAAAAAAAATAATTGTGTAAATTAATATATTCAATTTATATCTCATTTACGACCATTCAAAGTCCGTTAAAGTTAATTATATAATTATTTTTGACAAGCTCCGCTTTTAACAGGCTTTTTTTCACCCCCTCGAAAGTATTTCAATGCGAAAATTGAAAAAAAAAAAAGAATAGTCGATTTTTTTGAACCGGTCTAATATACAGGGTGGTCCATTTTAATCGATGCAGGCGAATATCTCGAAAACTAACAATTATAAAAGAAAAAGTTTTATACAAAACTTGAAGGGTTTCGAGGGGGAAAGATAATGCTGATATGTGTTGACTTGTGGACTTCGCCAATTCCGAGATTTCGCAAGCAACTTCGGATTTTAGATAGGGAACACATGTTTTGGTTTGGGGCATCTGATAGTGCGATGAAAGACTCATTCAAACACGCAAGCAAAAAAAATTGGAATAAAAAATTTTGCAAAAAAAAATTGGAATAAAAAAATTCGCGAATTTTTTTTTTTTTTTTTTTTGCAAAAGATTGCTTTTTTGTCCCTAGCTTTCGAACACATTCATTGTTCATCACTCTAGCTCAAAATTTTTCTCGCCAATTTTGAAATTGGAAAGATTGAATGTACCAGATTATTGAAAAAAAAATCGTAGATCAATAACGCAAAGTGATGAACAATGAATGTGTTCGAAAGCTAGGGACAAAAAAGCACAATCTTTTGCAAGAGAAAAAAAAAAATTCGCGAAATTTTTTTTTGCAATATTTTTTTTCCAATTTTTTTTTGCAAAATTTTTTTTTTCCAATTTTTTTTGCTTGCGTGGTTGAATGAGTCTTTGATCGCGCTATCAGATGCCCTCAACCAAAACATGTATTCCCTATCTAAAATCCGAAGTTGCTTGCGAAATCTCGGAATTGGCGAAATCCACAAGTCAACACATATCAGCATTATCTTTCCCCCTCGAAACCCTCCAAGTTTTGTATAAAACTTTTTCTTTTATAATTGTTAGTTTTCGAGATATTCGCCTGCATCGATTAAAATGGACCACCCTGTATATATATTAGACTGTGTAAAAAAAAAACCGACATCTTCTTTTTGTTCGGGCCCTTTCGAAAATAGTTAGTGCTCAATATAAAGAAAATTGTCCCCAAAGCTTAGCTATGT
The DNA here is from genome assembly GCA_943736025.1 of Tenthredo mesomela. NCBI lineage: Eukaryota > Metazoa > Arthropoda > Insecta > Hymenoptera > Tenthredinidae > Tenthredo > Tenthredo mesomela. The sequence goes on from OX031015.1 coordinate 22,038,260, forward strand.
AGCTCGAACACAGAATTAGCGCATTTGAAAATAAGATTTCCCATGTATTTCAAATGGCAAAATTTGTTTATCTTAGTTTTATTTTTATAATTCTCTTTATTCAACTGATAAGAATAAAGTGAATATACGGCTTTGAAGGGAAAAAAATTTCTGAGAAAATGCATGAAAAAAAAATTTTTAATTAATTTGTCGAAAAGTAAGTAGTAATCAAATATACATATGACTTTTAAACCACTGTAACTCGTTAACGGTTCAATCGAGCAACTTGGGCCAAAGGACTATTTTTGTAGATCATAAAATTCTCTACAAAACCGTATATTCACTTTATTCTTATCAGTTGAATAAAGAGAGTTATAAAAATAAAACTAGGATAAACAAATTTTGCCATTTGAAATACATGGCAAATCTTATTTTCAAATGCGCTAATTCTGTGTTCAAGCTACATAGCTGAGCTTTGGGGACAAATTTCTTTATATTAAGCACTAACTATTTTCGAAAGGGCCCGAACAAAAAGAAGATGTCGTTTTTTTTTGACACAGTCTAATATATTGTAATATTTTTAATATTTGTTGTAATAATAAGTTAATATTTATGGATTCCCGAGGGAAATAAAGTGAATCAGATGAAATATAATCAATTGGGCAAAAGGTTTATGTATTCAGAAAATACAGGTCTGCTTCAGTACGAGGCTAAAGACAGACTAATTTGTTTTACAATAATACTTATTGATACGGCAACGGCGATTCATATATATTTTGAGAGATGTCTTTTATCATATAGACTACTTGATCTAGATCGTATGAAAGTAACATATAGGGGTGAATTCATCAAATATAACACTACTCCCCCCTTAGTGAAAGAGTCGACCCGACTCGTAAGGTAAGTATAATAAAAATTGTCTATTTAAAATCATCATAAGGATTAGCAAGTCGATATTTGAATCATAAAATCTATGTGCTCTATTTAGGAGAATCGGAGCTGTGGCTCAAATAATTAAAAATTTTCCTAAGTACTATCTGACATTCGTCTCTTATTAGTAGGGAAACCACAGAAAACCTCTAAAAAGATAGTCTAACTTAATATCACAACATGGGTTTTTACAAAAATCTTCAAGAACAGGAACCAGGAACAATAGTAGAAACTCAGGAATACAGGAACAGTAGACAGGAATCAGGAAATAAGAGTAGAAACTCAGGAACAAGGTGAAGAATTCCTTGGTCGTTATGAAGAAAGTCCTGAATACTGGAACAGGAAGGGGATGGAGGGGTAGAAGGACCAAAGGCTGGAACAGAAAGTCCGATTCTAAACTCCAGGAGATCCAACTCCAAACCTCTTCGAAATAAATCATATACGACCTAGACAGGAGGACAAATGTTATTCTCTAAAAATAATAAGGTCTTAAATTTGAGTTTTTCTAAAAACTCTTCAAAATTATAGATTCCATTTAAATCTCTTTTTGAATCAAAATTATAAATTCCTTTTTAAAAATATTTTCTTTGAAATTAAAATGATAAATTAAACTTTTTGATATTAGCTAAATTATTTCAAATAAAATAAATTGAAAAATTAAATTATTCTATTGAATAAATGTTATAAATATAAATTGAAACGATCTTATCTGAAAGAAGTGGAAACTTGGGAAAATAGGTCAGGATGGGATGAATTAGACTTCCTTCTTCTCGTCCCAGAATATCATTTCGTCATTTAAATAGAATATCCTACTATCAGAATATCGGGAGCTGGAAAAACTTGGGTTAATGTTTGCAAACTAAAACATAACCTATATCTAGATTTTCCGCTCGGATCTCTTTTCATCTAGACGCTATTATTATATAAGTCTATTGTAACGACACCTAGCGTTATATTTTTGCAATATTTCCGCGGGATTCAAGATTGAAATAAACGAGGGTCTTTTAAACGACCTATAACGAACCCTTTTATGAAAATCGTCTATAAATAAATAAAAAGTTGTTTAAACAAATGCAAAATTGTTTATAATAAAAGAAAAGAAATAAAAGATAGAAAGGGGTGAGAAAATTAGAAGAAGCTTCATTCGTAATCATGGAGCCATTGAACGAAGAAGCAATCATCTCTGGTATTCTGATTTCCGAGTTAAATTGGGGCAGTTTATCGGGAATAAATAATATTCCCGATACTAAAATATGGTTTGAGAGTCAATGGGGAAGAGTTAAGTGTGCGAGAGGACGTGCAGTCTTATTGAAAAATTCTCCGTTGAGGACTTGTGTGGACTGCTATGTGGCGAGGTATGTTTAATAAATATAAATCTCGATTTTCATGAATATTTCCTGACTCTTTCTCTTTTATTCTCTTTTTCAAAGCATCCCGAAGGAGAGGGTAAACAAGCTACTTCCTCTCCATCGTTCTTTCGTAGAGCCCTTAATAACGTTGGGGAGTTTTAATACATGTTACCTCTGCCAGATTCCTCTAATGACCGAAGTAGAAGACTCGTCTAACTGCGAGGAATGTGAAAAATTGAAGATAATAGTGAAACATGTAGTAGAAAAGAAACTGTTAAATCACTATTAAACAATCTGCCAACCCCCTTGTCATAAAAATAAATTGATTACGTTTATTAATTGATATGTTTGTGTTATATTTGATGAATTCACCCCTATATATTACTTTCATACGATCTAGATCAAGTAGTCTATATGATAAAAGACATCTCTCAAAATATATGAATCGCCGTTGCCGTATCAATAAGTATTATTGTAAAACAAATTAGTCTGTCTTTAGCCTCGTACTGAAGCAGACCTGTATTTTCTGAATACATAAACCTTTTGCCCAATTGATTATATTTCATCTGATTCACTTTATTTCCCTCGGGAATCCATAAATATTACCTATGCAAAGACGGCCGAATATACCAAGTCAACAATCGCGCAAGGAATGGCATAATGTAAGATGTTAAACAAATATTATTAGAAATATTTTTCGGGTCCGTGTTGAAAATTGGTAAATAAATATTAATCTATTGTTTGATTCCTTGATTTATTGTGAGTCGACAATTTAAAGTCATGCGCCGTGCGCGAAATACATTTATTACATATAAAGGAGCTAATGAGTTGAAAACTAAAGAATGTAGAGAATCTCATTTTCTCTGTACATCACCCGATTAAAAAAGATTATGTATAATATATGATATGTATAATATAATATATATGAATATATATGAAGATATACAAATATACAGGGCGATTCACTTTGCGCGCACCATTTGGTAATGGTAGATTCGTTGGAAAATTCTAAGACTAATTTTCCTTTACCAAAAAGACTTGGGTCTAATGGTTTTTGGGTTATAGAAGATCTCAGTCCACCAATAACAGAGCCCACAGCTGCTCAAGTTAGGGCCGGGTCTAAAGTATAAGACTAGCAGTGCCCGTGGCAACTCGATTCCCAGTGAAATAAAAATAAATGATTCAATCTAGTGATAAATTTAAGTTACAGTTATTGTCGCCAGGGGTCACCAGGAGTTGTCTTTATTCAACATACGCTTTCGTTATTTGTGACCAGGACGGGCCAGGACCACCGCTACGTCGGCTTTGTCCTCCAGGTCGACCGCACCTTAGTTTCATCCCTCTAAGTCTACGGCACCGTAGTTTTCGTTTTCCAGGTTTACCGATACGTAGCTTTCGTCCTCCAGGACGACCGCGCCATAGTTTCCTCCCTTTAAGTCTACCGCACCGCACCGTTTTTGTCCTCCAGGTTCATCGACACGTAGTCTTTGTCCTCCAGGTCGACCGCACCGTATTTTTCGTCCTCCTGGTCAACCGCACTGTAGTTTCATCCCTCTAAGTCTACAGCACCGTAGTTTTCGTTCTCCAGGTTTACCGATACGTAGTTTTCGTCCTCCAGGACGACCGCGCCGTAGTTTCCTCCCTCTTAGTCTACCGCACCGTAGTTTTTGTCCTCCAGGTTCACCGACACGTAGTCTTTGTCCTCCAGGTCGACCGCACCGTAATTTTCGTCGTCCTGGTCTACCGCACCGTAGTTCCCTCCCCCTAAGTCTACCACACCGTAGTTTTCGTCATACAGGAACACCGCACCGTAGTTTTCGTCATTCAGGAACACCGCACCGTAATTTTCGTCCTCCTGGTCAACCGCTGCGTACTTTTTGTCCTCCAGGTCGACCGCACTGTAGTTTGATTCCTCGCAACTCTATTTTTGGGGGTTAACTCGTATCTCAGAAATTCGCTAAAAAATTAATTGATCAATCAATTGATTCTTGTTTCTGTCCAAGGATTAATCACCTCTAGTTTTGATACAAAGAATTATTACAAACTATGGTGCGGTAGACCTGGAGGACGAGAACTACGGCGTGGTCGACCTGAAGGACGCAAACTACGGTGCGGTAGACTTAGAGGGACGAAACTACGGTGCGGTTGACCAGGAGGACGAAAATTACGGTGCGGTCGACCTGGAGGACAGAAACTACGTAGCGGTAAACCTGGAGGACGAAAACTACGGTGCGGTCGACCCGGAGGACGAAGCCGACGTAGCGGTGGTCCTGGTCACGAATAACGAAAGCGTATGTTGAATGAAGACAACTCCTGGTGACCTCTGGCGACAATAACTGTAACTTAAATTTATCACTAGATTGAATCATTTATTTTTATTTACTGGGAATAGAGTTGCCACGGGCACTGCTAATCTTATACTTTAGACCCGGCCCTAACTTGAGCAGCTGTGGGCTCTGTCATTGGTGGACTAAGATCTTCTATAGCCCGAAAACCATTAGACGCAAGACTTTTTGGTAAAGGAAAATTAGTCTTAGAATTTTCCCACGAATCTACCATTACCAAATGGTGCGCGCAAAGTGAATCACCCTGTATATAAATATATATAAATTATATATGAATCATACATAAATCATATATAATTTATATTATATATGTATATATTCATATATATATATATACTAGGGGGGCTTCGCCCCCCTGCGCGCTACGCGCGCCAACCCCCCATATTCTAATTTGTATCAGTTGTTTCTGAAATTCAAATAATCCGTGGATTTTATGTTCTTCGTATTCCTCGTTGTCCAGGTCGTTTGCCAAGTATTTCTAGTAGTCCAGGTCCTCGGCTTCGTAGTTCTCGTTGTCCAGGTCGTTTACTGAGTATTTCTCGTTGTCCAGGTCGTTTACTGAGTATTTCTCGTAGTCCAGGTCCACGGATTCGTATCTCTTGAAGTCGTGTGTAGAGATTATTAGGATATATCGCCGCCGCCGTGTCAGACATTTTGTGCTCTCCTCGGCTATCCTCGGCTATCCACGGCTATTTTCGGTTATCTTCGGCTATCTTCGGCTATCCTCGGCCATCCTCGGCTATCCCCGGCTATCTTCGGCTATCCTCGGCTATCTTCGGCTATCCTCGGCTCTCTCCGGTTCTCTTCGGCTCTCCTCGGCTGCCTTGGCTCTGCTTCGCCCTTTCCCTTTCCTGGGCCCTTGGACCGAGGGGAGGACCGGGTTCGGCTCCCCTTGGGTCTCCTCGGCTATCCTCGACTATCTTCGGCTATCTTCGGCTATCCTCGGCTATCTTCAGCTGTCTTCGGCCATCCTCGGCTCTCTTCGGTTCTCTTCGACTCTCCTCGGCTCTGCTTCCCCCTTTCCCTTTCCTGGGCCCTCGGACCGAGGGGAGGACCGGGTTCAGCTCCCCTTGGCTCTCCTCGGCTGTCCTCGGCTATCTTCGGCTATCCAGGATAGTTTTCGATAAGGAAGCCAAATGGGCTGGGGGGAGGGGGCGAAAACAGCCGAGCGGGGTCCAGAAGGCCGAGGGCGAGGGGGGCAGAACCGAGCGGGATCGAAGAGGCCCAGGGCAAGAGGTGGGGGGGTGGGGGGGGGGGGGGGGGAGGGATAAACAAAAGCCGAGCGGAGCCGAGATCGCTGGGATACTGACAAAGGTTAGGTTAGATTACCTAACCTAAGCTAACCTAACCCGACCCAACCCAACGCACTCTATCCTGACCATGGCAACCTAACCCAACCTGACCTAATCTAACCTCACCTCAAAGGTCAGGTCAGGTAAGGTTAGGGGTCAGGTACGGTTAGGTTAGGTTAGGTTACCAGCCTAACCCACTCTATCCTGACCAAGGCAACCCAACCCAACCTGACCTGAACTAACCTCACCTCAAAGGTCAGGTCAGGTAAGGTTAGGTAAGGTTAGGTTCGGTTACCAAGCTAACCTACTCTATCATAACCAAGGCAACCTAACCTAACCCGACACAACCTAACCCATCCTAACCTAACCTAGCCCACTCTATCCTGACCATGGCAACCTAACCCAACCTGACCTGACCTAACCTAGCCTAGTTAGGTTAGGTTACCTAACACCTCAAAGGTCAGGTCAGGTGAGGTTAGGTTAGGTTACCAACCTAACCTACTCTATCCTGACCTACTCTATCCTGACCAAGGCAACCCAACCTAACCTGACCTAACCCACTCTGTCCTGACCATGGCAACCTAACCCAACCTGACCTGACCTAACCTAGCCTAGTTAGGTTAGGTTACCTAACACCTCAAAGGTCAGGTCAGGTTGGGTGAGGTTACCAACCTAACCTACTCTATCCTGACCAAGGCAACCCAACCTAACCTGACCTAACCCACTCTGTCCTGACCATGGCAACCTAACCCAACCTGACCTGACCCAACCTAGCCTAGTTAGGTTAGGTTACCTAACACCTCAAAGGTCAGGTCAGGTTAGGTGAGGTTACCAACCTAACCTACTCTATCCTGACCAAGGCAACCTAACCTAACCTGACACGACCTAACCCATTCTAAGAATTAGGGGGAGGGGAGGGGCGAAAAGAGCCGAGCGGGGTCGAAGAGGCCATGGAAAGGGGGGGGGGGGGTAGCGAGCGGGGTCGAGGAGGCCATGGAAAGTCTGACACGGCGGCGGCGTTAGATCAGGTCAGGTGAAGTTATGTTAGGTTACCAACCTAACCTACTCTATCCTGACCTACTCTATCCTGACCAAGGCAACCCAACCTAACCTGACCTAACCCACTCTGTCCTGACCATGGCAACAACCCAACCTGACCTGACCTAACCTAGCCTAGTTAGGTTAGGTTACCTAACACCTCAAAGGTCAGGTCAGGTTGGGTGAGGTTACCAACCTAACCTACTCTATCCTGACCAAGGCAACCCAACCTAACCTGACCTAACCCACTCTGTCCTGACCATGGCAACCTAACCCAACCTGACCTGACCCAACCTAGCCTAGTTAGGTTAGGTTACCTAACACCTCAAAGGTCAGGTCAGGTTAGGTGAGGTTACCAACCTAACCTACTCTATCCTGACTAAGGCAACCTAACCTAACCTGACACGACCTAACCCATTCTAAGAGTTAGGGGGAGGGGAGGGGCGAAAAGAGCCGAGCGGGGTCGAAGAGGCCATGGAAAGGGGGGGGGGGGGGGGGTAGCGAGCGGGGTCGAGGAGGCCATGGAAAGTCTGACACGGCGGCGGCGGCGGCGGCGATATATCTTTATAATATAGAGATATATATATATATATATGTATATTAGGGTGGTCCTTATTTGGGGGTCGGTGGAATTTTGTCCGTGCCGCCCCCTGGATTAGTTCGAAATAAATTCAGAAAAACGTGGCCCAAATGTGAGCTTTCTAGCTCAACGGGAAACCGTGCCGGTAAGCCCGTACTTTTTCCCGTTTGAATAACATAGGATTTTTCATCGAATGAATGTATTTTTTTTTTTTACAAGCCTATCGTTCATCTGAAAAATCTATCATTCCGTCACTATATAGTATTAAAGTGTGTAAGTTAGTGCAAATTTTTTAGGTCACCCGAAATCATATTTCACAGAGTAACTGCACACACAAGACGACGATTTCAAAAGGTTACAACTATATTCATCCGAAAAGGCTCGTATCATTTTTTGATAATGATTTCACGGACAAAATTTAAATTTAAATTCAAATTCAATTTCAATTTTCAATGATTCTCAGCGACCGTTTGCAAATTTTGAGTCATTTGTAGTTAGTTATTTTTTGGGAACGATAAAAACCAATCCATTTCACATTTATGCTATTTATTTATCAATATAACAAATATTAATATTTTATTTAAATTTTTATTCAAATTTAAATTTTGTCCGTGAAATCATCATCAAAAAATGATACGAGCCTTTTCGGATGAATATAGTTGTAACTTTTTGAAAACGTCGTCTTGTGTGTGCAGTTACTCTGTGGAATATGATTTCGGGTGACCTAAAAAATTTGCACTAACTTACACACTATAATACTATATAGTGACGAAATGATAGATTTTTCCGATGAACGATAGGCTTGTAAAAAAAAAATGCATTCATTTGATGAAAAATCCTATGTTATTCAAACGGGAAAAAGTACGGGCTTACCGGCACGGTTTCCCGTTGAGCTAGAAAGCTCACATTTGGCCCACGTTTTTTTGAATTTATTTCGAACTAATCCAGGGGGCGGCACGGACAAAATTCCACCGACCCCCAAATAAGGACCACCCTAATGTATATAATTTTTTTTATATATATTCTTTTTTAATCGGTTAGTTTATCTTATTATTTCTCTTCGTTTCAATATTCCTCTGAATATTGAAAGTAACAATCGCCCAGCTTCTCACTGTACTTCAGTCCTTTTGACTCAACGTTTTAAGCCCCCAATGCAATTGCGACTCTGGTTGTCATTTCAGCAAAGCATAATTTTTTTAGATTTGTAATCTTTTTTGTAATCGTCCTGCCGTGGCTCGTTTACTCATTACTCGAAATTGTTGAAATATAAGATTCCTTTTTTTGTCATTCGGGACGCAAACTATTTATTTCATTTCATAATTTTTCAATTACTTATGTTCCGCGGCTTGCAATCGTGATGAAAGAAACTTGGCATCACAGAAGTGGCCAGCACCCCCTTTGTGGATCGTGCCGCACGTATATGGGCATATCTCACAAACCTTTAACTTTCGCAGCTCAAAAAAAAAAAATCTAATTTGAGGAACACAGTGTCGCCAATTTTTTTCTCGCATCACAAGACCTCCATAAAGCAATATCTATTCATGTACAATTCATATTATACTGGGTGCGCGCATAAAAAATAATACTGCCATTTTATATTCACAATTATTCATTTTCTGTAGGTTTGATGTCAGAACTATCTGTATCTTTGTTCTGCAGTACTAGAGTACTATTTTCAAACTAGAAAAAAAAAAGAAAAAAATTATTTTATATGTATTATTCAAATTAAAAAAATTTATTAATTTTTATTATTTTTATTATTATTCAAATTAATTCACTTTAATCGTATACAGAAAAGTTAAACGGTAACTGCTACAAAGGTTACTGACTCAGGAAATAATTTAGATCAATTGAAAAAATGAATAGTTGCAAATTTATGTTACGAATTTATGAATCTGACATTCCCGAGTCTGACATTTCAATACGTTTTAACCCAGAGAAAAGTCATTTTTGATAAAATAATCGCACACATCTTTGAAGATATAATTCGTGACATGAGCAATATACTCGTATCAAATATAAGCATCTTACTTGACCAGATTATCAGGGTAACGACGAGACATTCCTGACATTTATTCTCCACGCGTCAATATGTATCCATTGATCAGAACACTGCGAGAAAAGAAATTGACTCTCCGACGTAAATTTTAGTTCCTTCGATCCGTGATAGTTCTACTTTCATGTGCATGTAGATAAATACATCCAATTAGCTTGTGCTGATGTTTTTTAATCGTGAAACATTGGGTGTCAGGTGTGATATCGAAACCGAGTGACAGCACTTCGTACTGTGTCCCTAGTATCGCAGACGAATTTTGGTGACTACAATTACGTACATTATGTTCATACTACCTTGCTCGTAGCCAATTATTTTTTTCAAATTGTTCTAAAGTTTCGTATCAATGCAAATCCCGTCCGAAGATTTGTTAAAGTCATAGTTACACAATGCAACGTTGCTCATTCCTGCATTTCAATTAGGGACAAGAAGTTTGTAGATACAGTAAATAATTTCTTTTACATTGATTATGCTCCGTGTATCTCAAAAATAATTCGCTACATGCATGAATACCCAATTCTTTGCCTGTAAGTTAACTTTCGCAATCCGTAAGTCAAGTTACATGAAAGTTAAGGGTTTGTGAGATATGCCCATATACTCATACGGCTTTTCGGCGGATTCTAGTCGTGGCGGTAAATAACGCTCAAAGGGAATACAATGGTCCACTAGAAAATATATTGTATATTTTCCCGCTTAGAAAATTCGTAATTAGCTATACTAAATAATAATAATAATAATAATAATATAATAATGATAATATAATAATAATTATAATAATAATTATAATAATAATTATAATATAATTATAATTATTAATATAATAATAATTATAATGTAATTATAATATAATTATAATCATTATTACACTGAATTTTCAAAAAGTTGAATGAAATTTTTCAAATTTAGTATTGTATAACCTGTCAATGTTTTATAACATGTCAATATTTCAAATTTACTGCTTTATAACCTGTTCAATGTCTTCAATTATCACCGAATTTTCGGTCCTGGCATGATAAAAAATTGTATGCACGACACGGGAAGAAAGTCGGCCGTCTAACCCCTAATTATTATTATATTATAATTATTATTACATTATAATTATTATTATAATATAATAATAATTATATTATAATAATAATATGAAGCCATGCGATACGCTATTACATAAAGTTTTTATTAGGAAGAATGTACTCGCTGCTTCTACGATTATACTCGCAAAGACTTGCTAGTAAGTAGTACTCGTATAGTACTCGGCGATACTCAGATCACTCGCTTCTTATTACCCGGTATTCATAATTTCAAAAGCTTATTTAACTTATTATTGTGCATTATCTATTTTATTAGTCTTATGAATCGAAACTGATCAAACCCGAGCTCGAACGCGCAAGCGAACGTGTTTTTGTATACGTGCGAGTATCCGTGCGGTTCACACACACGCACAGGCGAGCGCATAGACCACATCATTCAAATACTCGTCAGTACTCACGATACTCGTCGATACTCGCTCCTTATTTCATATTATTTCCGTGCTACTCGCCTTTTATCGCCAACTATTCCGTAAAACTTGACTTATTTGAGAACTATTAACCTTATTTTTACAGTTTTCTCTATACATTGTTATTTCATTTACGCGAATTTATTCCAAATCGTTATTTTAGATTCAGTTTTGATACTCGAGCGATACTCGAGAGTGACTAGCCCCTCGACTTGTATATATTTATACATATTTATTCATAACTGTACATTAGGGTGCAATTTTATTTTTCATTTTTTATTTTTCATATTTTTATTTCTTTGATTGATTTTTGTTTTGTTTTGTAGTAACTATCATTCGTATCCTTTTAATACATACTATATTATGAGAATATATCGGACGAGACGAACCAAATTTTAAGTCTTCTAACTAAGGATCACTTCTGTATAGAGCGTGCAATCCCCAGAAAGACCGAGAAAAACGGAAGTGCATGATAATTATTTTTTCAAGTAAAACACTACCGAAACACTACGGAAATGCATTTCCATTTTTTCGGTCTTTCTGGGGATTGCACGCTCTATATACAGAGGTGATCCTCAGTTGGAAGACTTAAAATTTGGTTTATCTCGTCCGATAAATTCTCATATAGTGTGGATTTTTTTTTAAATATAGTCTATAACGTTGTAATATTATAAGACTACCATAAAATACATTTTTTTGTTAGAAAGTTTTAGTCTTTCGTCATTCTACATTCTTTTTCTGCTTTTATACTCAAAAATTGAAAAAAATGAAATTTTTTTTATTTTTATTTTTTTCAAATTTTCCAACTTCAAATTGATTTCGGCACGCTTTCCTATCAAACTAAAAATCTGAAAAAAAATTACACAGTATTTTTGGGTCATTATCTGTCGATTCAGGGGGTAGCAAGTATATGTTAGAAATTAACGACCACCCTACCGTACATAGTTTTATATAAAAAATTATATATAACTATATAAAACTATGCATAATGATGTAAACTTATCCACAATATTATATATGATTATATATGATCATATAAAAAAAAAAAAAAATTCCCGGGAATCGAAAAATGTAACTTTTTTTTCATTCGCAAAAATGTGCCCTTTGTAAATAAATGCATTTAATAAATATTACAATTCGGAAACATTAAGCGTGAACTTCACCAATTTTAAAACTCAACTTTTACATTTATACAAAATTTGTAATTTTTATTAACATAATTCATTATTAATACGTCAGATGTAAAATTGTGTCTAATGAGAATTCAAATGTATGAAATTAGTATATTCCATATTCATTGCGTCTAATTCCAATCACAGATCTTAGGTGAGTCGGTAGCGGGCAGAGTTAGGGAGCGCACGGTCCACGAATCGATCCACGGTCGAAACAAAGTTTTTTTTTTTCCCCCGAGCCGATACAGGTATATAAAACCATATAAAATTATATAAAACTGGATACCGCCAAAACTCATATCTAATTTTATATAGTCATTTATATATAATTTCATATTATATAAAAAAAAAATTTCCCGGGCTAATGAATCGTCAGACATAATTGCAGATTTTTGCACTAAACTAACAAGATCGCGTTCTATTAATTGATCATTTTTTTTCCAGCTGACCATTCATATACTATCGCAATGGGCAAGAGTATTACGAGATTTTATCAAAAATTGACTGATTTGAAATAGTTATTGCCGAGTTGACACTAGAACTGAATATCAAATCAGATGTATCATTAATTCAGCCGGCCGGTATATTCTCGGTGGAGTAGAACGAAGTAGTATACGACAGACGGACCTATGCCTGGTCTACACGCTATGATTATGTTGGTGCGATAATCATAAGGGCATCATAAAGCGAGCTCTCGACTATTCACTAACTTAAGCGTAGAAGATACTGAAAACTGCCCATCTGAACCAATTGCTGTTTTCAAATGAGATTTAACACACATGTTTGCCATCTCAAAACATAGACATTGTGCAAATTTCAAGTCATTTGAAACAATAAGTACAGAGTTACTCCTCATAATGCTTCTGAAATAGCCTTTATTCGAAAACCTTCCATGCGTCTCAATTATTTTCGAATCTTGCTGGGCTTGCACACACATATTTCAGGCTGCCCAAGCCACAAACCTACGTCGGTTTTTAGAGATAGCTACGATACTTTGATTTCGACACTTTTTTTTGCGAAAAAAAAAAATATATAATTTCAATTATTTTTCCTAAAATCTGTCATTTTGTCTCGATTTCCAAAATCTGACGTGGGTTTGTAGCTAGTGTATGTAGGAATGCACCCTGAAAATTGCAGAAGTCTTCGACAAAAACTCAGACGCATGGGACTTTTTCAAAAGGCAAAACCATAGTTCTGAGATAAATCGCTTTGAAGTTTTTTTTCAAATTATTAACAAAATTCAAGATTTTTATTACTGCATGATCCCAAATAGTTTCAGACGAGATTGCTAATAGTTTTGAAGCATGTGACGTTAAGAAAAAAAAAAAAAAAAAAAAATAGCTCGGCTCCCATAATATTTGAGTGGAACTCACATTTTCATCATGCATTTCAGAAATTACAATTTCAAGGAAGTTGGAAAGCATTATAAAGCATATAAATTATCATAACTTGAAAAAATTTCAACATTTATATTTTAGCAGTTCGGTTGATATAAACTTGGTCTTGTCAAGTCTAAGCAATTTGACCTGCGGGCAGCGAATCGTGCGGTTGATGACTTGTAAATCTGGTTCTGTAAAATGAATACAAACATTTGGGAGAATATTGATTTGCTATATAATTTCAATGCTCATCTCTGGTGAAGTGTGTGACCAAAAACTTCAATATGATTTCCAACCGTAGAAAAACATTAGGGGTGTGCGGGTAGACCTTTCTCTCGGGTCGGGTCGAGTCGGGTAATTTTTATTTTTGTCGGGTCAAGTACCCGAAAATTTCGGGTACTCGAATCGACCCGAATACCCGAATTTTTTCGGGTACTCGAATGTTTTCAGGTACTCGAATGTTTTCAGGTACTCGAATGTTTTCGGGTACTCGAATGTTTTCGGGTACACGAATGTTTTCGGGTACTCGAATGTTTTCGGGTACTCGAATTGTTGCGACGCATGCGAATTAACTTAGTATATTCATATTATTTTATTCAACCACACATCGCATCTCGCTTTTTTCATTAACTTATAGTCTCTAGATTTAAGTCTACAAGGGTAAGGTCATAAAACCCTCCAATTCAATGGTCAACTACCAGACAAAGGGAAATATTTTCCAGACAATTTCGCTAGTTTGAAGCCAACATTTGGCGACCAAATGTGTCGTCATAAACGCTCAAACTAAGCAGTACATTTATAACTTTTTAAGCATTTCACTTCATTGTTTCCACACGTCCGACTTTCTATCATAAAAACTACCCTCTACCTACTAATACCTATCCTTCCAAGAATACTAATGTTTAAACAAATCTAACTCCAACCCCCACGACCTCCTTCCTCAATGTCTTGACCAATCCTGACATACAAACAATTTCCCCACTTAACTCTCTCTACCAATCACTATGATTTAACAAACTCCTACCCTTATTCAAAAATCCCTTCCACTCCTCTTCTAACTTACCACTCAGTCCTTCTCAAAACCTAAAATCAGTTAACTAAGATCCACACAGTAGTACACAGCTACTTCTCACCAAATCACAATTTCTATACATTAAAAAAGATCTATAACTCCGGGAGTACTTAAACTACTTACAACTTACACTCTCGTCATCACTCACAATATTACATTACAATTCAACAACCTCTAACCTTGTAAATATATAAACTGTAAAATATATACTTTAATAGTTCAAGGTGTTATTCAATCTCACAATCATTTACAATCTTTTAATTAAAATTGTAAAAGTACACAAACACAGCGCAGTATACCGATCCAAGGAAGTATAACGCGCCAACGTGTACACGAATGTTTTCGGGTACTCGAATGTTTTCGGGTACTCGAATGTTTTCGGGTACTCGAATGTTTTCGGGTAATCGAATGTCTTCGGGTACTCGAATGTTTTCGGGTAATCAAATATTTCAGATTACTTGCATGTTTACCGGCAATTAGCTATAGAATACCCGCCGGGTTTTAGAAAAATGTCTCCATGCATCCATGTCGTTAGGTAATTCAAATTTATTTGAGTATTGGCTATGACTTCCAATTTCAATGTCTATGTTATTTATTAATTTAGGCAGTACGGTTAGAAGCTAACAATAAGGACTAAGATGCGGGATGTATTCAAAAAATGAAAATGTAATAATCTGTTCATGAATTTATTAAATTATATCACAAGTAGTCATATAATTTAATAAATTCATGGACAGATCAATGCATTTTTCAAATACATCCCGCATCTTAGTCCTTATTGCTAGTCTCCTAACCGTACTGCCTAAATTAGTAAATAATACAGAAATTGAAATTGGAAGTCATAGTCAATGCTCAACTAAATTAGAATTACCCAACGACATGGATGCATCGAGACATTCTTTAAAAACCCGACGGGTGCCCGAGCTAAGTGCTGGTAAACATGCGAGTACTCTCAAACATTTGATTACCCGAAAACATTCGACTACCCGAAAACATTCGAGTACCCGAAAACATTCGAGTACCCGAAAACATTCGAGTACCCGAAAACATTCGAGTACCCGAAAACATTCGAGTACCCGAAAACATTCGAGTACCCGAAAACATTCGAGTACCCGAAAACATTCGAGTACCCGAAAACATTCGAGTACCCGAAAACATTCGAGTACCCGAAAACATTCGAGTACCCGAAGAAATTCGAGTACCCGAAAAAAATTGAGTACCCGAAAAAATTCGAGTACTCGAAAACATTCGGGTACCCGAAACTGTTCGAGTGTTCGGGTCGATTCGAGTACCCGAAAATTTCGGGTCACGAAAAAATCTCGACTCGACGAGTACCCGACCTGACCCGAGCACCGAGTACCCGAATAAATCGGGTACCCGCACACCCCTAAAAAACATATTTGGAGTTGTTGTCTTATGGAAGTATACACACCTTGAAAATGATTTTTTTCCAAATCACTGCTATGCTCTGAGAAAACATTCTAGTGACTCAGTTGTTTCACAGTTGATTAGTGCTACTTTGATATCATGATTTTCCCAGATTTTATGTCCTCCGCTGAACCAAAATGTAGTCCATCGAAGAAAAAGTAGTTGTTGTAAGGTACAGGTTGCTGCGTTGCATGAAATTTCTCCAAATTGGGGAAAATATTCTGTATGAATGTAATTTAGGGGCAAATGAATAATATTTTATGAATTCAAGTTCGAAACATAGAAATTTTTGATTGTAAGACTTTTTTTCCCATCGTTATGGAAAAAATATTTTACAATCAAAAATTTCTATGTCTAAAACTTGAATATACATGAAATATTATTGGTTTGGCTCTAAATTACATTCATACAGAATATTTCCTCCAATTTGGAGAAATTTCATGCAACGCAGCAACCTGTACCTTACGACAACTGCTTTTTCTTCGATGGACTACATTTTGGTTCAGCGGAGGACATAGAATCTGGAAAAATCATGAACTTTGTATCAAAGTAGCACTAATCAACTGTAAAAAGACTGAGTCACGAGAATGTTTTCTCAGAGCGTAGCAGTGATTTGAAAAAAATTATTTATTAGTATTATAATTTTTTTAATTATTTTGTTATCTCACGTGAATCACTTGAGTGTGGTAGCCTGATGGAAAAATGCATCTCAAGTTGCTTATTTTCACAAATTGAAATGGCAATAACCGAAATATCGGAAAATTAGGAACTTCTACTGTAAAATTATACGTTTTATTGAGTAAACGGGGCTTATTAATTTTTTTTTTGGTTCAAGGATTTGTGTACGTATAGATAAGGGTTCAAATAACACTTTTCCGTAAAAAACCGAAAATCGATTTTTTTGAAATTTTCGCACTCAAATTTCAGTATCTCCTACCCTTAAGCGTTATATAACTGCATTTATAACTGGAATGTGATAACTTCGAAATATCGGCGTTAAGGTAGTTGTTGCGGGATAGTCACGTTCAAAAGTATAGCTCATCGAATTAAAAGTATAATATAGCTGAAGCTTTAGTCGAAAACCGCCCATTATAAAACTTTTTAAAATGACGGCGAAGCCAATTGAAATTCGTGTGTTTTGCGTCAACTATTCGTTCTTCACTCTCTAAATCTGAATCAGTGAAAACTACTGACCAATCAGTGAATATTCACTGATTCAAATTTAGAAAATTTAGAGAGTAGTGATGCGTAACTATCTAAGTTGCATCATTCCTTGTTGCTGATATCAACAGCGTTATGAAAAACGTTAGCGAATACGGTAGAAATTGGGGCTGTGCGATTAATCGATTGATCGAGGTGATCGATCAATCGTATTTTTGATTAATCGATTAATCGAAATTTTAATTAATTGTTTTCCCGATTAATCGACGTTTTCAATTGATTGTCGAAGTTTTGTTTTAACATTTCTTTATTCAGTAGAACTTGATATTCTTATTCATTCATAGTATAGGAAGGTAATATTTTATGTAGTAGAATACGATCATTTTCAAATAGTTAGTGTTTAATATAAAAAAAGGTCTCGAAAGCCCAGCTATGTGGCCAATCCACCTCATATCGGCCAATTTGGGGTGTTTTTTTACCTCGTATTTTTTGAATCGACTTAAACTTTTTTCACGTGAAATCTACGGCAGAAAAGTATAGGGGAGAGTGAGGCACATTGGGTCATGGGGTACAATGGGTTACTGCCACCCCCGCCTCTCTCGAGTATATTGGAGAGGTGGCACCTGACTGTAAATTTCGTGGCCTACAGACACATGTTCTAAGATGGCATTGGTCGTTTTTTTTTAACGTGGTACGATTTCGGACATAGAAGTATGTTTTGGTGCGTCAGAAGTTGGAAAAAAAATCCTCATTAGTTTCGTTTTCACGTTTTCATGGATTAGGTACGGTAAATTGTCGTTATATCGATGAATACCCACATACTTAGGCTACAAAATCACGCGTGGCCCATAGTTAAATATGTATTTTTTGATTGGGTAAAATCAGTTTGTTCAATAAATGCGTGCGTAGTATACAATGGGTCATTATATGTAAGATGTATTGAAATTTCAAACGGACGAGGCATCAGGTGCTTACACATCGTAATTTCGATGAAATCAGCTTCTATTATCATCTAATCTTTACGCTTATTTAACTTTTGTCGAAAATTCGATCATTTCTCAGCTCATTTCTAGGTTGACCCATAGTGGCCCATGGGGTGACCCATTGTGCACCACAGGTGGGCCACAATGGGTCAAAATTTCTTCTTTGGAAATGTATTTTTCTAATTTTTCCTGTTGATGATATGAGAATTTTAGTTTTCGGACGTTGTCGCCAATGAGTTAAGCCATGGATTTCACCTGTTCACAATTTCAAATATCTTTCCAGAAAAATTAGAAAAATCCAAAAGTGAAAATTGACCCATTGTGCCTCACTCTCCCCTACCCGTATTTTTTCGTTTGTCCAAAAAATTTGTTGAAAGATTTTGAGATTGAAATCGGTATACGTGCGATCTTGTAAAATGGAATATTCACCGTCACCAACATGATTTAAAAAAAAAAAAAAAGACTCGGGCGAATCATAGAGAATAGTTTCCTGAAGAAAATAAGCCATCGTGCCATCGTAGACTGTAATCGAACCAATCTACTAGATTTTTTTATCGTCTTCAAGCAATTAAAAATGAAAAAAAATGGAAAAATCGATATCTGGCCATTTGTTCATAATTTGGGTATTATTTTGCTTCCGGACATGTCAGGGTAATCATCAGTTTACGAATATAATAATTCGATGAATACTCAATGTGGCGACTATGCCGTAATCAATTCATGAAAAACTAGTCATTTTTGACTAGCCAACCTCCTTAATATCTCGGGTCCCCTTCACCGTAGAGAGATGTTCCAAAACGCGTTTTAAAGGCGATGAAAGACACTTTTCGATCAAATTTTTTAACTTTTCGAAAAACATAGTTTTGTTACTTTTATGAGCAATCAAAATGTTTATCGATTTTTTTCGCAAACTAAGGCCATATGTAAAATTAAAAAAAAAATATGATCGCGTTCTTTATTCAATTTTGAAGATGGTGAATTTTTTAAATTCATGGAGTGATTTTTCCGAATATTTTTTTCACAATTATATGTGCCCGGCGCTGCGACAGGTTGCCGCGCCGCGCGCGCGCCTCGCTACTACCGCGTCATTCCATGTATGGAAAGCCGCGCGCCACCCTATTGGCCGAGCCCTGTTACGACGCGGTAGTCACAAGGTGCGCGGCGAGGCAACCTGACGCAGCACCGGACAAATAATTGTAAAAAAAAAAAATACTTAGACAAATAGCTCTATCTTTTATGAAAAATCGCCATCTTCAGAATTAAATAAGGAATGCGATCATATTTTTTTTAGAATTTCAGAAATGGCCTTAGTTTGCAAAAAAAAAATCGATAAACATTTTGATTGCTCATAAAAACAACAAAACTATATTTTTCGTAAAGTTGAACATTTTTATCGAAAAGTGTCTTTCATCTCCTTTAGATCGTGTTTTGAAACATCTCTCTACGGTGAATTTGTTGTCTCATTTGTCGACATAATCATACTAACATGATCATAGCGTGCGTAAACGAGGCAATGATGCCTGGTCTACAGGCTGTATTCAAGTGGGGATCTTGAACATATTGTCTTCAGAAATCTATCAACTGATTTTTCACTTCTGTAGTAGAAATTCAGTGATTGGCTAAGACCCTAAATATACCCGATCTTAAAAGTGCGTGTGTAGACAACAGGGCATTATTGACATAAAACCGATTGTGAGGAAAAATAATCGATTTAGTCGATTGATCGGAAAAAAATAATCGATGTATCGATCAATTGATTATTCTTGGCCATCCCTTCACTATACGACTGCGATCTTATATTCGCTTGAGTCGGGCCCTCACAGCACTATGCGCATATAAAAATTCCAACCTTATTTTCATGATTCATCGTAGACACAAATATATGATTCAACAATCCGAACTCTTCATGCTTACAAAAAAACTATAGTTCATTAGTATTCATATGAATTTCATAATGAATTTGGATTGAAAACGTCTATTTTTTATTTAGATTGTTTTAAAATTGGTCTCATGACGGAGTCCCTGATTTCTGATTTTTTTTTGCGCACTCTGAAAATGTTTAATTACGGTACAACGGCTATCCGTTTTCAAATTTTCTACAAAGATTATCCAATATTTGCGACCTCATAGAAAACATGGTAACATGATGTGGATCAAGGTGAAATGGAGGGGCCGGAAATGTAAAGGGCGCGTAACTGAAATCTGCCGGCTAAGTTTTGTCCATAGAACCTCGGAATCAAAAAATTCAAATCTTGATTTTTTTTACCTTGTGGGGTCGATAGAGTAGGTCTTTCTGCACATTTCTCGTGTTGGAACTATACGAAAATTCTTTTTCGTTTTCGAGATATAAGAAGAAAATGCCAATTTTAATGATTAGCAATGGAATACTTTTTATCAGTTCAACTCGCTGCCATTTTTTTTTTTTTTCTACTTACAACATTGGTTTGAAAGTTTTACGGAGCCTACCTTGAAGCCTTCCGTGAGACACAGAATAAGGAAAAAGTGTTAATATTAAGTAGAAAAAAAGTGGTGAATTTACCAACGAAAAAACTCCGAAAACCAGAGTCATCAACTTCCGAGGCAAAAGTTATCGTACGAATTTTCAAATTCCACGAATGTAACCGTAGATTATCAAAATTTAATAACGAAATCAGTTTTTAAAAAATATTTAAGATGTCAAAATACCATAGATTTCGAATGGCAGCTACTTTTGTGAATGAAAAGTTCGCGCGGCGGTATATTGGCTGGGTGCACGCACATATACTACTTTGAAAATAAGTGTGTATTGTGTATACGTTAAGCATGGAAAAATGCTGAGCATGATTTTAGATGGCGCTGACAGTATGCATTAGGGTGGGCCAAAAAAAACTTTTAATTTTTTTTTTCTTAGATACCGTGAAAATATTGTCAGAAATGACGAAAAAAAAATTCTGGTAGAGTTTAAGCTCTTAATATTAATATTAAGCGGTGGCGAATCGTAATTTTTAATTTCCCATTTAAATAACACAGGAATTTTTTTTCATTTTCTTTTGATTTTTAATGCGTTTGAACGAATAATTATCTAGGTAAAGCGAAAACTTATTCTTGTAGGGAATTTAACGATCTACAAAAAAGGTCTGATATGATTTTTTGCTAAGTCGACTCTTTCAAAAGTTATTCGAGGTGAAAGTTCAACTCTAAATCCTAAAAGATAATTTTTGCAATTTTTTATACTTTATCGCAAAATAATGGCTCAAAAACATAATATATCTTATTTTTTATAACTTTTTTGTTTTTAATCGATGAATTTATAAAAAAAAATTTTTGTCATCCAGCAGGATTCAAATAAAAATCGTTAAAAAGACATTTAGCCATAGCATAGTTGGAAGTATTGAAAAGATCAGAAATCCAATTCTGTTATACAATTTATAAATGTAATCACTTATTTCATATTTTACCGCTAAAATTGTTGACTACTCGATTTTAGCGCCACCTCCATGACATTATCTACATGTGAATGAAACTTAAGGTTATATCAATCTTCTAGTGTTTTGTTTACTGAGTGAGACCTTGAGTAGTTTGATTTGTATTCAGTTATTATCTTCGAGAATAGTAAACTTTCATTGTTCCAGTTTTTGATTTCTAATTTTAACTATTGAAACTTTTTGATGTTATTTAAAAATGAGCTGCAAGCCTATTTATTTAATTGGTTCTCCCAACCCAAACGTTTTTGGCCGTAAATTACCTACCGTTAAAGAGGTTATGGCAGTGTTTTTCCATCATCATCTTGTATTGAAGGAAACAATTAATACAAGTACAGTGAATACTATAATTAAAGTGGAAAAGCAATGGCATTCTGCGGGATTGCCGATTTGTGCCAGACAAAATGCTGTAAAGAAATTGCGTAGTTTACATTGTAAGTGGAAAAGTTTAAAAAAAAGTCGAAACTATAAAAACTCATTAACTCAAATCAAAAATCAGTCGCTTTTCCAAAATAAGCTGTCTGAACTCTTTGATATTACGGATCAGAAAAGCCTTGAATCCTTGAATTACGAGAAAAAATTTTTTCTAGAAGGACAAAAAAGTTCAAATCGAAGGGGAATTATTAATTTAAGTTCACAACCAGACACTGAATCAGAAGTGATGATAATTGATGAAATAAGTAAGTATTATATTTTATGAACATGTACTAACATTTATTGTGCTCATTACATTGATTGTTATTTATTGTCTATGTATTGTTAGAATGAATTCATGACTTGATCAAAGAATATTGGTAGCTATAATATTTTTAAATAACCGTGCCTTCAATTTTTAGTAATTAATTTTATTTTTCGTAAAATTGGAAAATAATTTTTTTGTATGTTAAATAATTTTCTTTTACCTATCAAAATATTTAAATTTTTAATTGTAGACCAGCCTGTAAAAGATGAGCAGCCGCTAAAAACTAAACAAGAATCTGACATAAAAACATCTCAGTCATCAGTAAGCATAACTTCAAAATCAGTCTCAGACTTTGAACAAGAATTGACACCACCTGTAATTTCTAAAACTAACGTGATGACACCAGAATTAGTTGCAGCATTAGATCGATCCAACGTTACTAGCAGAAATGCCATGTACATTATTGCTGCGACTCTGAAAAGCGTTGGAATTGATTTAAATAGTGTAAACATCAGTTACAAAACAATTCAGCGTAGCCGAAACGCTTTACGTGAAGAAATTGCGAAAGAGTTGAAAGATGAGTTGAAGTTTGAAAGCAATTATATTGTACATTGGGATGGAAAGCTGTTGACAGACATTACGGGAACCGATACTGTAGATAGACTTCCAATCATTCTGACTTCATGTGGTACTGAACAATTGTTAGGTGTGCCAAAGTTGAAGTCGGGAAGTGCCAATGATCAAGCAGTTGCTATTCTTGAAACTCTGAATCAGTGGGGCGTGAGTTCATATGTCAAAGGAATGTGTTTTGACACAGCAGCTGTTAATACAGGTTAGTTATTGATAACATAAAATAATTATTTTAATAGTCTTATTTTTTGTTTGTTTCATTTTTTTTTCTAGGAATTCATCATGGGACTTGTGCTGAAATAGAAAAAGCTTTGAATCGAGAGTTGATCCATTTACCGTGTCGCCATCACATCTTTGAACTCGTTTTAAAAGGTGTGTTTGAAGTATATTGGCCAACCTCATCAGGCCCAAACGTTCAGTTCTTCTCCAGATTCAAAAATAAATGGAACGAGCTTAATAAATCGAACTTAAAGGCTGGGATGGACGATAGTATGGTTATTGATATATTGTCGAATAGCAAACAAGCCTTGGTTAACTTGATTGAAGAAAATTTACAGGTATGACTTCATAAATTTTACTTCATAAATCTTATACACACAATATGTTTTACATAAAGTTGTCAGATATTTTTTACCTAATAATAAGATAATTGAGATTGAATTTTTATTGTATATTTGACAGGTTCGTCAACCGAGAGATGATTATAAAGAACTCTTAGAGATATCACTGATTTTTTTAGGAGAAAAACCAAAAACTAACTTTACGTTTAAACAGCCAGGTCCAGTTCATCATGCTCGTTGGATGGCAAAAGCCATTTACTCGTTGAAAATATTTCTTTTTAGAGAAGAATTTAAATTATCAGCGCGAGAAATTAACGGCTTACGTCAAGTTTGTATTTTTCTGGTAAAAATATATTTAAAAGCTTGGTTCAATGCTCCATCTGCGATCCAGGCGCCACACAATGATCTGACCTTCATGCAAGATTTAATTGAATATAAAGCTGTAAACAGTTCCGTATCAAAAGCAGCTTGCTCAAAAATGATAAATCATCTGTGGTACTTAAGTGAACAATTGGCCATTATTTCTCTTTTTGATGATAATGTACCTCTACCAATAAAACAGAAAATGATTCAAGCTTTGAACAAAAATGAAATAAATACTGATCCAAAAAAAAAGAAATTTGAAATTGGACAAGAAAACTTGGAAACATTGTTATCATTCGACCTGAGTGATTTTATTTCAAAAAAATCGTTGGTTACATTTCAAATATTTGATTTACCAACTGACTTCGTCGACAAAAATATAGAATCTTGGACACAGGATGAGAGCTATCAAGAAAATCTGGTATTTTTTAAACGACTCAGCGTTGTCAATGATGTAGCAGAAAGAGGAGTTGCATTAATCGAAGAATACAACAAATGTCTCACCAAAAATGAAGAACAGTTGCAATATTTATTGCAAGTGGTTAAAAATCACCGGCAAAAATTCCCCAATTGTAATAAAAAAAATTTAGTTTAATTTTAAGTAAAAAAAAGTACAAGTTATAAAATAAAGTTTAATTGTAATTAAAAAATTACTTAAATACGGCTCTCATTATTTCACATCATCTAATAGTCAAGTGCAAATGGGACACTTATTATGTTTTTAGGAAATAATCATTTCTACAATGTTATTATTCAGGTAGAGTAGAATTCGGATTTTTTTTTAAATTAAGTATCATAAAATTCGTTTTTCTTACGATATTTTGTGAAAATATTATTGTTTTACCAAAACATTCCATTAGTATTACAAAAAATGAGATATATTATGTTTTTGAGCCATTATTTTGCGATAAAGTATAAAAAATTGCAAAAATTATCTTTTAGGATTTAGAGTTGAACTTTCACCTCGAATAACTTTTGAAAGAGTCGACTTAGCAAAAAATCATATCAGACCTTTTTTGTAGATCGTTAAATTCCCTACAAGAATAAGTTTTCGCTTTACCTAGATAATTATTCGTTCAAACGCATTAAAAATCAAAAGAAAATGAAAAAAAATTCCTGTGTTATTTAAATGGGAAATTAAAAATTACGATTCGCCACCGCTTAATATTAATATTAAGAGCTTAAACTCTACCAGAATTTTTTTTTCGTCATTTCTGACAATATTTTCACGGTATCTAAGAAAAAAAAAATTAAAAGTTTTTTTTGGCCCACCCTAGTATGCATGAATACGTTACACACTGATAATTGAATAGTATTGGTATTTTCGTGCACCCAGCCAATAGACCGTATACGTCCGATAGGTATACGTCCGGGTGATTTTTTTGGTTTATTTTAATGAAACATATTCATATTGTACGGTAATATTTTCATTATAGGCTCCTGTCCTATAATATTTAACTATAATATTATAGTGACCTCAAATTGGTCACTTTGCGGCTTAAAGCCGGGATTAAGATGAACTTACCGTATAACGTAACTTACACAACGGAACGTACCTATAGTTCTAAAAGACCAATCACGACCACCGTTTTTTCAAAACGCCCGCGTGCTCGCTGATTTTCAAAACTATGGGTTCCGTTGTGTAAGTTACGTTACTCTCTAAGTTTCCCGGAGCGGGAACAAATTCACTCTAAGAGAGTCAAATCTCACTCTAAAACGAGTGAATTGCTGGTCACTCTACGTGGGGAGTGGAATTGGAGTGGAGTCTCTACTCCTTCAAATTAATAGAGTAATCCCGGCTTAAATCCAATGCTCAAAAAGTGAACTTTCAAACAACGGGTCGCATAAAGTCCGTTTTTCGATCCGGTTCTTCTCAGTCATTCAACTTTTTTCTGATTTCATTATGTTACAGTTATTTACGGTGTCATAATAGCACGTTTTGCTTCGGAACTGCCAAATTTGAAAACGGTAACATAGTGCATGCCCGTCCTCATTCAGAGGATTGTTTGACGAAAGATCTGTGATAATAGCAGATTTCAAGAAATCATTGAAAGACTCTTTGGCCGCGCATTGGTACAAGTTGCGTGATTTATTTGACCAAACATCATTACTGTAAGTAGTTCGTTCTCATTGTGACTTCTTACTTATTTATTTTTTGTAACACTTGCATGGGAAGTTCGACTTCGCGCACTGTAGAGGGTGCGCGAAATTGCCGATTACCAAACCGGGCGGAGAGCGTGCGGTAATGTACGTTAGCGTTAGGTAATGTTCGTTACCTAACGCTAATCCGAGCGAAACGAGCATAACTAGCACCATCGAACGGAACAAGTGGTGAGTTGGTTATGGTTTCGAATATCGACACAAAAACACTATCTTTGGGTCGAACTTCTCACGACTCGTTACAAAAAATAGTATACGACACAAGTGCGCGTACCTGATCCTCGCACTCGTCTTCTTGTCACCCTCGCTTCGCTCGGGCGACAAGCTAGACTCGTGCAAGAATCACGTACTTTGCGCACTTGTATCGTAATCTACTATTATAGTACTACTGCATCTTAATAATATTTGTAAGCATGTCTTTCTTCGTTTATTATCTACTTTCGGATATAATTCGGTAGCTTTGATACTTTATCGATGACTTTTGAAGGAGCTTCGTGGATCTATCTATAAGACATAAGTATTGAAATTTTCATTCTATGCCTAACTATTTGCGATATAGGTACCCTGAGGCCGGAGAACTCGTAACATATAAATATTTGAAGAACTATATGCTGAGATGCAGGGCAATATCCCATCCGGGACGTCCCACAGTGGTCCCAAATCCCAAAAAGCTGGCCAAAACTAGAAGATATTGTTAAATGTTAACGAAATTCGCTACTCGGGGGTTCTCAAGGCCGCTGATTACGAATTTGAGGTCAAATTTTCAAAAAACAAGATGGCGACTCAAAAACGAAGGACCACTTTCTTCAAAATTCAATCAATCTTAACGAAATTTGGTACTCGGGGGGTTTTCGAGGCTGCTGATTACGAATCTGATGTCAAATTCGAGCAAAAACAAAATGGCGGCCAAAAATGGCTGATAAATTCCTTCAAAATTGAATCAATCTCTACGAAATTTCATACTTGCGGATTTTCGAAGTCGCCGATTACGAATCTATCATTAAGAACGAAGGAATGTATTATTACATATACACTACCGGCCAAAAGTTTGAGTACACCAGTCGAAATTTCTTGCCGCACTAAAAATTAGATAGCGGACTCAAAATCAAAGATAATTAGATTTTGGGTTGTTATGATTCTTGGGTATGTAGCACAGTAGTAGTACGCAAGGCAAAGTCATATACACTATAGCACCTGTATGACGGCTGTGTCACGAGCAGGCTGTGAGTTTATTGTATATAGCGGCCTTTTTGTGTGCGTAATATTTTTATTAAGTAATTAATTAAATAATTAATTGATTACTTAACTTTTTATCTATCCCTGATGTTTCAAATTGCAATAATTTTTGATGAGAAAAATTAACGGACGATCCGGGAATCGAACCCAGGATCTACGGACGCCTATCCGGGGACTTACACCCGAGACCACCTAGCTCGCCCACGGATCACCGCAATTTTTCTCATCTTCTATTCTTGTGCTCACTAGGGTGGTCGTTAATATAGCTATTTCGGAATTAGATTCATTCATACCCTTCATTCGAAAGTAAAAAAAAAAAAAAAAATTTTGACCCCGAATTGAACCCTTTATCTCAATTAGAAAGGGTGCCTGTAAAGGCTTACTTTTTTGTATTGATTTTACATTACTTTCGGCTACTTTTTCATAAAATAAATATTTCGGCACCTCTTAAACGGCTTAAAAATCCATCGATCATACAGATAGTTCATAAAAACAACAAAAAAAAATACAAAAAAAAAAAAAAATACAAAAAAAAATACAAAAAATACAAAAAAAAATACAAAAATACAAAAAAGTAAGCCTTTACAGGCACCCTTTCTAATTGAGATAAAGGGTTCAATTTGGGGTCAAATTTTTTTTTTTTTTTTTTACTTTCGAATGAAGGGTATGAATGAATCTAATTCAGAAATAGCTATATTAAGGCCCATCCCTAGTCGCCCACCTCCTTTTGGCGAAATGTGTCACATTTCGATTATTATCCGAGCCCAGGCGTAAAAAACGCAAAAAAGGCCAACTTAGCGCAAATTCTATTTAAATTCCGAACACATACGTCCAAAAAAATTTTCGTTTCGTGTGAAAATAGAGTCTAAATACCGATTTTACATTGTGTCGAATTCGTAAACATTCGACACAATGTAAAATCGGTATTTAGACTCTATTTTCACACGAAACGAAAATTTTTTTGGACGTATGTGTTCGGAATTTAAATAGAATTTGCGCTAAGTTGGCCTTTTTTGCGTTTTTTACGCCTGGGCTCGGATAATAATCGAAATGTGACACATTTCGCCAAAAGGAGGTGGGCGACTAGGGATGGGCCTTAACGACCACCCTAGTGCTCACATGTATGTGTTGTTATGATTCTTGTTTGCCTTGCGTACTACTACTGTGCTACATACCCAAGAATCATAACAACACATACATGTGAGCACAAGAATAGAAGATGAGAAAAATTGTGGTGATCCGTGGGCGAGCTAGGTGGTCTCGGGTGTAAGTCCCCGGATAGGCGTCCGTAGATCCTGGGTTCGATTCCCGGATCGTCCGTTAATTTTTCTCATCAAAAATTATTTCAATTTGAAACATCAGGGATAGATAAAAAGTTAAGTAATCAATTAATTATTTAATTAATTACTTAATAAAAATATTACGCACACAAAAAGGCCGCTATATACAATAAACCCACAGCCTGCTCGTGACACAGCCGTCATACAGGTGCTATAGTGTATATGACTTTGCCTTGCGTACTACTACTGTGCTACATACCCAAGAATCATAACAACACATACATGTGAGCACACCCTGTTAAAAATTCCATTAGAAACGGATAGGATGTGAATTCTATCCGTTTACCAACGTTTTAGTATGTGTTTTTATCACTGCTTTTACCGACAGAAGCAGATTAAAACTATTATACATGCATTTTCGTACAACAACGTATAGGAACGAGATCCGAATCTATGTGGTTCTTGACGGAGGCATAGACAGCCGTAATAATGAGCAAATACAAACAGGAAACCTATCCGCATTTATCTACGAGGACTCTAATCGTATTTGTTTGGAGAACCGGATACAAATATATCCGTTGATATATTGGCTCAGTACTACTGTCTGTTTGTATGCGCAATGGCAGACAGAACACAGTATTTTTTTATCCGCCCCAACTGTATTCGTCGCTATACGTACATATTAGGGTGGTTGTTAAAAATTAAATTTTCCCAGGCGCCCCCTAAAGTTCCCTTTTCGTGTAAAAACTTGAGGGAAATTTTTTTTTTTTTTGCGAAAAAAGAATGAAACGTGCCGCGAGACGATCAAAGTTTTTGTTCTAATGAATCTGTTTTGTGGAAACGTCTTACAAAAGGTGCAGAATTGATGGAAAACCGATGTAAAACGGAAAAAAAATTCTCTAAAATTTTCAGAATCGAAAAAAAAATAAATAAAATAAAATGAACAATTTTTTTTCGGTTTTCCATTGGTTTTTCGTCAAATCTGCATATTTTGTGAGAAATTCCCAAAAAACTGCGGATTCCTCGAAACCTAAATACTGCAGTATCAACAAGGTGGTATATACAGAGCGATACTGTGGATAATCACGCGCCTAACGGTAGGCTAACGGGAAACACCTGATTGAGCAGATCAAACATCGACGATTGGGTTTTATTTATTTCTGTGGGAAAACTAAATTTTGAAGCCATCAGCGAAGGTGGCTGTGGATCTAGTTTGGGAGGTATATACAGGGAATCAAACTTTGTTTTATTTCAGATGTACTACATTTTTTTTCTGGTATACTCACAATCCGTTCAGCTCGAACCATATAAGTGAATGATTTGAAATTGAAGTTATGATCTTGAGATTGTAACACCGATATCCGCAAGGCAAAGTTGTATACATTAGTGGCTTCCATGGTTCCTGGGTTCGATTCCTGGATCGTCCGTTAATTTTTCTCATCAAAATTTTTCAAATAAAATACTCGGAGGAGAAAAAAATGTTAACTAATTAATTGAATGCAATTAATTATTTAATGAAAATAGTACGCAACATTTAAAGGCCGTGGTATACATAAACATCTCAACCTGGTGGTGACACATCCCGTCATACAGGTACAACTAATGTATACAACTTTGCCTTGCGGATATCGGTGTTACAATCTCAAGATCATAACTTCAATTTCAAAACATACACGAACACAAGAATACGATGAGAAAAATTGCGGCGATCTGTGGGCGAGCTAGGTGGTCACGGGTGTAAGTCCCCGGATAGGCTTCCGTGGTTCCTCGGTTCGATTGCCGGATCGTCCGTTAATTTTTCTTTACACATGAACGGAAAGGCCGATTTCGCTCCCTATTTTCGGGGAGCAAAGAGCGGTTTTACCGCTCGAAAAGTCTTTCCTCCCAGAACGTCTTTCCTCCCGGCCTTTCCTCCCGGAAAGTCTTTCCTCCCAGTCTTTGCTCCCCGATATGAAGTTGCACGAGATTCATTTACCTCTTTTTTCCTTCATGAACAAAACAGAGGACGGTGGGTCCAACTTCATACCTATACTGTTTTGTTTAAAGGAGTAACCAAATAGATAAATCATAACTTTGATTTATTTATCAAAATTAATCGGTAAAACCGCTTTTTCCTCAAATAGGTAGCAAAATCGGCCTCCGTTCATGTGTAAAGAAAAATATAGTGTGCACCACGGGAGCAACGTTTTCGCTTCCTCGGTGTAGTTTGCTGCCCTCGCTCTTGCTCGGGCAGCAAGCTACACCTCGGGAGCGAAAACTTTGTTTGCTCCCTTGATGCACAATATACTATTTCTCATGAAAAGAAAAAAAAAAAAAAAAAAAATTTTTTTCATATAAGTGAATGTTATTGGTCGTATAGTAGCCTGGAGATGGAAAATTTATATCAAACAATAAAAACAAATCATTTCCCTGTATCTCCCAAACCAGATCCACGCCTACCTTATTCGCTAATGGCTAAAAAAATTAGTTTTCTCGCAGAGACTCATCTCTCCAAATTTCATTAGAATCGGATTGGTTGAACAGTGTTTTGCTTTTTGAAATTATAACGATCAGATAAATTTTTCAAAGAATCTGAAACTTGGTGTGGCGGGCTTTTTTGTGATGACGAACAACATACTAGTAGGGAAAAGAAATTGAAAATGGTGAGGGTCTCGGCCAGGTCGCTTTGGGAGGAAATGCCCCATATATATATATATATATAGGGTAAAGTGCGGAGAGATGCCGCAGTGGGAGAGATGCCGCATTTCTCATATATCTGAGATTTGCCTACAAATGGTGTTGCAATGGCGATTTATGTTTAGTATTAGAGTAATGAAGCAGACGAAAATCGACATTGCGATCGAATTCGCAAGCAGAAGAAAATAATGGCGGGCAGAAGATGGTACGTACGAATTTTCCTCGTTGAAATTTCACGCGGGAAGTCTATTTATGCAAGTTTCACTATCCTCGTTACAGTTTTCATAAATGTTATGGTTTTACTGAGTTCTTACAGCCCAATTTGAGATGTACGTTCCATTCGCGAAGCGAAAATCAGTATTCTTATTGAACAATTCACCACAGCGTCTCTTTCTGCGATTCGGGATAGATGCCGCATATACCTTCTCATTTCAAAAAAAAAATTTTTTTTTTCATTTTTCTTCTTCTTTTCCCTTTTTATTATCTAGTAAGTCCAGGAAACAAGAAACAGAGTCACAAAATGCGAGAGAAGATTCCTGTGGCGAATGTTGGAAAAATTATCATAAAATGAAGAAAACCGACGACTGGATCAGATGTAAGAAGTGCAATAATTTTCCGGGCAGTTGTGCAACAATTTTGGAAGACTAGATGCCCGAAAAAGGCATTTAAAACCGTATGGCATTCCTCCCGCACTACTGCGGCATCTCTCCCATAGGGTGTGGGAGAGACGCCGCTTTTCACTGTTTTTTGTTGACGTTTATTTTATATGAACATAAAAGTTTATCAATTTTTTGTTCTTGCCACATTCTAGTACATAGTTTGAAGAATACGTCACTATTAAATACGTTTGTTAATATCTATTTTTGTAGAAGTTATGAATTTTCTCCAAAAAGTGCGGCATCTCTCCGCACTTTACCCTATATTAGACCGTTTGAAAAAAATCCATAATTTTTTTTTCACTTCAAACTACCTCAAACTATACTTTGAGATGAGAAAACAACCTGCGGGAAGAATGAGCCCTGTCCTCAAAGATTTAGAAGTGCCTCGTCGGACTTTTGTCTTTCTGATTTCATTAATATGAAATATTCTTGTTTAAAACAATGGATCATACACCAAAGTCATATATCTGTGATATTTAATTAACACTTTTCACATTCTTAATATATTTTATAACTTCTCTCTGATGAAAGCAGTGGTCGTAGAAATCTGAAAGTAAGAACATACCATACTTCGTAGCCTAATGTGTTTCTTCCTCAACCTAAACAGTACTCTGGTCATTTGGGTATATAATA
Source organism: Tenthredo mesomela (assembly GCA_943736025.1). Taxonomy (NCBI): domain Eukaryota; kingdom Metazoa; phylum Arthropoda; class Insecta; order Hymenoptera; family Tenthredinidae; genus Tenthredo; species Tenthredo mesomela. The sequence goes on from OX031015.1 coordinate 22,070,856, forward strand.
TCGACCTAATATTACTAATTCACAACTTGTGCTTTCATATTTCTAATACAAATATACATAAGATATCTGACAGAAACGTTTTGTTATAGGTTTTAATCAGTAGCTATATACATTACATTACATATTATTATCCTTACCATGATGAAAATAGTGACAAAACTATTGCAAATACATAAAACTCTTTAATCTGGTTTTTAGAAATGTATATTACTCTGAAAACGTATACTATTTAGCTAGAACGGAGATATCTAACATAAAACACATCCGCGAGGCTGCGGACCACCGGTCGGCCAAAATGAGGTTAAGTCGGCGCTCGGCGGCTAACAGCGCATGCGTTGGAATGGCCACTTTACCCCAACCACATCACCCCGAACGTAACGCGAGTACAATTTAAGTTGTAAATTCATGAAAATCGTGTAAAACAAAAAAAATTTAATTGTTTAGATCTTATCGCGTGTTATGATCATTGCACAGATGCAGCGTGCGCGTGTAAACTACACACCATCTTTGTAAATTCTGAACACAACACATGTTCGCGGTGTTAGTTTTGCACTTCAAGTCAAATCACATACCAGCACGTTGTGTGTTTAATTCACAAACGCTGTAACACACTTAGCTTTGCGGTGATAAATTCGAATGTGTGAGCAATGCGTACACGAATCGGTTCCATTCACAGCGGGCTTGCAGATTCGATTCGATGAGGTCCAAAGATGCGTATACATGCTCATAAATCTTGATGCCGAAGTCACAGTCAGAAGCGACGATTTCGACTGCATATGAGCAATGCGGATAAGAAGCGTTACATTTTATGACGGAATTACAGATCTGATCCGATGAAGTTCGAAGATGCGTGCACATGCAGATGAATATGATCGCGGAAGTCACAGACAGGAGCGATAAAATCAGACGCGCGAGCAATGCGAATAGGAACCGTTACATGATAGAGCGGGATTGCACAGAAAATCCGATAAAGTTTGAGGATGCGTGTGGATCCGGATAGATCTGGTAGCCGAAGTTGCAGTCAGTAGCGATCGAAGTTTAGTACGTGAGCAATGCATACAAGAATCGACTTATTCTAAGGAGGGATTGCAGATCCGATCCGGTGAGGTTCAAAGATGCGTGTATATGCTCATAGATTCAGTAGCCGAAGTCGCAGTCAGAAGCAATAAAATTTTATTGCACGAACAATGCGGACAGCAACCGTTACTTCAAGAAATGAAATTGCAGTTAGATCCAAACCCGTTTGCATATACGTATTGATACGGATAGATCTGGTATACGACATTGCAGTAATAAATGAAACGAGTTCGATCCTCACGGAATTGCGGTCTCCAGCTGTTAGATTGTATCGCGGAATTACGGATAATATCTGATGACCAAAAGCGACGCGTACAGAGACGGATACGTATTCTATCTGAAATTCCTGGCAGAAGCGTACACCTTAGGGTGCGTACAGAAAAGCGGACAAAAATCTTTAACATTCATATACGTTATCACGGACAAATACAGATGGGCCAATAGAATTCAGATAGCTTACGTTAAAGATATATGGCTGTGCAGATATTAGACGTATAGACACGGATTGAAATGCAATCATCGGTTATTTGTCGCAGATGGAACGGATAGGATTCTGTTAAATTCTCATAAGTTTGACATGAGGATTCTGTGAGCTTCTGACGGATTTCTGTTGGAATTTTTAACAGGGCAAGAATAGAAGATGAGAAAAATTGCGGTGATCCGTGGGCGAGCTAGGTAGTCTCGGGTGTAAGTCCCCGGATAGGCGTCCGTAGATCCTGGGTTCGATTCCCGGATCGTCCGTTAATTTTTCTCATCAAAAATTATTTCAATAATTAGATTTTCCAAGCGGTGTTTTAAAGAGGACAAATTTACCTTCATTTTGCTTTTTTGGAAAATTCTCTACGACTTCTTTTGGTTCCGGTACGTACTTTTGAACATAGCCGTTTTTCGTATATTTTTTAGCCGCCGCAAATTATCCCCACAGCTTGGGGAAAAATTTTTCCTCCATTTTTTCTATGGTAAACTTAGAAAGGATATAAAAACCTACATTTTAGTTTTTTATAAAGTTTCGTACGATCTTTTTTCGCCCGAGTATTGCATTTTCAGCTAAAAAATACATGTTTTAGAAAAAAAGGCGCAGTTCAATAACTATGGGGTTTCAGAGGAAATGTCAGAGGGGTAAAAAGTTGCATTGGTTTACACTGGAGTAGCTAGAATTTTTTCAGAATTTTTTTGTGGAAATTTTTTTAGAAATTTTTTTTTACAAAGTTGAAAGTTTTTTCTTTTTAATATTTTGTCTTAAATCCGATAATTCCGATATTTCTCAAGACACAACGACTCAACTGACGATGATTCTCCCAGTTCCAGCCGAAAAAAATTATAAAATAATATTTAAAAAAATTCTGAATAAATTGTTGAAATAATTTTGAAAAATTTTCTGAAAACATTGTAATTGATTGAAAATGAAAAAGTAAACCAATTTTCTTTCTCGATATACAGTTCTAGACGTCAAAATTCCCAAATAGAGCCCCCCGCTCATCAGAGTCCCGACCAAAAATTGTAAAAAAAAAGTTCCAAAAAAAATTTCACAAAAAAATTCTGAAAAAATTCTAGCTACTCCAGTGTAAACCAATGCAACTTTTTCCCCTTTTGACATTTCCTCTGAAACCCCATAGTTATTGAACTGCGCCTTTTTTCTGAAACATGTATTTTTTAGCTGAAAAGGCAATACTCGGGCGAAAAAAGATCGTACGAAACTTTATAAAAAACTAAAATGTAGGTTTTTATATCCTTTCTAAGTTTACCATAGAAAAAATGAAGGAAAAATTTTTCCCCAAGCTGTGGGGATAATTTGCGGCGGCTAAAAAATATACGAAAAACGGCTATGTTCAAAAGTACGTATCGGAACCAAAAGAAGTCGTAGAGAATTTTACAAAAAAGCAAAATGAAGGTAAATTTGTCCTCTTCAAAACGCCGCTTGGAAAACCCAATTATCTTCGTTTTTGAGTTTGCTATCCAACTTTTAGTACGGCAAGAAATTTCGACTGGTGTACTCAAACTTTTGGCCGGTAGTGTATGTGGGATATAGGAGTTTGGTAAAATATAGGAATAAATAATACAAATTCAAAGATAATGCTCATTTAATGAAAAATTAGAACAAATATTACATTATTTCAGCTTAGAAGGGGTACTCGCTGTCTGTGGAATCGCTATCGTCATCATATCGCTGGAGTCAGTTATTAAAACCACGTTTGTTTCGTTAGCAGTTGGCGAGTTCAACAACGCGACTGCTTCACGCGATAATGATTTACCTGACTTTACTGGCAGCTTACGCAAACTTGAAATGACAGGTTCAGACGAAATCAAAAGTCGTGAGAAAACATCCTTCATATTCTGTTTTCTACCACATTTTCGAGAGAAATCTTGTCTAAATGATTTTATATATTTATTACAAGATTCTTGGGCTTCTTCTGACATCTGTCCTATTGGCAGCATCGAAGATTCTATTATTCTTGGCCCGTGAATGAGAAGTTTGTGTACGGTAGTAGGCATGTAATACCAAGGATATAATAGCACAAATTTTCTGGCTGTAGCTAAAGCGTATTCTTCGAATTTAATAACATTTATTTCAAAACCGCACGATATTACTTGCAAGATTATGTGAAATCTTTTAATTAGATCTTCATCCAGTCCCGTTATGGATGCGGAAATACTGGAATTTTGAAAGAAACAACGAGCAGTATTACCGTCATTTGTGCTACCAAATCCTTGTTTCGGCTGATCAATCAAAAGTCCCAATTTCGGACGTAAACCTTTTTGTATGGTCTTTTTACGACCTTCGATGTCTTCTTTACGTGCTTGCCATTTTTTATTATTTATTATTATTTCAATGATTTCGTGGGCTTTGCTGGAATTGTCATTCGAATGGTTTACCAACAAATGAAATAATTTCTTCTGAGTAAAACCAGTCTCTTCACTGCTATTCTGAGAGCCTGAAAGAATGAATGTAATGGTGAGACAACAATACATAATTTGAAAGAATTAATAATTTCGTTATGAAAATGATAGTAGAATCCGATAGACTAAGAATAATATTGTAATCAACATTTTCCAGCAAACCAATCGAAAGAACCAATCGTTTGACGTCGCGTCGGTCGCACCCGCGCCGCGCGCTTGAGGTGAAGTCCTGCGTCTATTTATAAAAAAATTCACCAAAACGAAAATGGCAGTTTTAGGCAGCTAATTTTTGGATATGTTGTACTCAAAAGTGTAAAGAATCACGTGAAACTCGACCGGTCGTAGAATTCCGTAGAATTATTAACTTTTACTCAATCTATACACAATTTTTTTTCGTCGCGGGCACCTAAATTCACAGAAGGTGTTTACATATGTGATTGCTCGGTGTGTCGTTGATATGAAAAGCTCTACTGATATAATAAATGTACTTACTTTCCGGTGGAAGTTCCATTTTGCAAAATCAAAATTGCTTAATTTCACTCACAGTTATTCAACTTTAAACACAGCGTAGTTTCCAGAGGCATAGTGCGTGATCGATAGTACCTTCTCGAGGGTTCCGTTACGAATGACACCCCATGGGCTGAATGCGACATTTTCCACTACCTGACCCTTGAAAGGGACGTGGAATATACCCCTCTACCTGACTCAGTACTTAGAATTCCTAAAATAGAAACTTCATATTTTGAGTTTTGGCCGGCTATTTGGGATTTGGGACCATTGTGCGTCCATCGGATATACAGGAGTTCTCTGAACAATTGGACGCTCGGGAAAACCAAAGAATTCTCGAATCCGCTATTGGTCGCTTTACAACGAGGCTTCTCGTGGATGACGATGGCAATAAGCATCTGGTCATATATGACGAACAGTTCATTCTGACTGAAATCGTGCGGGATGTGAAAAAACTGTTTATCGACGCAACTTTTCGTTCGACGCCGAATTTAGATGATGCGTATCAATTAATGACCATCATGGGAATTAAATTTAATCATCTAAGCAACCACTTTCAAGACGATAATATTATGTCCTCAATGCGGGATGGCATAATATCTCACATTTCATTGTGAATAACGTTGGAATTCACGCGTATGCATATTCTGCCGCTATAATTCAATATTGAACATATTATGCAGTAATTTGTCTTGATAGGGAACAGTTGTTGTCTATTGCGAAAAAAATCAATGTAATGATTCCGAAGATTCTGTCAACGTTTTCAATAGTCTAATAATTAGCGTTTGAACGCTCGTTCCGAGCAATCGAATTAAAATCATGACCAGGTAATGCTATCAACTCTGGCTCGAATAAAAACGCGAGACGCTCTAACGTTTATTACTCTCAGATTTGTCGGATGTCGACATCATTTTTCGGCTAGATGATTTCTTAGAGTCTCTTGATGTTCTCTTCATATCAAGTATTGATCACTAGAGCTAGATAAATGTCAACTAATTACAGGGTATACCCTTCATATGGGTGATTATGTCGCGTAAATTGGAGCTGTCATACTTGTGCGTGTTTCAATACATTCGGGACAACATCTTACGCGAAGCACGGATAGATCTCATCATGAGTGACTTCGAGGCAGCAATCCGAAACGTAGCGAATCAAGTGTTTCCACGAGCGCATTGCACCGGCTGTAATGTACACTACGATAGAGTGAGTTTTCTATATATTGATTACTCATGTTTCATTTTGTTATGCCTTGTTGAAAAGGTGAAAATTAGAGACGTCTGATGCACTTCGAGATGAAAGTTCTGAATTCATTTTGGTTCAAAACTCGCTTTGAATCGCAGCGTTTACAGTAAACCCACTACCATTCTTTCCTCCGTTGCTTGAAATTTACCATGTATTTCATGCCATTTTCTGGATGACGTGCTACAATCAGTGAATATAGTTCATTTATGTTGTATAAGTTGTAATAATCTTTTTGTTGCTTTCATTTCTTTAATTACCTATCTGTATGGAATACATACAAGAATGTTTCTTGATGCGATTTAAATGGAGCGCGTTCATTTGGTTCTGATGTAAAATTATTAATTCATTATTCATTACACAGTGATTCCGCGGGGAAAAAAAGATGCAAAATCTATTTATCGAAAAATGTAATTGTTTTTACCACTTATCCATCGTACTTTTCATTTGAGGCGATTCTACAAAAACTAAAATCTCTCGGATTGCAAAGATTCATCGATGATAATGAAGATGCAAAGTTCCTCACGAAAAAAATATTGGTACTGGCGTACTTACCTGCCGAACTAATCGAATCCCAGTACTCCGAAATAAAAGATGATTTGCCTGCTAATATGAAGAGACGTTTCCGTGAGTTCTTCGCTTACTATGAGCGATATTGGCTGAGAATTGTCTCACCCTCTGGTTTCAGTGTATTCGGTCTCTCCAAACGGACCAATAATATATTGGAATCTTACAATAGCAAATTGGGGCACCACTTACAAGCGCGTCCTGCGCCATGGGATTTTATCAGTGAGTATTACCACCGTTCGAAGGGTCAGCATTATCCAGGTTATCTCAATTATTTCCTTTTTTGCTCAGACGCTTGATGCTTACGAGTTATCTTTAAAAGTTCGCCAAGTTCGTTAAGGGGGACCACTAGTGTGAAATTTTTCAAAAATCGATTTTTCATTTATTTGATGTTTCGATAGTCTATACCTTTCAAAATGAGATTCTAAAATTTCAAATACACATCTCAAATAGTTTTTGAGTTACAGCCATCATTTATAACCATGAAATCAGTAACTTAAACTTTGAACGCGTTTTCCCCGAAACTACATTTTTCAAATTTGCTGCAGTTGTAACTCGAAGACAAATCATCCGATCGATTTGATTCTTATTGCAGCTTTTTTTATAAATGTTTCTCCGTACCATGAACCTCCAGTTTTCCGATCGAATGAAAAATGTAACTTTGGCAGGCCAAAAATCATCAAATTTTCGCGCGAAATTTGAACTTTTTTTAAAAAACTCTGCCATTTTGTTAAATTTCAATTTTTTTCAAAACCCGAGGTTGATGGTACGGGAAATACCTTCTAGTTTCATAAACTTGTTGGTTTTTTAGATTTCAGGCACTGTGAAGGTCTGCATCACTGCAGCAGTGGGGGTACTTTTTTTTTTTGAGCCTTGGGAGATTGCGGATAACTCCCTGAATTTTTAATTTTTTAATCTAAAAATTTTATGAGAGATTCAGTATATATCTACAATTATATACTCGAAACATTAAAACATTCCATGCAGTAGTTTTCTTCAAAAAAATTCCCAAAAATCACCTTTTTTTCAGGCGGTCACACTAGTGGTCCCCCTTAAGTTATATACTATCGGGCCGTAAAGTCGGGGCACCTGGGTTTGACACACTATATCTAAGTGAAAAAAAATCGGACAGTTTTCGGATATGAATCACTTTCAAGCTTGTCCTATTCCCCGTTAGATCGACCATAGACCATTGTTGTATGAAAATCAGGAGGGAAGTTATCGTTCAATGTATTTAAAAAAACGTAGTTTTTACACATTTCTTTCCGTAGCTTAACTTCAACTCATCGCCATTTTTCCAAAAGAGCCGGGAAAAATATTTAAAAAATCATGATCAATCTTAGAAGCTCCCTGACTGCAACGCTTTTCAGCCATTGATGAACCTTCTATTGTTACCCGTCTCCGAGATCACCACTTGGGCTATTTTCCACTGCCGTGATCATAATTTCAGAAATTTCTCTGAAACTCAAAAAGCGTTGCATGCAAGAGGCTTCAAAGATTGAGCATTAGTTTTTGAATATTTTTCCCGGCTCTTTTGGAAGAATGGCGATGAGTTGAAGTTAAGCTACAGAAAGAAATGTGTAAAAACTACGTTTTTCTAAATACATTGAACAATAACTTCCCTCCTGATTTTCATACAACAATGGTCTATGGTCGATCTAACGGGGAATAGGACAAGCTTGAAAGTGATTCATATTCGACTTTACGGCCCGATAGTAGGTATATCAAGTTGCAGAAACTCATGTCACTGAAGCCTTTAATTTAACTGTAGGCATTTCATTTCTCGATTTCAACATGAGAATGAGTTCTCTAGTATAGCATCTGTCGGCGTACCACAGCAACCTGTGACTTGTTATAAATTTTCGAAAACAAGTTGCCGACGACCTTGATGCAGGTATGTCGATAAAGCCTTATGTTTATGAGAGTGGCACAAGTTTATGATTCACCTGATTAATTGAACGTTGCTTGGCATTAAAGTTTAATTCCATGAGATCCTATCGGCTGGGGTCTTCGAGTTTTAGCGTAGTAAGCAAAAAATCATTTCATTTCACTGAATTTTGAAATCCGTTCGATAGACAAACTTCTAAAGCTACAGAACCATGCGAAATGCGACATAGAACGTTTAAAACGGCGTCCGGGAGGCATCACTCGTCACGCACGGTATTCGACAGGATACAAAAACAACGAACTGCAAAAAGGTAAGGCGGTTTTGAAAAGAACTTATTCTACATATAATTGTATGACTTAACTTTTTCCGGCGATCATGCCGTATTTGAAAAAAAAAAAAAAAAAAAAAAAAAAAAAAAAAAAAAAAAAAAAAAACAATTGAAAAAGCCCCTGCATTTTAATACAATTATGAGAACTCGAGAATGAGAACCCAACAAACATAATTTTCAGAAAAAGGACAACAATTTGTTCAATAATTGTAGTGGAGCAATCCGCAGTTCCGCTGGTATTGTAATTGACAAGTCTACGTTGATTTAAGGTTCGGCTAATCCGATGACGTTTATTTCACTATCAAATATGTCATTCAAAGAAAGGCTCGCTCTAGCATAATTTGGTGAAAACAGGTTCAAATCAAATAATGATGTTGAATATATGCGTGGAAATAACACGATTTTTGTATGAATAATAAGTGAAAAAACCATTTGGGACAACTAATATTTATGAATCAAATTAGGGTAAGGTTGGACAAAACCGGCCACATAAAGAAAGTTTGCTGAATGGCATTTTCGCGTTTAGGTGATGACAAGACGGAATCACGCATGCTTCCGCTGAAAACGGTGCAAAAACGGTATGGAGAAAATAATCACCTAAACTTCGCTCTGACCCTAACTCCTAACGCTCTCTCTAATAATTAATTCCTCTCTAATTTCGTCGATCTGACAGTGTTCACTAGTGTATTAAGGTTGTTGTCGTGCTACAGTCCGACTCAAAACTTAAAACCCATATATATTCGTACTATTCAGCGACAATTTATGGCTCTGTGAGAGTGAGAGCCAGGAGATATCCACTCGAGAGCAAGAGAGATACGCGCCGCTTCATGTTTCAGTTTTAACTACAAAATCCAAACGAGACGGTCGAAAATGCTGAATGATGAATCAAACGATTCAGAAGATGACAATTTACCATTAGATATTTTTTTTATCAAAAAATTTCGAGTTGTTCGTTTTTTAATAATTAAAACCGGTGAATCTGCATTTAAACACAAGTTAAATTCGAAAAAATTCAAAACTTTTTATCTCGAGTTTGAGACTGTCAATTGCGATCATCCTCGGCTTATTTTGTAGCTAATTATTGGAGCTATTTACGATAAAAAATTCAAAAAACATTGTCGAAAAAAAAAGTTACAGGCCAACAACCTTAATCATTCTCATTCAATAATCAAAATACGTATTTTGTTTAAGATTTTGTCAATTCTAGAAAATTGTGTATAGTTATTTGTACTTCCGATTAATAGCTATTTATGTATCAAGTCCGAAAAGTGTCACAATCCAGTATGGGTAATTTCTAATATGAGCCGATCGAGTGTGCTGTGTCACACGAGTTCTTCTGTGACACAGCAGACTCAGAGGCGAATTTTGGAAATTACCCATACCGGATTTGACACTTCTCGGACTTGGCACATACAATATTTTATGCGATCCGTTGTTTGAAAGTTCACTTTTTGGAAAATCGGTGTTATACTCACTTTAGTTTCTAAAATTACTGGTGTTATTGCATCTTTCTGTATCAAAACGTTTAGACTCAGACATTTGACATTTTCAGACATTTCGGTTTATAATGTGTGAACGTAGTAAAAAATAACCTGACTATGTTTATTTTAATGAAACATATTCATATTGTACGATAATATTTTCATTATAGGCTCCTCTCCTATAATATTTTACTATATTTCAGTGATCTGAAATTGGTCACTTTGCGGCCTAAATCCGATGCTCAAAAAGTGAACTTTCAAACAACGGGTCGCATACATTTTTTTTCGTTTATTTCAAACGTTAGGATAGGTGTTTTGTTAAACAGATCTCGTCTCTGACATTTTTCTATTCTTTATTTCGTTAGATTGATTTTTCTATTCTTTGTCGGATTGAATTTATATTATTTTTATTCGTATATTTCTATTTTTCAGTGGCTGGTTTTGCCCCATCCGGTATTTCATTGTTCTCGGCAAAGATACGATAGACAAAGTTCCTTCTTACTCGCAGAAACGCAAAAATCGATTGAGCCATTTTTCTCGGTGGCCGCTTGCCCCCCCCCCCCCCCCCTCCCCCCCCCTTTAAAAATTTTCATCGTTCTCAGCGGAGGGACTCTGCGTGCAGTTTTATCTCACTTGCCTTAATTCGAAATTACTTTTAGGTAATTTTTTTTTTTGTGTCCGGTTTTGCTCCAACGGCCTTTGCCCCACCTTCCCCTATATCTATTGTACAATATAGTATGTAAATATACAATCAAACCTAATTCTTAATTTAGTACATCGGAATTTACGACGCGTTGCCGTCAGGAAGACATGTGTAAAGTGACTTGGAAAATTCACCTTAAGGGGGTTTCCCAGTCTAGAGTTCCAGAAAGCGTGTATGTTTTTCGAAGCGTTGTGCCGTTGAGGGTTGTAGAAGTAAAAAAAATGAAGAAATATGTTTTGAAAGTGCGAAACTTAAGTTTCAATTTGCAAAAAAAAAGGTTGACAATATCATCGAAATTACGACCTCTATGGCCGTTGAAGTCAAGGTCTGCAAAAAGCAGCGTCGCAAACGGTAAACAAGATTGTAACCGAACGGAATATCTGAAACCCAAGAACAAGGGGTCATTTTGATGGTCAAAGTACGATCTAAGCTTCTATGGAACCGATTTTCGATAAACCGAAATTTGGGTGAGTTGCGAATTTTTTGATCAAAAAACTTAGATTTTCTCGATTTTGACAACTGTTTTTGCAATTTAATAATAAACCAAAAAACGGACAACGAATCCGTTCCATAGAAGCTTAGATGGTACCTTGACCATTAAAATGACTCCTTGTTTTTTGGTTTCACATGCTCCGTTCGGTTACAATCTTGTTTACCGTTTTCGACGCTGCTTTTTGCAGACCATGACTTCAACGGCCATAGAGGTCGTAATTTTGATGATATTGTCAACCTTTTTCTTTCAAGTTAAAGCTCAAGTTGCGCACTTTCAAAACATATCCTTTCCTTTATTCTCCTTCCACAACCCTGAACGGCACAACGCTTCGAAAAACATGCACGCTTTCTGGAGCTCCAGACTGGGAAACCCCCTTAAGGACGTTCCCAAGGAAAATCACTTTCCTTACGATCATCTTGAAAATTTAAATATGTATACTTATTAATGTTCTTCATACGTAGAAGAAGTTTCAATACTCCTTGCGGCCCTAAATTTTGAGAATTTGATTGTTGAAATTTACATTTTTAACACACGAACCCCATTATACCGGCCTAGGTTGAAACGGATGTTTCGTGATATAACAATGGTAATTTTCTTACGACTTTTTCGAAAAACTTGGAATGATCAATTGGAAATATAACAAATATTGTGTCGTGTAAAGAAAATTGTATAGCAAGCGGTATTCGTTTTTTTTATAAAATATGTTGAAAGTGAGCTACTTTTGATTGTTTTCGACTTTCCTCACGTAATCTAGTGACTAGAAGATCGCGATTAGATAACGTCGTACTACGCGGGAAGTTTTATTATTTTTTTCATTCCTGCGCACGTGGGACAGGGCGAAAGAGTGCACTGCGCATCAACTATTTTTTCATTTTTGTACATGTTAGTTCACATAGTTATATCTTCTGTAGGTTGAGCACCACTGCTCCTTGGGAACGTCCTTAACACCCCATCTTTTCTTACGACGGCAGTACTATACGTGTTCTCTTGGTACCACAACTCTCATTCTGTTCTTTTGTAGCGTGGAAAGAGCTGTACTATAGGACCATAACAGTCAATGAGTTCATGATCAGAGCAACTCACTTGAAAGGTAATATTACCCAGAAAATGACAAAGGAGTCGAACGAACGGGAAGGAGAAGAATTTGAAATTATTGCGACCCCACGGCAACTCCGGTTAGGTAAATAATCAATAACGTAGAATTTTTTTTTTTTTTTTTTTATTATTATTTTTAGCATTCGGATTCTGGCCAATCAGAGCGCGGTATTTAAAGACGTGACGGACATCCCAATTCGTGATTATACTGATAATCTCCCTCCAGCTGTTGATGATCTACTTCTAGCTTTGCAATTGTCTTTATAACTGTCAAATACGTCAAAGAACATCGTGAATAATTTCTAATTTTTTCTAACCTGCCGCTTTGCTCGGCCAAATCCGAATGCGGAAAATAATCCGTCGAATACCACTCGACCTTCAAAATGAATCGGTTATTTCCCTCATGTTTTGATCCTGCGTATCAACGAACGGGCCAAGTTTTGCACAAAAAACCCTCGATGCTACGCAGCGAAACAATCGGAAAATATCCGATAATTTTGAAGGTCTTGTGATATTACTACTGAAAATAACCCATCACTCCGCGCGTAGAGAATGGAGCACACTTTCGTACCTACTAGCCTTGAAGTACATCAGTTTGTAGGGGAAAGGTAGGTAGCCCCGTCCGGCGGGTATCCCCGGTCACTTCAAGTTTTGGACACTTACGCACAAATGAATTTGAAAAATAAAATGCGAATATGTGACCAAGCTCGTTGCCCTAATTCTCACGTTTTCTTTTTCCAAATTCATTTGTGCGTAAGTGTCCAAACCTTGATGTGACCGGGAGTACCTGCCGGTTGGGGCTACTCACCAATCACGGTCCAATAACATTTTTGAATGTATATGGGGAATTCCACCCCAACCCGACCTACGTCTGACCCTCACTCCTTTCGATTCGAGTCATAATTTTTTATGTTGTTTCACCTTTTCCAAAAAACAGTCTGAAATTTTTTTCTGATTTTTTGAAAACCGTCCAATTTACCTATGATTTTTGAAAATGAACACATCGATAGCCCGAATTGAAAAATCTGAAAAAATTCTCAAAAATCCTGCTTTAGTTATCAAAATTTTCAGGCCCTTACCCAAAGTGGGCAGACGTTTGCTTCTCATATTATTCGACGTTGTTTTCGGAAAAAACCTTAAACATCAGAGAAGCGAACGTCTGCTCACTCTGGGTCAAGGCTTAAAAATTTTGATAAACAAAGCAGGATTTTTCAAAATTTTTTAAGATTTTTTGATTCGGGCGATCGATGTGTTTATTTTCAAATATCATAGGTAAATCGGAGGGTTTCCAAAAAAATCTGAAAAAAATTCAGTGTTTTTTCGAAAAGATAGAATAACATAAAAAATTATGGCTCGAATCGGAAGGGGTGAAGGTCAGACGTAGGTCGGGTTGGGGTGGAATTCCCCATATATAGATACGTGACTTTTTGATTGTCAGTAAAACTTGAAATGTTCGATTTCAATGAGATATGGATGTACAAAAATCTGTCACTTGCATTGGATGTCTACCATTCTTGTTAGTATTTCGTTGAAATACCTATTCCTCATAAAGACATCCGAAATTCAATTTCGCTGTATGTTTCACAAGAAACCGATCCTGATTACGACGCTGAGCTATTCCGTGGGGTTTCGCCTGGCCCTTTCATGAGGGACATCGCCCAAGTATGGCCAGAACAACGTGCAAATGGTAATCAATCGATTAAATCTATATCGAAATAAGCTATCAGAAATCGTTCGAATCTGGATCAAAGCAAATATAATCTGCAGAGCGTACCATATTATTCCTTTACTATACCACACGCCAGTAAGGCACGTGTAGAGGCATAGAAGACAGGTTAGGTATTCGATTGTTTTTTGTTGTGTTGATGGAAATTTCACCTACAATGGAACAATTTTGTTGGAAACACTTTTATCCTGGCTTATTGTTAGCCATTTGATAAATTATGAGTTGCGTGAAAAACAATGAATGATTTTTCTCCTGGAACAAATAGTTGCTGGTGTGTTGGAACGCCCTCCTGCGCCTGATAGACGAAACGAACGAGACCAAGTATTGGGTATAGTTGAATTTGCATTTTAAAACGACCCGTATATGTTAGGATTGGAAATATCTATTCATAAACGTTAATTACCTATTTTTCTTTTATAAAGATGAACCTGCTATCATACCAGCGCGTGTTCCGCCGCCGGAACGGCAAGAACAGGAAAATTTGTTGGGTAATCAAATTTGCATGCTTGTAGTTCGAAAATTAGTAATTGACTGTGAATGACTGACAGTGAGTATAGTTGCCAATTCGCACTGTCTGCCTAGTTTTTCCTCACTCTATGATCAGACATCCAATTTCAAGGAGGTTGGGTACACCAAAATGACTAGTTTTTTTTATAAATTCATTACGGCATAGTCGTCGCATTGAATATTCATCAAATTATTATATTCATAAACTAACAATTTCCCGGAAATTTCCGGAAAAAAATGATACCGAAATTATTAACAAACCGCTAGATATTGATCTTTGATTTTCAAGTGCTTTAAAATGGTTAAAAATCTAGTAAATTAGTTCGATTACAGTCTACGATGGCTTATTTTCTTCAGGAAACTATTCTCTATAATCCGACTGTAACACATTTTTTTCATCATGTTGGCGATGGTGAATATTCAATTTCACAAGATGATAACAATAATAATAATTCAAAATCAATCTCCCGAGGATATCCTACGCGCTTGATTTTTTTCAGATTTTTTCCCCATCGAGAAGTATTCAAAATCTGCTCTGAAACCCACGTTTGGTGGGACTGTAGGTGAAGAACCACCTTAAACAACAAATAACCACATTGAATTGCCGATTGACAGAGAAAATAATCTGTCACAGTGAATTTGTGGGAAATAGTTTTCTAGAAAAAATGAGCCATCGTAGACTGTAATCAAACCAATCTACTAGATTTTTTACAATTTTAAAGCACTTGAAAATCAAAAATTGATATCTAGCCGTTTGTTTATAATTTCTGTTATTTTTTTTTCTGGAAATTCCCGGGAAATCATCAGTTTATGAATATAATAATTTGAGAATATTTAATGTGATGACTATGCCGTGATGAATTTACAAAAAACTAGTCATTTTGGTGTAGGGGAGACCGGGGCGGAATGGACTACCAGGGCAGAACGGCCTCGATGAAATCATTTCGTCTGGAGACCCATTATTAAGGAGGTTCGAGCGAATCTTATGTAAAACGAATTTTCCAAGTTTAAGATTGGAAACTTCGTTTACATACAAATGAATACTTTATTGGTGTATTCTCAAAATTTGAGAACGATCCACCGTCTAGTTTCTTAGAAAAATGGTTTTAAATATGACATTTTTAAAGCTCTTATACACAGGCTCTTATGGCTGACAAGCTACCGGCATGACTTGTTTCATTATTTTCACTATTAATCTCCCAAGTTTAAGGAATAAAGAACCACGCGTAATAAAGTTGAATACTTATGGAATATTTTAACATATTAACAATACACCGTTACCGATGTAATTATTGAAATAATTGAAGTTAAACTTGATTTTTCAATCTCGTTTATCGACAGTGATACATATTACTGAAAGTTTGGCAACGTGGCGGGAGCAGCTGAGAGAAAAGAAAAATATAGAAATATGATTTAAAGAAAATACGAGATAAGAAATTAATTTTTCCATTATGCTAGATTTTTTTCACAAAATTTCCCTTTATATCTGCAATGCATGTGTATCCAAATGTCTTATACATATTCACATAACAGCGCGCTGTTGCCACATCTTTTCATCAAACCATATGAGTCAAAAATAACGAAGTCATTTCATTACTTTCTTTTATTGAATAAGTAACAATGATCAATTTATGAACTACTTGTATTATTCTAAATGAAAATAATGAATTTTAATAACTATTAGAAGAATTAAGTAAGCGAAAAAATTCAAACACTACTTTGACTCATTAGTTTCGCTCGAACCTCCTTAAGATGAAAGTAATGAATTATTGAGACCTAAAAAATTGAGTCGCAAACGTTAGGCGGGCCGTTCCGCCCCGGTCTCCCCTACCCAACCTCCTTAATGCAAATGAGTTTCTAACCGAATCAATGGATGACGAGTAAAATATATAAAGTATTTCATTCTGTTAACGAAGATGATCCAATGCCCGAACGTCCGCATACGCCAGCAAGGGAAGAGGTGCAAAGTGAGAAAGGTAATCGGGTTATTGTTATTCTCTGCTAATAGTGTTCCTGGTTGATATTATATATTTTCTTCACATTCTAAAACGACGTGTAAATGTGAGCATTGGAAAAATTTATCCATGAACGTTAATTTCTTATTTTTCTTTTATGAAGATGAACCTGCTTTCATACCAGCGCGTGTTCCGTCGCCGGAATGGCAAGAACAGGCAGATTTGTTGGGTAATCAAATTAGCATGCTTATAGCTCGAAAATTAGTAGGGAAAAGGCGTCCTCGTTGTCACAAGTACTAGTTGTCACATCATCAATATCTCAGGAATGGTAAGAGTTTTTTAAATAGTGTTTACTCGGTAGAGTCTAGTGCCAAGTACATTGGTAAAAAATAATGTTAAAAAAAAAAAAAAAAAAAATGTTTTGTCTCTTTACCGCGAGAGACTCGACCAAGAAGAGCTTCGATTTAAGCCATGGTTGAATAAAATCGGTGAACGGAGAGCTGAGATATGATTATTCAACTGATAGCTGAGACAACTAACCCCATCTACGGGGTTAGTTGTCACACTTGGTTTTATTTATTTATTAAAATATTTTTTCAAGATTAACACGTCATTTGTTCGATTATTGTGCAATAACTAAAAGCCAAAGGATGAAATAAATAATTTGTGCAAAAAAAGACCAGATTTGTTTCATTTAGTACTGGCAGAGAGCTTTATGTGCTTTTTGTGACAACTAGGACCCGTCTTCCCTAATTAGACTGTAAATGACTGACAATGAGTATAGTTGCCAATTCGCACTGTCTGCCTAGTTTTTCCTTACTTTATGATCAGACATTCAATTTTAATGGAAATGAGTTTCTAACGGAATCAATGCGTGACGAGTAAGACATAAAGTATTTCATTTTTTTAACGAAGATGATCCAATAGCCGAACGTCCGCATACGCCAGCGGAGGAGGAGGAGGAGGTGCACAGTGAAGAAGGTGACCGGGTTATTATTATTCTGTGCTAATAGTTTTTCTGGTTAATATTATATATTTTCGAAACTAATGTTGTAAACGTGCTTTGCAGACATAATCTTCGAGATCCACGACGAAGCTCCTCCGAACCCACAGCCTATTATTCGTGACAATGGTACACTTTTCCAGACGTATTTATATACTAATATGAGGGATCCTAATTCGAAATAGTTTTGATTTTAGATTTGCCTATGACTGATTTTTATCAATATATTCAGGTGACAATGATAAAAATCATACATTTTTCTGATCCAAAATGTGTAGAAGTTCTTGAGCCATATCGCCCACAAGCCCAAGCCCCGGAAGCAGAAGGAAGAGAAGCAGCTGCCGGTGAATATCTTTTCCTTTTTTGCTGTTTACGTATGATTCCCGGTCTGCCTGATAATTTTTTTTGTCAGTAAAAATTTGAGTTTGTTCAATTTACTGTTTACGCATGGGAAAATTTGGACCAACATTTATGACCCTATTTATTTCAATTACCGTTCGTCGATTGACACAATCAGTTTCGTTGATAAATAATAATAGATGCTCAAAACAAGTTGAGTAGAGAACTGCAATAATTGATTTTATTACAGTCATCAGAGCGATGGTTGTTTATGTCACAAGCTTACATCAGAAAATTTTATGGTGTCGATTGAAAAACGATAGCAAAGTTTCATCTATCCCCGATTTTTTTTTTTTTTTTTTCATTTTTTCTTTGTTTAAGTGTCAGGTTGGGATTGGCTTTAGAAAGTTGAAAATGATATGATGATTCGATTGATCATTCAGATTATCAGAATGAATTTGATATTTTTGAGCTAGTAACTGACAGTAAACTAAATATTTGAGCGTGTGTTGAAATCTGAAGGACTACGAAGTATAACTATCTGAATGAATCTTACGAATGTCCGTTAATATTGCCTGTACCTAATTATGTTCGAAAGGTTCGCGCAACTCGAGACGGCGTAGGAGGCAACGACAAAGACGACGCAATGTTGCCCCGGGACAGGCACCTGACGCTGTACCTCGTATGCGGCGGAAACGTCGCAGGGTGAAGCCAGAAGGTAAAAACATCATCTTATTCCATTTATTTTATGAAATATTGTTTGACCCTGGTAGAAATTCGTCGAATCGAGGAGCATCAGAGCTCTAAATTTTATTTGTCGAATATATGTAAAAAGATCGAATGAATTCAATGCTATTCCAACGTGAGTGAAATAGTCGAAACGTGCTGAAATTCGAATGTTTCCGATAGAAATGAATTATTCATATTGTTCATTAAAATGATACGAAAATCGAATTTTGGCGCTCATAATGTTTCGCGAGAAGCGCTGTAAATTTCTTTTGCCAGAATATAATACCTTAAACGTTGCCTTGCCATAATCTATTTAGAATGAAAACCAGATTGACGCCGTTTCAATTTCAATCATTCGCGAAAATTAGAATTGTATTTCTGATGGTGTTTCAGTTGATCATCGATGATATTTAGTGAAAATACTAACAACTGACCAATCAAAATACATATATGTATATATGTACATACTATCTCGAAGTTTGGGCTGACTGTCCGATGACTTGAGTAATATAACTGTAAAGGTTCTACCAGGGAAGTAGGTTATTGAAAAATGGTTTTTGTGATAACCTATTTGGGAAATATGATGATGTTTTTACTCTTACATGTCACTTCATTTTTATAATGACGTCGTTACATGAATACAGACGAATAACAGTAAGACTTTGATACGGTTTCAAATTTGTATTTTCACCGTCAAATGGGGTTGGCTACCGGTAAAACTGTTAAACTTTGGCGCCACCGAGCCAAGTAACCAACATGTCGTCCCCAATATAGCCAGTTGTTTCAAAATTCAAATGAAGCGCCATTAATGGCGCGCGCACATTTACACACATGGTCACTGACACACACTAATAACAGACATGTATTGGTAATCTGCGCCATTTTTGTTACTTGGCTCGTTGGCGCCACCTGGAAAAGCTTTGCGTATTCAACCCCATTCAATAGTTCGATATAGGTATGCAATTGCAGTAAGTACACTCGATTATTCAAGCGTCATATTGGCTTTGTTCACGGGAGTGAAGAGACGTAAAATTCTAAGAATCACAATTATAACAAACTAATCTCTAACATAATGATGCAATGTAGATGTTATTAATTTGCACGCGTATTATCAATGATATTCAGATTCTTATCAAACGTATTCAAATCCACTTCAGGATCCGCGGAAAAACAGTTTATTTGTCGAAATAACTCTGTAGACACATAAAGTTTTGCTATATACACACCCTGATGATATCTGGGAAATCCGCCCGCGCAGCTAGTAAGAAGTGAGGACCTTGTTGATACTCTGTGCTGCCTTAACAGGCGGCACGCGAGCCATGCGTGTGTTCTGTTGAACAGCAGAGCGGTCTTGCGTGGTTTCGCCAGTGTTTTCTAAGCACTGAGGTGGACTCGAGGTTGGATCTTCAGCTGGCGAATGTGGATTTTTCTATTCATTCGGAATCGTGGTACCTACTTGTGATCGGGAGCTCCGGTAATGAAACGCGACCGAGCCTTTCGCAATTGTTGATCACATTTCGGAAATCTAGCCGTGCCGGTAGTACGGAGTGAGTACCTTGTTGATACCCTGTGCTGCCTTAACAGGCAGTACGCGAGCCATGCGTGTGTTCTGTTGAACAGCAGAGCGGTCTCGCGTGCCTTCGCCAGTGTTTTCCAAGCACTGAGGTGGACTCGAGGTTGGATCTTCAGCTGCCGGATGAGGATTTTTCTATTTATTAGGAATCGTCGTCCCTATTTGTGATCGGAGCCCCGGTAATGAAACGCGACCGAGCCTTTCGCACTCGTTAATTGTATCTGGGAAATTCAGCCGTGCCGCTAGTAAAGGGTGATCGCCTTGTTGATACTCTGTGTTGCCATTCAGATTCTTATCAAACGTATTCGAATCTACTTCAGGATCCGAGAAGAAACAGTTTATTTGTCGAAATAACTCGGTAGACACATAAAGTTTTGCTATATATACACGCTGATGATATCTGGGAAATCCGCCCGTGCAGCTAGTAAGGAGTGAGGACCTTGTTGATACTCTGTGCTGCCTTAACAGGCGGCACGCGAGCCATGCGTGTGTTCTGTTTAACAGCAGAGCGGTCTTGCGTGGTTTCGCCAGTGTTTTCCAAGCACTGAGGTGGACTCGAGGTTGGATCTTCAGCTGCCGGATGTGGATTTTTCGATTTACTTACAGTCGTTTTGAGTTTGAGTCGTGTGCTCCCGGAAAAGCAAGATTGTAATCGCGCGCGACGTAAGTGCTCGGGTAACACAATATACGTGTAAATGATAGTTAACTGACTATTCGCTAGTCTTTCAGTCATCAGGTTCTAGTTTTACATACCTGCACAGAAAAAAAAGAATAACTTTGGCCAAGAATTTTTTTTTGAACAATCGACAATCTCTCGAGTGAAGTTAAAATTCTCTGGAACCAAGAAAATTTTCATGATTCAAGAAAGATTTTACTTGGTCTCAAAGAATTTCACTTCGCTCGAGAGATTGTCGGTTGTTAAAAAAAATTTCTTGGGTCAAGTTATTCTTTTTTTCTGTGTGCATATCATCAACAGAATAGAATAGAATTATTATTATGCCCTAGCTATAAGTGGGCCTTGAGGCAAGAACAGATAAGAAGATACAGAAGGGTCGAATTGCCCATATGATTTTGCTATTCAAACAAATTTTCACGGTTCAAAGAGGAAGCTGTAGTTTAAATAATCCTAAGCGAGGTAGAGTTCAATTTTTACTGTGAGCAGAACGTGGTGGTTGAAACTAGAAGTAGGCTTTGGAAAATGAAAATAGAAGTAACAATAGGACTTTGTAGTTCTAGGTCGAATAGTATGTGCGTAGGAGAAAAGTTTCGACTCGGAAAAGAACAGGTGAAGTCATTTGAATGTAACAACTTCTGCAATAATCATTCAGTGAAGCATTCATTCAATGTGTAGCGTACGTATGTTACTCTTGCAAACAAATTAACTCTTGTACGCGGCTTTCACTGGGACTAATATAACAGTGCTAGTTTTCCGCGGTCAATTACGTTTACTTCGGATTTCTACCTATTGTTTAGATTTCATCCAATCCTTCCGATATTGAACACGCGCACGTCCTGTTCAACTTGCGCTAATCCTATTTTGAATATCTGCATACACACTGCGTACCCACTAGCGTACCGAGTCTTATGTACCTACCTTTCTTGCTCCTTAACATTTGCATTGCATTATTTTTAACAACTATTCACTTTGGTTAACACACGTGATGATTATGTTATGAACAGAAAAAGAATTGTGATTACCACACGGTTGCTAATAAAATTTTTTGTTGTCAATAAATGATTATAATTGTCTGGATTGATTTTTAATGTGACGGTAATTTACATTCGAAAATACGTTTGATGCTTTATATTCAATTATTGTAGCCTTCAGTTCTTACTGTCTGTACTGGTGACGACGTCATTATTCGATGATTTTATTAATCTCGCAAGCGACCTGTACTTAATTTTTTTTTAAAACTTTTACAGATCCCAACGAAATGTGCGTTGCATGTCGTACAAGACCATCCACGCATGTTTTCCTGCCTTGTGGTCATCGTCACTGCTGCCAGACATGTAGCACACGGATCTATTGCGATGCCAGGCTCAGGAAATGCCCATCGTGCCGATCTGATCTCGATAGATCGCCGGTCCGTGTTTTCGTTTAGAATAAATTGTTATGACATTGAAGTTTGCATCGTTGGAACGCAACGAAATTCAACGTAAATTTAAAAAAAAATATACACAGTATAAAAATGTTCCTACTACTATCGGGACGTAAAATCGAGACACGTGGGTTTGACACACTACATCTAAGTGAAAAAAAAATCGGACAGCCTTTGGATACGAATCATTTTCAAACTTGTTTTATTCCCCGTTAGATCAGCCAAAGACCATTGTTGTATAAAAATTAAGAGGGAAGTTATCGTTCAATGTATGCAAAAAAACGTAGTTTTCACACATTTTCTTTCGTAGCTTCACTTCAACTCACCGTCATTCTTCCTGAATAGCCGGGAAAAATATTCAAAAAATCCTGCTCAATCTTTGAAGCTTTCTCAGTACAATGCTTTTTGAATTTTGGAGAAATTCCCAAAATTATGGTCACGGCAGTGGAAAAAGGCTCAAGTGGTGATCTCGGAGACGAGTAACAATAGAAGGTTCATCAATGGCTGAAAATTTAGGGAAGAATAATGGTAAGCAATTGCCGTTGCGATTTAATATGTTCGATGTATTGTTCAACAGTTATTACTCCTGCAGCCATAGGCGCCGCGCGCGAGATACTGCTCCGAAAGCTCAACGCGGAATACTTTGCAATAACTGTTAAACAACACATCGAACATATCAAATCGCAATGGCAATTGCTTACCATAATTTTTCCCTAAATTTCCAGCTATTGATGAACCTTTCATTGTTACTCGTCTCCGAGATCACCACTTGGGCTATATTCCACTGCCGTGACCATAATTTTAGGAATTTCTCTAAAATTCAAAAAGCATTGCACTGAGAAAGCTTCAAAGATTGAGCATGATTTTTTGAATATTTTCCCCGGCTATTCAGGAAGAATGGCGGTGAGTTGAAGTGAAGCTACGAAAGAGAATGTGTAAAACTACGTTTTTTTGCATACATTGAACGATAACTTCCCTCTTAATTTTTATACAACAATGGTCTTTGGCTGATCTAACGGGGAATAAAACAAGCTTGAAAATGATTCGTATCCAACGGCTGTCCGATTTTTTTTCACTCAGATGTAGTGTGTCAAACCCACGTGTCCCGATTTTACGTCCCGATAGTAGGTTTATTCACATTTTCAAGTTATTTCTAGTCGTTTTCACTTTTCCAACATAGCAGGATCATTTTTGGTAAATTAATATATTTCCATTTTTTTTCGGATTTCGTTGCATTCAACGATGCAGACTTCAATGTCATAAGTTGTTCATTCTAGTTTAGTATAGTTTTGAAACTCAGTTATTTAGCCTCGTTATTTAAAATTAGAAAACACCGTTGAGATAATAATTAAAATATGCATCGTAAATAATTTTGACTGTTTGTACTAAAATCGACCGAGATTATTGAATTCCTTGAAAACCCTCTTCATATTTTTCATTTCATGTAATTTCATAAGCAAAGTATTTAGATTTTTCATTTCATATAATTTTATCAGCAATGTATTCATAATTGTCATTTCATGTAGGTATATGTAATATAAAATACTAACTAGTGTGGAATTACAAGGTGAGCGAGGATGTTATAGGGTGAACAGTAAATACAAGGACTTTTAATAGTTAAAAGCAAAAAGTATTCTTTATTGGCTCGGCTCTGTTCTTACGTCTGCACGTGTCGCTGGTCAGGTCAAATCTGCCGATTTACCTTTTTCGGGGGAAGGCTCACACCAACCACCCAAGACCCTTCATGTGTTCTTTTTCACGCCTGCACTCTTCATTTACTCCACTCAGACATACTCTTATTGCTAACAGTCATACTGGCGCCTAGGCTCTATAGCTATCCTAGTCCTAAGATTTACAACTTAAACATATCCGCTCTCGCTCTTCATAATATATATCCTAATATTTAGTTCTAACGTAAACGGACTTTCGTAAATTCACCCGACACTACATTCGGCCATCCTGCGCTGACATCTGGCCTCAGATGTCGTCTTCATCTTCACTGTGGTTATCTGAGTCGCGGTCATCTTCAACGACCCACTTCTTCATGTGATCCGCCGACGTTGATGTTCGTTGAGGGCCTTCGTGTTCGCCCACCTTTTCTACGGCGTACCGGACGTTTCGCATAACACGAGTCACTTTGTAGGGCCCCAAAAACTTTCCGCGTAGCTTCAGCCCTGGTCCGAACTGGGTTCGCTTAATTGCAACCAGATCGTTCTCTTCATATTGTTTCGCTACCTTGCGTTTTTTATTGTAGCTCTGGCGATTCTCTTCTTGAGTCCTTCCGATTTTTTCCTGGGCCTTTTCTCGGAGTTCGTCGCGACTTTCTTCGAACCTGGCGACCCACTCCTCCTCGATGAGCTCTTTTACTTGCTGATCTTCTTTAATCCGCATGTTGACCCCAAACAACAAGTAGAACGGCGCTCTACCTGTGCTCCGGCTCACCGTGGCGTTTAGGTACCTCTGCGTTGCTTCAACGTACCTGTACCAATTATCAGGTACCGGGGCGGCCAGTTTGGTGAGAAGAGGGATTAACGTCCGGTTCACCCTTTCCACCTGACCATTCCCCCTCGGTACTCCTGTCGTAATTAACGCGTGGTCTATTCTCTCACTCTCGCAATACTCCTTGAAGGCGTTTGACGTAAATGCCGTCCCCCGGTCAGAAACGATTCTTCGTGGATTTCCGAAAACGGCGGACTGCTTACGCAGGCGGTCTAGCACTTCAGCTGTATCTGTTGACTTCGTAGGGTATAGCCACACAAACTTCGTAAATGCGTCGACCACTACGAATACATGCTGGTATTTCTTCTTAGTCGTTGTCATCGGACCCAAGTGGTCTATACCGGGATGATTTCTTGATAGTATACAGGTGACAGCGCATGCGCCAAATAATTCATTTTCATTGGTCGGTAAAGTCGTCACGCAGTGGTATTTGAGGCTAGCCTGCCTCAGCATACGACGAAACTCGCGCATGCGCAGTCACCTGTATACTATCAAGAAATCATCCCGGTATGGTACGTATCTAACGGAACATCACCCTTGGCGATAGGGTTCAGGAATCCTTCCTGCCTACCTTGTTTTCTCTCCGCTAGTATACAGTTCACACAACTCGCTAGCACTTTTTCTATTTTTTGACGCATCGCTTTAAACCAAAAGTCTTTACGGACAATAGCTTCCGTCTTATTTACCCCGAAGTGCCCACGCTCATGTGCCTGGCGCACTACTTGAGTTTGCATACTCTTCGGTACTACTACCAATACATCATTATCTACTTCCTTATATAATAGATCGTTTCTTATTAAATACCCGTCGGCTTGGTTGCGTGTTGCGGCGTCTAATATTTTCCGCAAGTCTTCATCCTCATTCTGCGCTCTTATCAATCGCGCAATCAAACCGTCGTCACTTTCGGTTACCAATAATGCACTTGGCAACGGATTACGACTTAAAGCATCCACATGCTGCATACTTCTACCTGGCCTATGGCATACTTCGTAGTCGAATTCCTCCAACAATAAAGCCCATCTGGCTACCCGCACGCATAAATCTTTTTTCTTCATCGTCATTGCGAAAGCCTGACAGTCGGTGATAACCTTGAACGGAATCCCTAGCAAGTAAACCCTAAACTTCTTCAAGGCCTTCATAATCGCAAGTACCTCCAGTTCGTAGCTGGTGTACTTTTCTTCGGCCGGTGTCGACTTACCACTGGCATAGTAGACCGGATGAAATTTCCCATCGTCACTACCCAGTTGCATTAAAATTGCCCCGTACCCTAAACATGATGCATCCGTGTGCAGTTCTGTCTCCGCCCCCACGCGATACAACCTTAGTACGGGCCCACTACTTAGTGCCGTCTTCAATGCTTCAAAAGCTTCAACCTTGTGATCCCCGAAACTGAACTTCGCGTCTATTTTCAGCAATTCCGTCAACGGCCTAGCTATCTTTGCGTACCCTTCAATAAATTTCCTAAAATAACCCGTCAGCCCCAAAAAACTTTGGACCTTCTTAACGGTTGTCGGCCTGGGGAAATTCGCTACGGCTTTCGTCTTATTCTCGGACGGCTTAATGGTATCTTTTGAAACAATATGCCCTAGATATTCAATTTCCGTTTGCAGAAACCTACACTTACTCCAATTAATGATCAACCCGTATTGACTCGAAACTTCCAACACGAGCCTTAAGCGCTGCATAGCTTCTTCTACGTCTTTCGCTAGAATTATCAAGTCGTCCATATAAACAACAAGATATTTCTCATCAATTAGTTCTTTAAAAATCGTCGCGACAAACTTCTGGAAGATGATTGTTGAAATACTTAATCCGAACGGCGTTCTTAAAAATTCGTATTGCCCATTTGGCGTCACAAAAGCTGTATATTTCTGGCTTTCCTCGTCTACCGGTACATGGAAAAACCCGTTCTTCATGTCTATCGTTGTGAATATTTCCGCGCCCTGCAGAGAGTCTAGCTGGTCTTCGATTAGCGGTAATGGGAAGTGTGGTCTTTCAATTAACTTATTTATTTCGCGATAATCGACGCAGAGTCTCGTCGAGCCATTTTTCTTCTTTACTAAAACTATCGGACTCGCGTACTCTGAATTAGACGGTCGGATGATGCCTTCGTGCATCCATAGCTTCGTCAAGTCTTCTACTTCCTTCTTTTCCGACGGTGAGAGCCTCCGCGGCCTACTCGCTATCGGAACATCGTTTTTCAATATTATTTTAGTCTTAATCCCTACGTCTTTCGTCTTCTCCGGCTTATACTCCTCTATTACCTTATGAATCTCCTCGCGGTAATAAGGTTCTTTAACATGGGACAGGTCAACTTCGTCCGCTTGGTCAATTACGTTAATTCTGAAAATATCTGGCGTATCTCCCTTATCGTCGTCTGATCCGTCGAGTCTTAAAAACGCCACGATACCTCGTCTCACGCGTAGTTCTACTTTGTCGAGAAAATCGGTACCTAACAATAAGCTGTGCTTTAAGATCGTACTCGAAACTACATGAAACACGACGGGAAATACGTCGCTATCGACTGTCATATTCTTAGTGAACTCACCCATAGTTGTATTGCCAGTGGAGCCAAAACCTTCGAACTTAAGATTACTATCATGCAAGGCTGGTGACCCTATCTTCTCGTACTCGTCTGATCGTATGAAAGTAAGGTCACTGCCTGTGTCAACTAATGCTACAAACTTATGGTCCTCTAGAGCCACTTCCTTCATGTACTTTTGTTTATTCGGACGCGACACAATGTACGCCTCCTTCGGCTTAGTCGGACACTTCGCCGCGATATGCCCGTAATCGTTGCACTGAAAGCACTTCGTGCCCTTTCCCTTTGCCGGACACTCCGCACTCACATGTTTTTTATCACCACAATTGAAACACCGCTTCCCTGACGTAGCTTCGTCCGTCGTCTTCTTCTTGACACCTTTTCCGTCGGGCCGTTTCGTCTTATCGTCCTTCCGTTGCTCTGCTGGTTTCGCCTTAGATTTCATCTCCCTTTTCATGGCCTCGTACTGCTTAAATTTTTCCTTTAAGGTGAAGTGAAACGTTTCAAGGCCACGGCCGGGTGCCTTGCACCGCGGTAAAACAGAACTACCGAACGTTTGGTACCTCTGCCCACCGCTAGATTATTTGCAAGTAAACTGGCTGCAATTTCGGTACAGGCTCGGATCTCGACTAAATGTCGATAAGGGTTGTAATCTCAACTGAATGTCGGTTTTTTAGTTATGAGTAACGCAGAATCGTCAATTCTCAACTATTTCTTCATCAAATGACACGGTATTAGGCTGAAAGTGTGTGGTTCTTCATCGCGGAGTGGCTAATTATCGGGAAAATGTGATTATCTACGTCAACAGTGAATAATCTCGCGATTTATGTGGTCGGTACGTCAATCTGTGAAAATTTTTGTCAAATTTTGGAAAAGTGAAATAATCAGCCACTTTCTGCCACAATGCTGTGTAATCCCTCAAAGTTTCATCGCGATTGATTCAGTAGTTTCGGAGAATTCACGATTCCCGTTTTCGAGGTTCTGTTAAACGTTTCACTTCACCTTAACTGCCGGATATTCTTTGCTCCGTACAACACCGCTTTGTTTGTTGCCTCATCAGGTACACCTTGTATGATATATTGAATCACAGACTGCGTGTCGACATCCGCTTGGGCAGCAATCTCGAGCATCTCATAAATATATTTTTGGGACGTTTCATCTGCTTTTTTTCTGCGCTGCGACAGCTCCATGTGTACCTTGTGGCCACTGACGGCCTCGTCAAACTCTTCTCTTAAAGCTTTTTTAAACTTAGCCCATGTTTTTGTACATTTTTCGTGTTTGACGAACAATTTCGCCGATCCTTTCAACAGTCTCTTGCCGTAGGCGATCTTGTGGACATCTGACCACCTGCATAACTCAGCCATTTCTTCAAAGTCTTCTAGCCATTGTTTTATGCTCATATAATCGTCACCACTGAATTTTTCGAGGGACTCCTCGACATCTTTAAACGTTAACAGCGCGCGTTGTGGTGATTCTCGTCTTCTGCGTCGGACTGGCAGTCTTGCTCGGGCTTCGTCTTCTTCTAATGAAACTTCTTCGTCGTCGTCGTCGTCATCATCGTCGTCAGGATTTGCGTCTGGGTTTATTCGGTCGTTGCCGTCTACGCGGACCTCTTCGTCGTTACCCTCGGCATCGTCTTCTTCGTCTTCAACGTCGTCTTCGTTGCCGTCTTCGTTGTCTTCTTCGCCCGGAGCAATGCGTTCTCGTTCTAGCAGCAATGCTGCCTTTAGTCGTGCCTGTAACTCAGGCTTCCTTCCGGTCACTCGGAGTTGTCGTCGTCTGAGCTCTTCTTTTAAGTTGATGACCCTCATCCCTGCAACCCGTTCGTCATTGAGCTCTACTGCGTTGAGCCCGTTTACCACTTGTTCGACTTGGTCAGCAATAATTTGTCACTTTCTGAACTCAAACTTATTCACTTTTTACACTGTCACTTATCACTCGTGTCTTTTCACTTGCCACTCACTGTCACCGTTCGCTAACTACCCTGATCCCGGTTGAGCCCCCAAAATGTAATATAAAATACTAACTAGTGTGGAATTACAAGGTGAGCGAGGATGTTATAGGGTGAACAGTAAATACAAGGACTTTTAATAGTTAAAAGCAAAAAGTATTCTTTATTGGCTCGGCTCTGTTCTTACGTCTGCACGTGTCGCTGGTCAGGTCAAATCTGCCGATTTACCTTTTTCGGGGGAAGGCTCACACCAACCACTCAAGACCCTTCATGTGTTTTTTTTCACGCCTGCACTCTTCATTCACTCCACTCAGACATACTCTTATTGCTAACAGTCATACTGGCGCCTAGGCTCTATAGCTATCCTAGTCCTAAGATTTACAACTTAAACATATCCGCTCTCGCTCTTCATAATATATATCCTAATATTTAGTTCTAACGTAAACGGACTTTCGTAAATTCACCCGACACTACATATATACAGGGTGTTCCAGACCTCGCGACGAATATTTCACAGCGTAAATCTTGATCAAAAATGGGATCGAAATTTCCTCAGCCGATTTTTTTTTAAATGCATATCTTTTCCGTTATAATTAATTCAATTTCAGTCAATGACGCGCGGCTTACGAACGGCCGCGCGTCGGTGTGCTTACCGCTCGGTTGTATGCACTTTTTTCGTGGCGACAATAGGGCGAGAGACGCGCACACAACCGAGCGGTGATTACACCGACAAACGGCCGTTTATAAGTCGCATGTCATTAGCTGAAATTAAAATAATTATAACGGAAAATCCATGCATCTCCGAAAAAATCGGCTGAGGAAATTTCGATCCCATTTTTGATCAAGATTTACCCTGTGAAATATTCGTCGCGAGGTCTGGAACACCCTGTATATATATTTATAAGTAACGTATTTATATTTTTTATTACATAAAAATCATTAATCACCACAGAAAAATTCATAAGAAACGTATTTACATTCTTTATTTCATACCTCTTCCTGAATTTTTTTTTTAACAGAACATTGCACCCACTTTGTGCTTATTGAAATCAACAATGCCGACGAAATTTCAGGATTGACATGTATACATAGTAAAATGAGCAGTACTTGCGATATTCCTTGCTGTACGGATACTATTTCGAGTTAAACTTTTCCCACAGATTATTGATATGAGTAACTTGAAGATATTGTTCGGTCTTTGTTGACTACGAATCATGTATTTCCTCGCAGAACCCAATTATAATTGTATGGTTTCAATTCTTGATTTTCGACCTATAATGTTATCATCTGAAGTGACGAAACTAGACCTTCAAAAAGGTACGCAAGTGTGCAGGAAAACTAGTAAATCTAAATTTTGATATGTATAATAGTATCATCACGTTTTGAAAATAAGGTCATGATGGATGTCTCAGAACATACTATAGGTACATTCCGTTGTGTAAGTTACGTTCCGTTAAGTTCATCGTGATCCCGGCTTTAGGCAAGATTGATTTGAAGTACCTAGCTATCTCCAAAATGAGGTACAATATTTTGTTTCAAAAAGAACAATACGCTTTACGAAGATTACAGAATATGGAATACTGTAAAGGCTTCATCCTTTTCACACGGGCTCATCTTGATCAAATACTTAGAGGTATGGTTTTCTGAACTAGAAGTCCCTGCATTTGCATTATATATGAAAATCTATTCAATGTAATTGATAGCAGTGCACTTGCATAGGTGAATCAATGAGCGATTCTCGTGGTATTTTGAAAATTTAAACTTTTCGGAATTTCTACTTTATGTATTTTTATCTATTTGATTTTTTAGTATTGACGTACTGATCTTCAAAGTTTTGCGTCGTCTAAATTGTGGCTGTTTGGAAATTTGTTTTTCGGCAAATTGAACTTTCTACATTATCATAATCTGCATTTCACTATTTTCAAATTTTTAGCAAATCTTTTCGTGTATGTAAAGCTTCGGTAATTGAATACCTTCATGAGAAGATACTGCGGATTCTTGGTACTTCTCAATTTTTCAATTCTGAATTATTCGTCATTAGTAAATTTGTTATTCGGGTCGCTGAATTTCGGAATTTCGGTCCTCATGAATTTTGGTCTTTTGGTTTTTTGACACCCACCCCTCGGAATCGTATTTCCTTGGCCCTCGGACGCGGGAAGTTAATCCAACGCCGTTCGCTCTAGGATTGATTCAAAGCTGGTCCCTATTGGCTTATTCAGGGATTGAATTTGATTGGTTAGGAGTCAGTGCTGAAATATCCGACAAAGTTCAAGATAGAATATATAATTGTATTAAATTAATTTCTAATAAACTAGTTTTACATTTCTTCCTATTCTAATTTTATCCTAATTGCTTGACTTTACGTCGCGTTCGTTTGTGTTCGTGTCGTTCGAGGTTATCGTTCCATTTAGAGTATTTATTTTAATATTATAGGCCGTGCGCATTTATGCTATCTATTTTGATTCTATTCTTTTCTGTTCAATTTCTCTCCTATTCTCATCGATTAAATTTGTTCTGTACTCAGTGATATTTTATCAAAAGGTATTTATGATTGAATTTACTAGCAAGAATTTATATTAGTCATCAGTTCTAGACGAGCTAATGTTAGGCAATTGATTTGAAGTTATCTATGATATGAGTCGCACCGGTGCTCTACCTGACTACGCTAGTGTTGTTTGAGTCGACCGGCCTTTTGCTCGTGTCGCTCGAATATTGGATATTGTGAGTCGCACGGCCGCTCTGGCTCGAATACGCTAATGAGCCATAGCGTGTGCTGATTATATACTCTTCATCCCCACTTCTTGGCGTGACGTCAGCCTTTCGGTCGAACGTTGAGGATTATCGTAATCCTTTCCTTTGTTCGGGAATCGTCGATATTCAATGTGCAATATAGCCGAGTATGTTACAATATATAACATTATACTATTCAATAATTTATAGAAGTATTTATTTAAAACAATATACTACTTTTAGAGTATGAAGTATCAATGGGAATGGTATTTCAAATGATTAGCAAAAAAAAAAAAAGAAATTGGTTGGACTTGTGCTTCATAATGACCAACTGTCAATAAATTCATATACTTTATTGATTATATTCAATATCAGTATAAGGAAAAAGGTGTGAATACATATAGACAAACAAAATTATATTACGCATAGCTTTCCTTATGATGATAATGAATTTGACTAACGTGAGGTTTTACATAAGCTGCATACGTATAATAATATAATAAACCCACAAAAACATTTCCAATGTAGAAAGTACCGCCAAGTACAAAAATGACCCCACTAAAAAAACATAGAAAAACCTATCGCCAGTCTCTGTCGTGAAATCAGGAAGAATGCCAAGCACTACGCCCTCCCCGCAAGTATATAAGTCGAAAAGTCGGACCTCGCTGATTCGTGTAGTTAGTGATATCGAAAAATCATTTCAAGAGCTACATACTTGGCGGGCACATTCCTTTCTCCCACTCTTCCACAATTACCGCATACTCCTTCCAGTCTCCATTTGTCAGAGTAGACGATGTACCTACTCATTTGGAAATTGTTTGTAGACGGTAAGTCAACTGGAGAACTTCCAATGAGATTCAAATTTGAAATGTTCTCGAGTTAGCGTTAATATATTACGTAAGATCAGGGTCGTCTACGTGTAAAAGAGTGACACTCGCTTTGGTTCAATACAGTTATTATTCCTCTGTATCAGAATGTACTGACCCAGTGACCCAGTGATTTCGGGCACCGAAATCTTCAAAAACAGAATTCCCTAATTCATTTTGGTTCACTGGGAAGATTGCCTCTGCAATTGATATCTTTAATTATTTCCAACTGTTCAATCCTAATCCGTACAATACTTCCAGTATTGTACTTATTATAATTGTGCACTTGCACCAGGCCTCGAATAATCGAAATTGGCGATTGATAAATATCGTAACTATATTGATTCAAAGCAAGTGTTATCTGGGGAATCTGGAAAAGTATCTACTTTCATTCAGCAAGACAAAATGATTGCGTCGATACATGATACTTGTAGCTGAAAGTTCTATTCAAAAGGAGAGTGAACTTCAATTACTATTCATGTGAATCAGCGTAATTAAAATTTTCAGTCATTACATCACATGTCGGATTATCTGAATCAGTTAAATTAGTGTACGAAATTTTGTATGATTGATAACCGTAATCTATAAGTATGATACACAGCTCCATTTGCGTATATTGTATATCTTTGTCAAATGGAATATTAAAGTTCGAAAACCTCAATGTCGTCAATAGACTCGAAGCTATTACAACATAGAGAATAGAACGGGGGATGATTATGAATTGCATAATTCTTGCATTTGTTCATGCAATTATACATTGTATACACGATGATTCATTCTTTGCGCACCATCGTACATGGGTAGATTCTTCGTGAAAATCTAAGACCGATTTTTCTTTAAAAGAAAGTCGTGGGACTAATAGTTATCGAGCTACGGAAAATTTGAGTTGATCAATCACAGAACTCATATGAGTGACACAGACCGGACTGACCATGAGTGTAAGTTGAGCGGTGTCCTGTTCATGTGAATCATAAGCTCTGCGATTGGTCAACTGAGATCTTCCGAAGCTCGAAAACTATTAGTCCCACGACTTTTTGGTAAAGGAAAATCAATCTTAGACTTTTATGAGGAATCTACCTACATACAGTGGTGTGCGCAAAGTGAATTACCCTGTATAATCATTCGTAACTATTAGTAGAAAGTAACTTACATTTTTACACTTTTTTTTTCACAATAAGTATGTTGAAGTGGAAAATAGAGTGGGAGAAAGGAATGTGCCCGCCAAGTATGTAGCTCTTGAAATGATTTTTCGATATCACTAACTACACGAATCAGCGAGGTCCGACTTTTCGACGTATATACTTGCGGGGAGGGCGTAGTGCTTGGCATTCTTCCTGATTTCACTACAGAGACTGGCGATAGGTTTTTCTATGTTTTTTTAGTGGGATCTTTTTTGTACTTGGCGGTACTTTCTACATTGGAAATGTTTTTGTGGGTTATTTCACTACTTTTTGTAAGTTGTGTTGAAGTTAATCATGAACAATGTTCAAAGTATGACAATCAAGCTACGGAAGGCTTAGCTCCAAAATGAACTGGAGAAAAAAAAAAAAAAAAAAAAAAAAATGAAAAAAAAAAAATAATAATAATAATAATAATATCAATAAAATTTTCATTTTATCGTTTTTTAATGATCGGATCGAAACTCGTGACGTCATTCGTCACCCAGTAGATTGATTATAGGGTCAATCTTCTCTCTGCGTCATACGATTCATGCCAAAATCAATAGGGGTCGAGATTCTGATGGAGAGAATCTTCCTTCCAAATCTCAAGTCGATCGGTACAGCCGTTCGATAGATATCGTGGTCCCAAGAAAGGGTCTGACGATGACCATGACGATGACGATGACGATGACGATGACGATGACGATGATGATGATGATAATAATGATGAGGATGATGATAATAATGATAATAATAATAATAATAATAATGATAATAATAATGATAATAATAATAATAATAATAGTAATAATAATCATAATAATATAATAATATTTTATACATTATATCGTTTTTTTAATAATCGAATCGAAACTCGTAACGTCATTCATCACCTCGTAGATTGATTAGGGTAAATCTTCTCGCTGCGTAATACGATTCATGCCAAAATCAATAGGGGTCGAGATTCCGATGGAGAGAATCTCCCTCCCAAATCTCAAGTCGATCGGTACAGCCGTTCGATAGATATCGTGGTCCGCGAAAAAACTGTCCGGAGAAGAAGAAGAAGAAGAAGATTCTTACGTTTTTCATCAACTTTGGGGGTCAATATCTCAGCAACCGCTGGACCGATTCCGTCCAAGTTTTTTTCACTGTGCTATGGGGACTGGGATTCATGCTCTTATGAATTTGATCGAAAAATATACAGGGTGTGTTCCGAAATATACTGCCAGTACTACCGACTGTGACCGCAAACACTCCACTGCCGAAGTGTGTTCCGTTTTTACTTGCAGTTGCCAGTCACAGGATGATGCGCTCGCCGCCATTTTCAGATTGATTGCGACTGCCTCACCTCCCGAACCGCAGTAGTCGCAGTGAGCGACGTCACGAATTCCATGACGTCTTGACTGAATGGCAGTGCACTGGTGCCTGATTTCGGAACGCGGTTGCCAATACTGGCGGTACTGGCAGTATATTTCGGAACACACCCACAGTAGTTTGGGAGATATGACGTCATGATTACAAGTATAATAGTTGCTCCGGGTAAATGATTCTCAGCTGGCGCTCGCCGGCCGAAGGGTACTTGGCGGCGATTCGCTGCCGCTAATCTTGATTACATATGAATGATAACATAATATGAACTTGAATTTTTTTTTGGCCACACATAATTGAATATGTTTTGTTATAATATATTCTGTTATCTACTTCAATCAAACTATATACACTTTATTTACTACTAGTCCCTATCCCAAGCCTGTGGATACCATGTACCCAAGATGTGACGCGATATCACGAGGTGACGGCTGATTTTGATACTACGATGGTGAGCGCTTGATCCATAGAATATTCGGTGAGAGTGAACGATCCCCTTCCTACGGCGAAGCCAACATAGGCGCTCACCGCGTGTGTGAGGCTCGTTCGGGACGGAATGAGGTGGCAGCAGCATTGCATCCCCTCCCGAACGAGCCTCACGCACGCGGTGGGCGCCTGTGTTGGTTTTGC
The DNA here is from genome assembly GCA_943736025.1 of Tenthredo mesomela. NCBI lineage: Eukaryota > Metazoa > Arthropoda > Insecta > Hymenoptera > Tenthredinidae > Tenthredo > Tenthredo mesomela. The sequence goes on from OX031015.1 coordinate 22,106,809, forward strand.
CGTAGGAAGAGTATCGTTCACTCTCACCGAATATTCTCGGCGTAGTCAAAGATTCAAAACTTTCCGTACGTGTGTTCATATACAAGTTGCAACAGTAATAAATTCTAAAGTCCATTATTATTAATTTGATATTCATATAAATTGATTATTGATTAAGCTGAAAGAATATCAAAAACGTAAGTATATAGAAAATTAAACATATATTTCTAAATATTGTTTGGTTATTATTTAATTGAAAAATAAAAAAGTGAAACGTTTATTATTGTAAGCCAGTTGTTTAGTTAGTGGTTTATAAATAATTTGATATTGCAATCCTAAAATCAATATTGGTAAAGTATAAAGTCATTATTAAGGTGCTTTCCCAGGCAATTCCACCAGTCCTGAAAACATCGTGAAAAAATGTGATATTAAACGGAATATCTCTGCCTGGGCACCGAAATCAATGAAACAAAATACGTCGCGCAATTCTATGTGCGACTCCGAACATGTACAGCCCAAAAAATGTTCGTTTTGCGCGAAAATAGAGAAGATATCCATGAAAAACGTTTCTAAAACCGTTTTTCATGGATATCTTCTCTATTTTCGCGCAAAACGAACATTTTTTGGGCTGTACATGTTCGGAGTCGCACATAGAATTGCGCGACGTATTTTATTTCATTGATTTCGGTGCCCAGGCAGAGATATTCCGTTTAATATCACATTTTTTCACGATGTTTTCAGGACTGGTGGAATTGCCTAGGAAAGCACCTTAATGAACAATCTTCAAAAAATCTAATAGTATATTTCGTATCAAGGCCGGCTTCGCAGCCCCTCGTGCACGGCAATCACACGCGGGTATAAAGTATTACGCACGTGTTGCGAACGATATTTTCCGATGCAGTTGGCGTAAAATTCGATTTTATCTGAGCAGAACAAATTGTAAAATCGGATTTCACGCCCACTGCAACGAAAAAAATATTCTGCAAGATTACCTGTTATAATCTATATTTGTATTCATTTAAAAAAAAAGTAAACATTTATGTAACTAATTAATTGTTTCAATTTTTTTTCATCGTTACAGGAATAAGAAAAAGTTGTTGGCATTAGTCAAATGGGTCGGTGGCACATACGATAAAATGTACACAGCAGGGATTAATGTAGATCATATAAAAAATTTCGACGTCGATAGATTCCTTACGGATGATCAAAATGATCCAGAAGAAGTTCACGTCGTGGAATGGCATGACACGAACAAAGAACCACTTGGGGGTTGGGAATGTTTTAATGCGATGGTCATAGCAGTTTCAGGTAATAAAATGATGATAATTAATTATTAGCTTCAAAATATCTTAACATGAATGGAAAATACATTTTCATTTGAATAAGATTTTTTGCTAAAATTAATTAGTAAATTTTAATATTACCTACTGCATACTTTGTCAAGAATTTTTATTATTATATAACATATGAGAATTTTGTAATTTAAATATTCGATTTTATTTTACAAGGTTCCTTAAGCCAGTTGAATAAAAAACTAAGTTCTCTAGACGGTGTGAAGTCTGCACCGAGACCAAAAGTTAAGCCAATAAACAATGATGGAAATGGAGAAAATGTAATAGTTGATCTAGCTGAAGATAAGAATATTGTTCATGATAATTTGTTGACTGACAATGAATTTGAACCGAAAAAGAAGAAGTTAACCATCGATGAAAGCCAAAAGAGTTTGGATCCGATTGGGGAGACGTCGCAAGTTAATACTGAGGGAAATAACATAGTGGTTTTTGGTAAATATAATTGCAAGTCTAATTAGGCTTGCAATTAATTAATTAATTAATTAATTAATCGTGCGACGCACAGAGCCATCACAACGTGCGGCTCACGTCGTACGGGCGAGAACGCGCCATTATTGCTAGCACGAAGTGACGCCACACATGTGCGAGCGTAATGAGTCGCATCTAGCCATCACGCGTGCACTGAAAAAAAAAGTATCTATTCTGCAGCGATCCAAAATATCACCGAGAGCATTACGTTTCTATAACAGTGAACATTTTCACATGAGCAATACGTAATCTATACCATCCAACTTCGCATACGTCCGCTATTATAACAAAATATCAAGTAACCAAGCACGATATGTCAGTTTTGGAGGCGAAGATTTTAACTACTGCAGCAGCTATTCTAGCTCTTACAGCGATACCTTATTCTTCGGGCACGTGAACTACGTTATACATAAATGTTCAGTTTCCTATAACCTGAAGATGGTGCTAGTGTTAGCACAGACTACGTTACGGCTCTCGGAACCAGAATTCCAGGTGTCAGGACCGTACTTTTTTTTCAGTGTGCGAGAACATACAATCACGTGTGTTACTGTTGTGCGCCGCACCGCGTGCGGGCACCATGATGTCAGAGTGCAAGCATCCCATCTGAGATAATCAATATTATTTTCATCATACAACAGTTCGTAAGATTTACTCGATATTTCAGAATTCGTGACAAATATTTTTCAAGATCAAACCTAATTGTCAAGATTGGGAGCAAAATTTGTTGAACCTTTCTTGCGAAATAATGTTTTTTATTTACTTTTTCTCGTGATTTTTTTTTTTTTTTTCATTTGTCACTCCCACAAAATGCTGAGTGACGCTACTTAATTTTTTTTTTTTTTTTTCAATATTCGAAACATTCGTTTGACGTTATAAAAAGTGCTGCGGAATTATTTATTTGATACATTGGAAAAAAAAAAAAAAAAACAGTGGCAGAACAAGACTCTGTAAATCTGATAGATGAACAATAAATTGCGAAAACAAATATTCCAGAAAAGAAAATTTCATTACACAAAAAAGTGGTTATGAAAGTCTCCATTTCGATTTCGTCGAGGATTGACCCCGCAAAATATTTGTAACGAATTTTAAAATACTCGATAGCTTTGAATACATTCGAATTTGCGCATGCACTGAACTTTTTGTGTAAATTAACGGTAAAAGTATAGTATAGAAATTTAGTGGAACAATTATTTACGGGAGCCAATAATTTGATATAATTGCCATCAAAGAAAGCCTCATTATATCGATGGACTATTGCCATATATTTCATGAGGTAAAGAAAGTAGTAAGCAAAAAAAAAAAAAATTAAAGTATGAAAACTGCGAAAATCCCATGTTAATTAAATGGGAGAAGTATCGTCCTACAGGCAAGGGTTAATGGCACTTGAAAAAAAAATGCATAATTGTTTTTAGACTATGAACTATTTGATACATGAAGATGATTTGGACCATACCCAAGTGAAAAAAGTCAATTTGGGAAATAACGGACACTCTAATATGCGAGCACTTCAATCTAGTCCTGCAAATGCAAAATTTTGCTGACTCTGAAATATTTCGAGTAATAACTTGACGCTTTGATGGGCTCTGAATAAGTAGGAGAGTGTTAGATTTTATATCATATAGTAGTTTAGCGTAGTGGTTAGGGCGTGCGACTGGTAACCGAGTGGACGTGTGTTCAAATCCCAGCGGGGACGAAAAATCCGGTGGTTTTTTCAGTGGATGTAAAATGCATTTTCGTCGATACGATCCCGCACGGAAATATATATATGCGAGAAATATATGCGACATATTTGTTTTTTGCGCTAAAATATAAGTAACATTTATTTTTTATAAGTTTGATATAAATGTCAACATACATGTAGTGACATGTATGTCGACATAGATGTCAACACTATGTGAAATTCATCTAACATATAGGATACATATATGTAAATGCGTACATATATGTTATAATATATGCGAACATCTTTGGATTTTGCGCACATATATGTTATAAGTGCGACATATACAGGGTGTTATGCCGACTACATCGCAGTACTGCAGGTCTCGGACTGTCAGGGACCTGTCAGGTATAGTCGAAAATTGGCCGATAAACATGAGCGCGAAATATCTGGTTCGCCGCTCGACTTTTAGGCATCGAAATCCACGGCTAAGATCTGTGGCTACGATCGCGTTGATCGAATTTCGACTGTCTAAAGTCGAGCGGCCGATCCAGATATTTCTTTCGCGCTCATGTTTATCGGCTTTTCGACTATTCGACTATACCTGACAGTCCGAGACCTGCAGTACAGCGATGTAGTCGGCATAACACCCTGTATGTTGCATATATTTTTCGCATATATATATTTCCGTGCGGGTATGCGTATATAGGTAGGGTCGACTGACGATAAAATATGTCAGATTCTGTGGGTTTTTTTTTTTCTACCATTATTACTTTTCATTTCATGATAATAAATTACGGGCTTCGATATGAGGGCTAGCCCGATCATCGGAAAGTACTAGGGTAGTTCGTATTTCAATTTTATACGTATTTTGAATAAAAATGTTGCATAATATATATTGCATAATAAGCTGTTTCTGATTTTTTTACGAAACATATCAATTGAATTGGTACCATCTGGACAAACCTCATACCATCACGACGTGCGAGCGATATGCGTGGCACGCGCGTGATGCTCACGACATGCGAGCGATATGAGTCGCAATTGATGACGCATCTGTGTGGTGATATGAGCTCATGCCGTGCGGATTAATCCACACGCGTGAGAGCGTATACGCTCGCATTGTGCAGACATTTTGTTATCTGCAAAGTATACATTATCCAATATTTCTCGTTACGTTTTTAAAGTTATTTGAGATGAACGCTAACAATTTATGTTGTAAAACAGTACATTTTTAGTATTCTTGAATCACCGATGATGGTATTACTAATATTGAGGGTAATAAGTTGCTGAAAGTTTTTCCGAAAATCATGTGTGTAGAAAGGTTGCGTAAGAAATTTCTAAAAGACACAGACGCATTGCTCACAATAGATTAGCGTGAGATGTTCCAAGATACCTCAGTTACTATATAACTGTTTCTGTATGAGAACCTTTAAGGGGGGGCCTATACTGAAATTTGGAAAAAAATAGTTTTTTATTTTTCAAAGGTGTACAAAAGGTCCAGATGAAAAAAGCCTACGTTACGTTGTGTATGATGCTAGTATCTATGTATAGAAAAAAATTCAATCTTCTGCCATGAAAGTGTAGACGCAGGGAACTTTTTGCAGAATCTTGCAGCGCAGCGAAGGTAAGTTTCTGCAAAAGGTTCCTTGCGTCTACACTTGAAATAATCATGTGTCACCAGTGACTTGCGCAGACACAAGAAAGAAAATTATTACCTGAGAATATTTATAATAACTTTATCTTAATAAAAATAATTTTCTGAATCTCTAAAAATTAAGAAATAATCAACAGAAAAATGGAAATGAAAAGACAGGCCAATCGGATGCTTCTACTTCATCTGAAGTTACAGCGCAGGGATCAAACGCTGTTCAATATATAACGCTTGACGATTTCACTAAAGGTTTATTTTCTTTTTTTAAATAATTCATTTGTGATTCCGGATTACACATATTATATTGAGCTCAGTTCGATTTTGAAGCATAGTATTTGAGAAAAATATTAATAAATTTGTTTTTAGCTAGGAAAAGTGTTGCTGATAAGTTTAATGAACTTCAAAACGAACCTTCAACCTCTCAGGGCATGAAAAAAAATTCGTCTGTTGTAAGACATCAAAAGAAACAAGTAAATATAATATTTTTTTCATTTAAATGGTGTATTGTGTTTCTAAAAATGATGATTCTTAATTCTATCCAAATATCGTTTAAGGGGGTATATACACCTTTAAATGGGTTGAATTTCTGAAAAACAATTTTCCTTTTTTTTTTCAACTTGAAGATTCTGATAAAATTTAAAAAAATCATCATGTTTGGGGAGGGTTTGACCTTCATTATCCATATCTTACATCATGTATTACTTCCAGTCTAATAGTGGCTGCGCTGAAGACAGGAAAATACAAAATCACTCGGTTGCCGCAAAGAATCAGACCCAGCGTTGGACCGATCTTGGAATTTTTGTTTCTCAATTGTTCATAAGACATGCCTCTATCAGATGAACATAGAACTTTTTCATAAACCCATTTTTAGTTGAAATATTAGAAAAATAAGCAAAATTTTTTTCCAAATTCAGAAAAAAAATCGAAAAAATTCAATAACTCAAGTAATTCTTGCAATATCAAAAAGTTCTATGTTCATCTGATAGAAGCATGTCTTATGAACAATTGAAAACCAAAAATTCCAAGATCGGTCCAACGCTAGGTCTGAATCTTTGCGGCAACCGAGTGATTTTGTATTTTCCTGTCTTCAGCGCAGCCACTATTAGACTGGAAGTAATACATGATGTAAGACATGGAGAATGAAGGTCAAACCCTCCCCAAACATGATGATTTTTTTTAATTTTATCAGTCTTCAAGTCGAAAAAAAAAAGGAAAATTGTTTTTCAGAAATTCAACCCATTTAAAGGTGTATACACCCCCTTAAATTAGAAAAAAATATTTTTGAAATATGTTTAATTTTACATATAGTAAGTACCCGTGTGGAAATTTGAATAGGGCAATTGTAAGGCCCTAGCTAGTATACCGTAGTATAAATCAGGTCCCCACTAGGCAAACTAGTAAGGACCTTAATAGTTCTGTAACGCTCGAAACGATGAGGCCCCTAAGAAAGAATCTGGCTTGGCCCTGATCAGGCTGCTTTTTTTCTACCCTAATAATAATGCAGGTTTTTTTCAGGACCTTTCCAGGTCCCTGCCAAAACCCGCACTTATGAATAAGAGTAAAATTTGATATGGAGAGGGGCCTTTAAATCGAGATGCTGCTAGTAGCTCTGCTGGGGAGTCGGGAGTTTCGGGGATAGGTGGCATTAGGCAAAAAGGTCGACAGCTTTATTTATTCGTTAAACGTCTTTATTCAGTCATGACCGGTTGGTTACACAACTCTGGAACGTTGTTGCAAGATACTTGCTAGCGTAGGCCAGTAGTGATCGATGCCGATCGGTCGATATTAAGTGGTAGGATGCCGGGTTATATATTCAGCGCTGGTATCAATGTTATCGCGAGAACCGAGGTTGACTTAGCGCCGCGTTGTGGCGTCGCGCGTAAGTCTGGCCGGCAGCCTGCCTCGGAGCGCGGGTCGCTCGTATAGAGGCGGGCGCGCGCGGTGTGGTGGGGCAGCCGTGTAGGCATAGGTTGCCTACCGGTACGTGCGTGTAACAAATTATGAAATAGTGCGCACAATAAATATTAAGGGACATCGTATTTTCGCTTACGTTTCTGTGAGTCCATATTTGCGTGTTTACCCATTATTCACTTGTGTATTGCACAAAATTCATAGGAACATGGCACCGGGTTCTGCATAACTAGATCATGATTAACACCGATGGCGCACTTTTCTATTTCCGGTAGAAGTACTCTATCTGGTAGGTACCGGATCAGAGCCTTTAGTATGGGCCGCGTTAGTGCGCCATATTAATAAAAAGGGCAGCCTGACTCGTGCCATGTTTGGGCCAAATAGGGAACGCTGTGACATCCCACTATCACAGAAGCCTGATCAGGACCTTACTAGGACCTTTTTATAAAAATGGCTTAAAAAGGCAATTTCCACACGGGTATGTAGACTTTTAGAAGTTATTTAAATTATTAATCCAAGCGAAATTCATATAGAAAGAACTCGGACACGGAGGAAGTGGTATTTTTATTACACGGGAGTAATGGGATTATGCGAAAAGTAAAAATACATTTACAGCGATGACAACGTGTTTGCTTGTTGCTTTATTCCCCCCAGATGTGTTGATGAGGAGCAATTACAAGGGTGGTAAGGCTAGAAATCAAGGTGATAAAAATAACGAGCGCCATGAAGCCCTAGATTCTGCCAAAATAAACGTCATGAAAGGTAAATAATTTAAACTTAAGGGGGTATTCTGGTTTAGAAATTCAAAAAAATCTTTTTGTTTTTTGCATATTTCCATAGTATAACCCTTTAAGAAAATGTCCCTAAGAGGATTTTTCGAAATTTAAATTATTTTCAGAGTTACAGCCCATTTTGTGGCAGTAGGCGAAGTCTGACTACCTGGGCAGCGATTCTCGATCTTTTGGCGTTAGTTAACGCCGGTCGTTAACGTGTAGTTAACAACAAACTACATTTGTTATACAACAAACAAAAGGTCGTTAAGTGGACATTTTTTTTTTTTTTTTTTTCTTGTTTTAACCACTAAGCCGTGCAGAGGTACGTTCTCTGTAAATAATAAAGTGAAAATATAAAATCGTCAAATCTAAAAACTTATTAGTCAGTGCGAGATGGATAGAAAGTATGGTAAAGGTACAAGTCTTCGTGCATGTAGACCAAGAAAAAGAAAACCTCCATGCAATCAAAATTCTAAGAAGCCGGATACTAGTTTTGTGAGTGCCTCAGCTGCTAAACTACATAAGCCGACGGATGAAGATGTTATAATTGAAAATGCTCACGGATACTGTATTTTAGAGTTTTATTCGGTTTTTGCTGCTTCATCTTCGATAATTGTGTGTGCTACTTGCAAAGACACTATAAAATTTTCGCGAATTGCAGCACGTAGGTTAGGATTCAGAATTACATTGAAGTGTAGTTGTGAAAATGTACAGTTCATTAATTCATCACCATTTATTAATGAGGCCTTTCAAATAAATCGTAGAATAGTTATAGTTATGAGACTTTTAGGTGTCGGACGAGATGGAATAAATATTTTCTGTAGTATGATGGATATTTGCCAAGGGCTCTCAATAAGTATGTATTATCTTTGTATGGATCAATTGTATAAGGCTGCATCTTCTGTTTATGAGTATGTAATTACAAAAGCTGTTCAAGAGGAAAAAGAATTAATGCAAGAATCGGAGCCCGATACTGATCCCACACATCTCACGGTGTCTGGCGATGGCACGTGGAAAAAACGTGGTTTCAACTCACTATTTGGAGTTACTACACTTGTAGGAAAATACAGCAAAAAAGTTGTAGATACTGTAGTAAAATCAAGCTTTTGCCAAGGTTGTAACTTATGGAAAGGTAAAAGAAATACAGACACTGAGGCCTATCATGATTGGTATGAAGATCATGGAGATTCGTGTACTATCAATCACAAAGGAAGTGCCGGGAAGATGGAAGTCGACTCTGTAGTTGAAATGTTTAATCGTTCAATGGAGAAACATGGCGCACAGTGGTCCCAAATCCCAAAAAGCTGGCCAAAACTAGAAGATATTGTTAAATGTTAACGAAATTCGCTACTCGGGGGTTCTCAAGGCCGCTGATTACGAATTTGAGGTCAAATTTTCAAAAAACAAGATGGCGACTCAAAAACGAAGGACCACTTTCTTCAAAATTGAATCAATCTTAACGAAATTTGGTACTCGGGGGGTTTTCGAGGCTGCTGATTACGAATCTGATGTCAAATTCGAGCAAAAACAAAATGGCGGCCAAAAATGGCTGATAAATTCCTTCAAAATTGAATCAATCTCTACGAAATTTCATACTTGCGGATTTTCGAAGTCGCCGATTACGAATCTATCATTAAGAACGAAGGAATGTATTATTACATATACACTACCGGCCAAAAGTTTGAGTACACCAGTCGAAATTTCTTGCCGCACTAAAAATTAGATAGCGGACTCAAAATCAAAGATAATTAGATTTTCCAAGCGGTGTTTAAAAGAGGACAAATTTACCTTCATTTTGCTTTTTTGGAAAATTCTCTACGACTTCTTTTGGTTCCGGTACGTACTTTTGAACATAGCCGTTTTTCGTATATTTTTTAGCCGCCGCAAATTATCCCCACAGCTTGGGGAAAAATTTTTCCTCCATTTTTTCTATGGTAAACTTAGAAAGGATATAAAAACCTACATTTTAGTTTTTTATAAAGTGTCGTACGATCTTTTTTCGCCCGAGTATTGCATTTTCAGCTAAAAAATACATGTTTTAGAAAAAAAGGCGCAGTTCAATAACTATGGGGTTTCAGAGGAAATGTCAGAGGGGTAAAAAGTTGCATTGGTTTACACTGGAGTAGCTAGAATTTTTTCAGAATTTTTTTGTGGAAATTTTTTTAGAAATTTTTTTTTACAAAGTTGAAAGTTTTTTCTTTTTAATATTTTGTCTTAAATCCGATAATTCCGATATTTCTCAAGACACAACGACTCAACTGACGATGATTCTCCCAGTTCCAGCCGAAAAAAATTATAAAATAATATTTAAAAAAATTCTGAATAAATTGTTGAAATAATTTTGAAAAATTTTCTGAAAACATTGTAATTGATTGAAAATGAAAAAGTAAACCAATTTTCTTTCTCGATATACAGTTCTAGACGTCAAAATTCCCAAATAGAGCCCCCCGCTCATCAGAGTCCCGACCAAAAATTGTAAAAAAAAAGTTCCAAAAAAAATTTCACAAAAAAATTCTGAAAAAATTCTAGCTACTCCAGTGTAAACCAATGCAACTTTTTCCCCTTTTGACATTTCCTCTGAAACCCCATAGTTATTGAACTGCGCCTTTTTTTCTGAAACATGTATTTTTTAGCTGAAAAGGCAATACTCGGGCGAAAAAAGATCGTACGAAACTTTATAAAAAACTAAAATGTAGGTTTTTATATCCTTTCTAAGTTTACCATAGAAAAAATGAAGGAAAAATTTTTCCCCAAGCTGTGGGGATAATTTGCGACGGCTAAAAAATATACGAAAAACGGCTATGTTCAAAAGTACGTATCGGAACCAAAAGAAGTCGTAGAGAATTTTACAAAAAAGCAAAATGAAGGTAAATTTGTCCTCTTCAAAACGCCGCTTGGAAAACCCAATTATCTTCGTTTTTGAGTTTGCTATCCAACTTTTAGTACGGCAAGAAATTTCGACTGGTGTACTCAAACTTTTGGCCGGTAGTGTATGTGGGATATAGGAGTTTGGTAAAATATAGGAATAAATAATACAAATTCAAAGATAATGCTCATTTAATGAAAAATTAGAACAAATATTACATTATTTCAGCTTAGAAGGGGTACTCGCTGTCTGTGGAATCGCTATCGTCATCATATCGCTGGAGTCAGTTATTAAAACCACGTTTGTTTCGTTAGCAGTTGGCGAGTTCAACAACGCGACTGCTTCACGCGATAATGATTTACCTGACTTTACTGGCAGCTTACGCAAACTTGAAATGACAGGTTCAGACGAAATCAAAAGTCGTGAGAAAACATCCTTCATATTCTGTTTTCTACCACATTTTCGAGAGAAATCTTGTCTAAATGATTTTATATATTTATTACAAGATTCTTGGGCTTCTTCTGACATCTGTCCTATTGGCAGCATCGAAGATTCTATTATTCTTGGCCCGTGAATGAGAAGTTTGTGTACGGTAGTAGGCATGTAATACCAAGGATATAATAGCACAAATTTTCTGGCTGTAGCTAAAGCGTATTCTTCGAATTTAATAACATTTATTTCAAAACCGCACGATATTACTTGCAAGATTATGTGAAATCTTTTAATTAGATCTTCATCCAGTCCCGTTATGGATGCGGAAATACTGGAATTTTGAAAGAAACAACGAGCAGTATTACCGTCATTTGTGCTACCAAATCCTTGTTTCGGCTGATCAATCAAAAGTCCCAATTTCGGACGTAAACCTTTTTGTATGGTCTTTTTACGACCTTCGATGTCTTCTTTACGTGCTTGCCATTTTTTATTATTTATTATTATTTCAATGATTTCGTGGGCTTTGCTGGCATTGTCATTCGAATGGTTTACCAACAAATGAAATAATTTCTTCTGAGTAAAACCAGTCTCTTCACTGCTATTCTGAGAGCCTGAAAGAATGAATGTAATGGTGAGACAACAATACATAATTTGAAAGAATTAATAATTTCGTTATGAAAATGATAGTAGAATCCGATAGACTAAGAATAATATTGTAATCAACATTTTCCAGCAAACCAATCGAAAGAACCAATCGTTTGACGTCGCGTCGGTCGCACCCGCGCCGCGCGCTTGAGGTGAAGTCCTGCGTCTATTTATAAAAAAATTCACCAAAACGAAAATGGCAGTTTTAGGCAGCTAATTTTTGGATATGTTGTACTCAAAAGTGTAAAGAATCACGTGAAACTCGACCGGTCGTAGAATTCCGTAGAATTATTAACTTTTACTCAATCTATACACAATTTTTTTTCGTCGCGGGCACCTAAATTCACAGAAGGTGTTTACATATGTGATTGCTCGGTGTGTCGTTGATATGAAAAGCTCTACTGATATAATAAATGTACTTACTTTCCGGTGGAAGTTCCATTTTGCAAAATCAAAATTGCTTAATTTCACTCACAGTTATTCAACTTTAAACACAGCGTAGTTTCCAGAGGCATAGTGCGTGATCGATAGTACCTTCTCGAGGGTTCCGTTACGAATGACACCCCATGGGCTGAATGCGACATTTTCCACTACCTGACCCTTGAAAGGGACGTGGAATATACCCCTCTACCTGACTCAGTACTTAGAATTCCTAAAATAGAAACTTCATATTTTGAGTTTTGGCCGGCTATTTGGGATTTGGGACCACTGTGTGGCGTGAAGTATGTAAAATACATCGGCGACGGTGACTCTAAAACATTTAAAGGTGTCCAGGATATTGACCCATATGATGGTGATCATGATGTCATCAAAAAATAGTGTGTTGGTCACGTACAGAAGAGGATGGGGTCTCGTTTACGGAAAGCAAAAAAAAAATAATTCTGGTATTGGTGGCAAAGGTCCCGGGAAACTTACGGACAAAGTCATAAATGAACTTACTAGGAGTCGACCATAACTCCGGGTCACAGATCTTGACCCAACTTTTGGGGGTGTTTTGACGTACCGAAATATGAATTATCTGATAGATAACTGTCCGGAATGGGCCTTCGACCCATGAATTTATTAAAATATATAATAAAAAATCAGCGTTAAATGGGTTTTCCAAATTGTTTTGAAATAATCTGTTTCTGCTTGACGTCTGGATTTCCTATACTGCGGTGAATATTTATACATTGAACGCAGTGGTTATTGTACATCGAATCCCTGAAATTTATCCTCCCAGATATGGAAAATCATTTTATTCTGCGTCGATTACATCTATTAACACATTGCTTCTCGTTGTTCATCATATGTACAACATTCATTTGGTGAATTTGACGACTTCTTCCCACGTGAAAAATGTTGAATATAGTCAGTTTCAATACCTCACTGGCAGCATACAAATCCTGTAAATTACCACATAATATTAATTTCACCACAGTACTATAGTTCATATTTCGGAAGAATATTCTTATATACTTATCTAATGGTACGACGTTTGGTCGGGATAAGTGAGGTTAATTCGTACGATTAGATATCTTCGGGCTATACTGCCGAATTTAGAATCGAACTGCTGCAATAACGCCTTCCATATTAAGAGTTGGCAAACATTTTTCGCTACATATTACTGTCTCGTTGGAATTAATTTTGCACGGCTTACGTAAAACTGACAAACATAGTGCATACACGGCTCCGTACGTTTGACAGATCTTGATCGATAAACGGAAACAGCTCATGTCGGTAAGGTAACACATCTGGCCATAACAGAACGCCATCTGATGGATTATCAGTTGAATAACAACTTTTTAAAATTTCATTCGTCAATCTGTCTTTGCTACTGCTCCTTTATCCGTTGCATCGTTACAAATATTGTTCATTTGTTGTTGTCATTCGTATTGTTCATTAGTTGTTGTTATTACTATTGTTATTTTTCACTGTTCTTGTTATTTCGTTATTGTCGTTATTGTCAATTTTTCATACATTGGGGAAAGATGGCTAGCGGGCCAAGCACTGGTCCTAACCCCTATAATGAAGATTTTGACGAATCTTCAGCACAATTGCTGAGTGAGATTTTATATGCTTGCGTTGCGATTCTCAAGCGTAAGGGAATCGTCACTGAAAAAGTAGTGACAGAAATTTCTGAGCAAGCTTGGCTTTTGGGCGATGAAATGGCGGACACGTTACTGGAACTAGTTGGAGACCATGAGCTGGTTGAAACAGAGGAGTTGTATACAGAGGATGAATTTACAGAAGGTGTCTCTGATGATCGCCAAAATGTTGGAAGTCAAGAATCTAGCCAAGAATCATCTCTGACAGGTAAAACCTTTTACTTCAATTCATACATTTTCTACTAACTACTGAAGCTAAATAAATACTTATCCTACTGGTAACAAACTTAAGATAAATAACTAGAATATTAGATTAAATAAACTTACGCTAATTAAGTAAGGAATAATATTGAATAGATTAAACCTAACTAAAGCTAAATAAGTAAACAAAAAAATTAATTTCATAAACCCTAAAAACTAGAATATAAATTTGTTTCTCAAATAGAATCATCTCCATCGGTCAGTCAGCCGCTGTCAAGTGATTACGAGCCGGAAGTGAAGAAATCGAAGCTTCAAACTGTTGACCTAGAGAAGAAGATCAAAGTTGTAAATCTTGCTAGACAACATCCCAAGTTGACCTTTAAAACCTTGAAAGTTAAAGGTGCTGCTTGTCTGACAAGAATGGACGAGCTGGTGAGATGGAAAAACGAAATCCAAAAAGGGGGAACAAAGTTTGACAAGAGCAATGCCATTAAAAAATGGACTTATAAGAGATTCTGTGAAGCTCGTCAAAAGAACTTACCTGTAACCACCAGAAACCTACAAGAGTGGGCTTTGCAGGCTGCTATGCAGTACAGGTCCGAAGATTTCAATTTCACAGCTTCAGCAACGTGGACGACTCGGTTCAAACAAGAATTTCGCATCGGCCAGCGAAAAGTGACCAGACGTGTCAAATCCACAGAAAACAGGTCATTAGAAGAACTTCTGCAATCAGCTGAGAAATTCCAAACTGACTGCTCCAATTCGATCTGCGGATTTGATCGCAACCTTGTGTTGAATACCGATCAAATGGGCTGTGAATACAGAACCGATGTGCATCGAACAATGGCGCACATTGGCCAAAAAAGTGTTGATGTCTATTTAGGAGATCTAAATAAAGTCACTCACACGTACACTCTCCAATACACCATCACTGCCGCTGGAAAATTGCTGCCGAAGGTTTTCATCTGTCTTCAAGAACCCAAAGGCACATTTGGTCCAAGAATCAGCGAACAGGTGGAGGCTCTCACTCGTGCATACAAAAATGTTTATGTGACATGTTCCAAGTCCGGAAAGATGGCAACGGCTCTATTTGACTCCTACACGGTCAACGTCCTGCAGCCGCATGTAGAGGGCAATAACTTTAGCCTGATAGTAGACAGCTGGGGTGGTCAATCACATAGGAATTTATTTAGGAAATTCGAGAATGACTGCGGAGAATCAACCTGTAATTTGCAAGTGATTCCAGCTGGCTGCACAACATATTGTTAACCATTGGACGTGTACTTCCACAGACAAGCCAAAATCCTCATTAAGGAGCTCCAAAACAGCACCTATTTGTTGCAAGATCAACGGCAAATCAACAGTCGGGAAGATGCCATCAAAATCCAGTCGCTCGTAACAAACCAACTCTGTGCTCCGATTTTCAATGAAATGATAGAGTACGCTTGGTTTGCTTCGAAGCTGATCCAGACCCGAGATGTCTTCATGAACGTCAAGGAGGTGTGCTTCCCAGAAAAGCCGTTTAAAACTAGGTGCAAGTGCGCATTGGCTACAGGCGATTCTACCGGGAAGTATATTACTTTCATAAAGTGTTCTTGGTGTCGGGAATACTTGTGCTTCCATTGCTTCTACGAGCTGTACCATCCTCATCAATGCACGAAATATTACACTAACGTCTGAAAACCGAACATATCAATTTCATATTAATAACAATAATAACAATAACAACAACGACAACTAAAGCAACAACAATAACTATCAGTGGCGTAAAAATATTACGCCAAAAATAATCAGCACTTTTCAGAGCTACCAAAAATCTTTCACAAGAACGTATCGTAAAATTGTTTTGTGCTACAGATTCACGCATCGATTTGAGAACGCAACTTCTAGTTGCTTATTTCCTTACTGATTTTTATTTATTTCATCTATGTTTGTAAGAGCGTTATGTTATTCAGAGCGCTATGTTATTTAGAGCGTAGTTTAACACTCACCATCAGCTTCTACTTGTTCTATCGTTCTTTGTCGTCTAATCTTCAGGCCATTGTTTTGTCACAAGCACTTTCTTTTCCATATTTGCACGATTCGCTGAGCTATAACCATACTAACCTCTCAACGGCTGTGCGGAACCGAACTCGCAATCTGATTAGTCTAAAATGCTTTTCGAGCAGATGACGCAGACGACGCAGCACTTTGTTTCTGAATCGGGCAGTCACCTTTGACGTTTGATTGACACTTATCCTGACCAAACGTCGTACCATTAGATAAGTATATAAGTATATTCTTCCGAAATATGAACTATAGTACTGTGGTGAAATTAATATTATGTGGTAATTTACAGGATTTGTATGCTGCCAGTGACGATATTGAAACTGACTATATTCAACATTTTTCAAGAGGGAAGAAGTCGTCAAATTCACCAAATGAATGTTGTACATATGATGAACAACGAGAAGCAATGTGTTAATAGATGTAATCGACGCAGAATGAAATGATTTTCCATACCTGGGAGGATAAATTTCAGGGATTCGATGTACAATAACCACTGCGTTCAATGTATAAATATTCATCGCAGTATAGGAAGTCCAGACGTCAAGCAGAAACAGATTATTTCAGGACAATTTGGAAAACCCATTTAACGCTGATTTTTTATTATATATTTTAATAAATTGATGGGTCGAAGGCCCATCCCGGAGAGTTATCTATCAGATATTTCATATTTTGGTACGTCAAAACACCCCCATAAGTTGGCTCAAGATCTGTGACCCGGAGTTATGGTCGACTCCTAGTTAGTCTTTATTATGGCTTAGCCATCCGAAGAAATCCGCAGTCCGTAAAAAATATGCATGATGAGGTATGGGCTACATATTTTCATAAGATTTCTACGGATCAAAATCCACAACATCACTTTTGTCCACCGGGTCCATCAAGTTGGTGCAAGTGGCGGAACGCAGAGGCTGAAGATACTTTAGATGAATTTCAACATACGAATCCTCCTTTAACTGACTCAGTTTTAAAAGTCATTAAGCCTATATACAAAGATTTGTCGTCGGAACGCTTGTTGGAAAGATGCTTGGGCTCAGAAACCCAGAATAACAATGAATCTTTGAATTCACTCATCTGGACTTTCGCACCCAAGCATATACATGCTGGTACCCACACCATCGAAATAGCTAATTTTATAGCTGTTTGTATATTTAACGAGGGATTTTCACCAATTTCAAAAATCATGTCTGAAATGGGAATAACAATCGGCCCAGAATCCCACATGTTCTCCAACAAACGAGATCAAGCCCGAATTAGTCGGTCCGAAGTACGAGCTTCTGACGCCTCCAAGGAAACTAGAACTGCAAAATTAAATGAGAGGGCTTCACTAAACATGACATTTGAAGTAGAATAAGGCACATTGTACGAAGCAGGGATCGCTAATTAAGAAAAAGTAAGTATAACGTGCCATTAAACGTCTCAGACTGCGCGAAGTTTGACCTCAAACTTTAAACGCGTTTTTCTCGAAACTACTTTTTTCGAATCGGTGTGCATGATATCTCAGATTCTACTCAACCGATTTACTTGAAATTTGGTACAGAGCTTCTTTATATATTATAGTATTGCACTACGGAAAGTTTTTTAGTAAATTTTTTTTTTTTTTATCTCTAAAAAATTCAGAAAGGGCGAAAAAAACAGGGAAAAAACGTAACTCATTTTTCAATCCGTCGCCATTTTATGAAAAAAATAATTTTTCTTGAAAACTCCTCGTAGTGCTAGAACTACATCTTTCTTCTTGACGAATTTAAAAAAAAAAAAAATTCAGATCACTGGAAAGACTGGAATCCTGCACACCAGGACAAGCCATATTTTTAAAAGCCCCCACTTTGCCGGCCTGCAGTTTTTTGAATTTTAATTTTTTTTTCAATACAGTAGAGTCCCGCTTTTATCAGCCTCGATTCTGTCAGGCTCTACGTTCCCCTACCTCCCACTCTACTACCGCTGCTCTCCTCCGCTCGTGCGTCAAGCCACCTAAAGCGAGGCGAAGGCGTAGCCCGAGGCCTCCGCCAGTGGTGTAGGAATGTATGTAAACAAACCTCGCTTCGGCAGTCTCGCTTTTTCACGAAGCCAGTGCACCGCTTCACTTTTGCTACGCCACTGGCGTTCGCTGACTCGTACGCCTCCTTGGGTGGGACTTGGACGTTCCCGGTTCTGTCAGCAGTCCTCCCGTGAGGCTGACAAAAGCGGGACTCTACTGTATCATGAATGTTTTATACTCTCAAAATATCAATAAATAACTAGTAAAAAGATGGATTGTAAAAATATTTATTGGTTTTTTTTTATAGCGTCCGAAAAAACACCCAAAATTCGGGCGTCTAAACCAGAATACCCCCTTAAATGTACCAAAAATTTATCAATATAGTGAAATGAATAATCATCATTTTTATATTAACTTTCTGCATTTTTTAGAAGCTGTCAAAGCTAAATTCCCCGACACATTTAAAGATGGTGGTTTGAGAACGGCAATAAATACTAAATTATCAAAAATGAGGTCTATGAAACATAAGAAAGACGTAAGTTAAGCAATGTAATATTATTCTTGAACCTTATAATTAATTTACAATTATTTATTGTTGTAATTCAAATCAATGAAATATATTTTTAATTTTCAGAATGAAAAAAAAAACGCTGACAATGATAGTAAACAACCAGAAGAGGATCCTGCTAAAGAGTGATATATTCACTTGAAAAAAGTTCCACTCAAATCTTCAATATTTAAAACAACTATAATCTCTTGATAACATCACCAAACTTTTTCAATATAATTTTTATTTCATTATTTCATATGCTTTGGTTTTGATTGAATCTGTTCATGTATTTTTATGTTCTTAATTAATATTTTACCATGTGTGCCGAAACAAATATAAGATAATAAATTGACTTTTAATATACATCTATTTTTTTCCGATGCCGGTTAATATTTTTATGTACACATATTGACATGTATAAGATAATATATCCGTAGATATAAGTCATTTATATGCTTCATATATATATACCTATATATATTTTATCAGCTCCATTACAGACTGAAAAGAATAAACTAGAAAAAGAAATAACTTAAATAAAGGACTCTACTATATCAAATATATGGAAAAGGACTCTACTCTAAATATCGCCAAACAACAGTAATAATATTGACTCTAACTGAATAACTATCAATTAAACTAATAATAAGAAAGCTAGAAAAGAAAAGGTACAGTTGACAATTATCACAGGCGGTTCATCTCTTCCTCACTACTACCAGCTGGAAGTACTGCTGTCACGTCTATTTCGAGTACCTCGCTTTACGCGAGGTCTCTAGTCTCTGACGGACAGCTGTGCGCTCTACGGCTAGGAGGGGAAGGGATACGGAACCCAATAATTCCTTACTCAGCCACTAGAGCTCTCTGACACGCAGCAGACGATTGCGATGCGTGACGTCAGAGACCCTGGGCAATATGGCGCCGACTCTGGATCATGGACGTAGGAATTATAGGGACGGAGCATAAACTGAGTGTATAGATGAGGGGAGTGAAGCCAAAGAGAGGGGGGGTAGAGTATTGTATCAAAAGGAGGACCGCCATCTTTTGGGGCCCACTTTTGATTGGTTACCTTCGTGCGCATGCGCAGTGCCGCGTAAA